>CM067340.1:48862500-49220000 GCA_034376525.1 Nicotiana benthamiana | reverse complement strand
CGATTGTGGCACTTAGCCTCAGTCCCAGTTTGGGCGTGGTCGAAATACTAGCCGCGATGGTAAAAAATGCGGCCTTGTATTTCGACTGGGACCAAACTTTATGCGGCCCAAATTTTAACTCGAGTTGAGCGTACTTACTTGAATGGCCGAGTTTGGCGAGGGATATTTAACTTGTTTCTTCGCCCGTTGCTTTTTAGATTTTAGGACGAAGGCATCCGGCTTTGTCGTTTGGACGAGATTGGGTTTGTGATGGTGAAGGCATATGGCCTGAGTCTCAGTTTGACTTGCATCTGAACTTTTTGGCGAAGGCACGTAGCCCGATTTTTTGTTCAATCCGTAGTTGAACTTTGTAATTTTTGTTGATGAAGTCGCATAGCCTAAGCCCCAGTTCAACTTGTAGTTGAACTTTTCGGCGAAGAAGCGTAGCCTGAGTTGATGTTCAACCGTAGTTGAACTTTGCAATTTTTGTTGGCGAAGGCGCATAGCTTGAGTCCCAGTTCAACTTGTAGCTGACCTTTTCGTTGAGGGCACATAGCCTGAGTTATTGTTCAACCGTAGTTGAACTTTGTAATTTTTCATTGGCGAAGGGCCATAGCCTGAGTCCCAGTTCAACTTGTAGTTGAACATTTTGGCGAAGGCACATAACTTGAGTTGAAGTTCAACCGTAGTTGAACTTTGTAATTCTTTTGTTGGCGAAGGCGCATAGCCTGAGTCCCAGTTCAACTTGTAGTAGAACTTTTTAATGAAGGCACGTAGCCTAGTTATTGTCCAACCGTAATTGAACGTTGCAAGTTTTGTTGGCGAAGGCACGTAGCCTGAGTTGTTGTTCAACTGTAGTTAAACGCTGCAATTTTTGTTGCCGAATGCACGTACCCTACGTTGTTGTTCAACCGTAGTTGAACGTTGCAATTTTTGTTGGCGAAGGCGCATAGCCTTAGTTCCAGTTCGACTTGTAGTTGAATGTTTTGGCGAAGGCACGTAACCTGAGTTATTGTTCAATCCGTAGTTGAACTTTGTAATATTTTGTTGGCGAAGGCGCATAGCCTGAGTCCCAGTTCAACTTGTAGTTGAACGTTTTGGCGAAGGCGCGTAACTTGAGTTGTTGTTCAACCGTAGTTGAACTTTGTAATTCTTTTGTTGGCAAAGGCGCATAGCCCGAGTCCCAGTTCAACTTGTAGTTGAGCTTTTTGGCGAATGCACGTAGCCTGAGTTGTTGTTCAATCATAGTTGAACGTTGCAATTTTTGTTGGAGAAGGCACGTAGCTTGAGTTGTTGTTCAATCGTAGTTGAACGTTGCAATTTTTGTTGGCGAAGGAGCATAGCCTGAATTGTTGTTCAACCAAAGTCGAACTTTGCATTTTTTTATTGGGGAAGGCGCATAGCCTGAGTTGTTGTTCAACCGTAGTCGAACTTTGTAATTTTTTCATTGGCGAAGGCGCATAGCCTGAGTTATTGTTCAACCGTAGTCGAACTTTGTAATTTTTTCGTTTACGAAGGCGCATAGCCTGAGTCCCAGTTCAATTTGTAGTTGAACTTTTAGTTGATGGCGTGTAGCCTGAGTTGTTGTCAACCGTGGTTGAAATTGTAATTTTTTGTTGGCCGAGGCGCATAGCCTGAGTCCCAGTTCAACTTGTAGTTGAACGTTTTGGCGAAGGCACGTAACCTGAGTTTTTGTTCAACCGTAGTTAAACTTTGTAATTCTTTTGGTGGCGAAGGCGTATAGCGTGAGTCCCAGTTCAACTTGTAGTTGAACGTTTTGACGAAGGCACATAGCCTGAGTTATTGTTCCGCCATAGTTGAACGTTGCAATTTTCGTTGGTGAAGGCACGTAGCCTGAGTTACTGCTCAATCATAGTTGAACATTGCAATTTTTTTTGGCGAAGGCACGTAGCCTGAGTTGTTTTTCAACTGTAGTTGAACGTTGCAATTTTTGTTGGCGAAGGCGCATAGCCTGAGTTCCACTTCAACTTGTAGTTGAACTTTTTGGCAAAGGAACGTAACCTGAGTTGGTGTTCAATCCGTAATTGAAATTTGTAATTTTTTTTTGGCGAAGGCGCATAGCCATAGTCCCAGTTCAACTTGTAGTTGAACTTTTCGGCGAAAGCGCGTAACCTGAGTTGCTGTTCAACCGTAGTTGAACTTTGTAATTCTCTTGTTGGCGAAGGTGCATAGCGTGAGTCCCAGTTCAACTTGTAGTTGAACTTTTTGGCAAATGCACGTAGCCAGAGTTGTTGTTCAACAGTAGTCGAACGTTGCAATTTTTGTTGGCGAAGGTACGTAGCCTGAGTTGTTGTTCAACCGTAGTCGAACGTTATAATTTTTTCGTTGGCAAAGAAGCATAGCCTGAGTCCCAGTACAACTTATAGTTGAACTTTTTGGCGAAGGCACGTAACCTCAGATGTTGTTCAACCATAGTCGAACTTGCAATTTTTGTTGAACTTTCTTTCCCGCATGACCCATCGCTATGCGTATGGGGCGTCAGCGGTCAGTTATGGTTTTAGATTTCGCACGGTTTACGTGCTGTCCTCTTGATTAGTTCGCGTAGGTTACCCCGTCTTGGATCTCGGTTTTGAGACATCTTAGCACCTTTCCCTGGCGAGGGAGTACCTTGGATGTGCTTTCCCCCCGGGGGGCTGATTTTCTTCTTGCTTGTACTATCTGAGAGGGGAGTGACAGAGGAGTTGGATCTCAACTCGAGATCTTCAAGTTTCCTTTGCTTGATATATCGCTTCAACTTGTTTTGAGCTGGGTTGTTCTTTGGTGTTTCTTTCCTTTTGGGCCTACGAAGAACTACGCGATTCTACTATGAAATCCTCACTGACGACGCCAAATTATTTAGCTCAAAGTTATTATACACTTTGCAAGCCTAAAAATAATCAGAATAGATCAAGGGCCAATCATAGCAGATCGTAATAATCAAAAGACCAATGAAAAAAGCACGAGACAAATTTTATTTATTAAGGAGAGGGAGGAAGAGATCTTTTATTGATAATATTGCTTTGGTCTGCCTCTCCATGGAGAGGTTCAGAGCCTTACAATGATATTCTCTCTTTTCTTGGAAATAACAATGAAGAAGAATAGCAGCCCCCCTTTCTAGGGCTCCTTCTCTTTGTATTTATAGATACAAGATGTTTAAGCTGGCAGTGATAGTCATGACTACGCTGAGGTCCCGTCCCTATGATGGTGAATAGGCTGTAGCCTTAACAAGTGAGTCAGACGATGATCGGACATGACGATTAATAAATGATCATATCATTTATTAACTCCGAATAAACTTAGGATAGAATTAATTTCATTAATTATCTCGAGATCATATTTTGACCCATACAAAGTCATTAACTAATACTAATATTACTAGCACAACTTAGCTAAAAAAATTGTTCCTCCAAAAAGGTACCCTCTCCAATTCTCACATTCCTCTAAAATTAATAATTCCTTTCACATTGTGGCACCTTTGGAACGTAGAAGTAAATTCTATTTTCAGAATCAAAACCATAAACCTTCCATATCCATAATTCTACAACTCACTCGGGAATATCAACACCTTACTCCACTCAACTAAGGCATACATTTAAATACCTATGTACGTTAAATGGAATCCACCCCCAGAAACAGTTTTTCTTCTTAATATGGATGGACCAGTTAAGCACGACAAATAACGAGCAGGTTTTGGAGGGGGGTGCGGTATTCAGGGACAATAAGGGTAATTGGATTATGGGATATGCCAGATATTATTCCTATACCAGTGTTTTCAATATTAAACTCATGACATTACTACGTGGCTTGCAAATGGCACTTACGCACAACATAACTCCACTCCAAATCCAGTTGGATGCACAAGAGGTAATAACAATGCTCCAAAGTAATACTTCAATACTCTCACCGATTTTACTTGACTGCAGGTTCCTGATCCAACAACTGAGTAGTCCACAACTTAGTCATACCTACACGGAGAAAAATATAGTAGCAGACAAACTAACTCATTTTGGAATGGAAGTGGAGGGTACTACTATCACCTTTTTTTGCAGATCCTTCTCATTTCATTTGGCAGGACCTTTTGAATGATAAGAAAGGCTGTGGAAAGATTAGAAGGATCACAACAAGAAACACTTTATGCGTGGAACCAACACAATCCTTTGGTACCTACTCTGAAGCACCTTCCACAAGCTACACTTCTACAAAAGCACTAATACTGCAGGATGCTCCCCATAGTAGTAGTATTAGTGTTAGTTCTCCTTGTAATGTACAACAGCACAACACTGCTGGTAATAGTTCAACTAGGCGTTTTTGTAACATTGCTGTATAGGTCAAAACTTGACTCCATGATAATTAACAAAACTAATTTGTTCTTAAGCCTATTTGTGAATTATAAATGGTACGACCATTTATTAATAATGGTACCTGATGGTCACCCGATTTGACCAGTGAGACCATAGCCTATCCGCCATTACGAAGGCGCCCTCTCATTGTGATCAAGGCCGCGCTAGTTTGCAAAGCTCACAGCTATAAATACTAAGAGAAAGAACCCTAACTGGGGGGCTGCTTCTTCTTATCCTTCTCTACTACTTCTAAGGAAGAGAGAACATCATTGTAAGGTTCTGAACCTCTCCAAGGAGAGGCAGACCAAATCAATATCATCAATAAAAATCTCTCCACATATTTCTTCTTAATACCAGAAGCTTGTTTCTTGTTCCTTTTATTCGGTCCTTTAATTTATTACGACCTGCTATGATTGGCCCTTGAATCATTTTGATTGTTTTTATGCTTATAAAGTGCATGATAACTTTGAGCTAAATAATTTGGCGCCGTCTGTGGGGATTTCATAACAGGATCGTGTAGTTCATCCTTGGACCAAAAGGAAAGAAAACACCCGAAGGGGAAGGCGACTCAACTCAAACGAGTCAAAGTGGCACATCGGGTAAAGGGAACCCGAAGGTTCAACAAGAATCCAAACCCCTCATCCGCTTTCAAAGAAAAAAGGAGAAGAACAACGCAAGAAGAAGAAGAGGAAGAAGAAGAAAGATGTAAGACCCCCCATCCCCCCGGGAAAACACGAATAAGGTACCCCTCACATCCTTAATACAGGATCCCGCCGAAAAAATGGCACAAAAGCATCTCGGAACGAGAATCATCACCAGGCCACCCGCGCAAATTAATCAAGAAGACGGTGCACGAATGGTGCGAGATCTCGAATCGAAACCGATCTCTAACTCCCCATACCCATGACAATGGTTCGTGCGAGGGAAGTGGATCCATGAACAAGTTCAAATACAAGTCGAACTGGGACTCAGGCCATGAGTCTTTGCCATCAAAATCTACAAGTTCCTATGCGCCTTCGCCATCAAACTCTACAAGTTCAACTACAAGTTGAACTGGGATTCAGGCCACGCGCCTTCGCCATCGAATATTACAAGTTCAACTATAAGTTGAACAAGGACTCGGGCCACGTGACTTCGCCATCGAAAATTACAAAGTTCAACTACAAGTTGAACCGGGACTCAGGCCACGTGCCTTCGCCATCAAAAATTACAAGTTCAACTACAAGTTGAACTGGGACTCAAGCCATACACCTTCGCCATCGAAAATTACAAGTTCAACTACAAGTTGAACCGGGACTCAGGCCACGCACCTTCGCCATCAAAATTTACAAGTTCAACGACAAGTCGAACTGGGACTCAGGATATACGCCTTCGCCATCAAAATCAACAAGTTCAAATACAAGTTGCACCGGGACTCGGGTCATGCGCCATCGCCATCAAAATCTACAAGTTCAACTATAAGTTGAACCGGGACTCAGGCCATGCACCTTCGCCATCAAAATATACAAGTTCAACTACAAGTTGAACTGGAACTCAGGCCACGTGCCTTTGTCGTCAAAATTTACAAGTTCGACTACAAGTTGAAATGGGACTCAGGCCACGCGCCTTCACCATCAAAAATTACAAGTTCAACTACAAGTTGAACTGGGACTCAGGCCATGCGCCTTCGCCGTCGAAAATTACAAAGTTCAACTACAAGTTGAACCGGGACTCAGGCCACGTGCCTTCTCCATCAAAATTTACAAGTTCAGCTACAAGTTGAACCGAGACTCAGGCTATTCGCCTTCGCCATCAAAAATTAAAAATTCGACCACGGTCGAATCAAGACAAAGACCATACGCCTTTGCCGGCAAACCTCACAAGCTCAATCTCGCTCGAACAACAAGGCCAGACACCTTCGTCCTCACATGTAAGGAATTTAATCGCGTTTGAACCAGGACTCGAGCCGAGCGCCTTCACCAATTGAATGTAGCTAGGTCCTTTCTTCAACGTATGAAGACACAAGTTAAGCATCATCGATATTCAATTAAGTACGTCTAACCCGAACTAAGATTCGGGCCACGTAAAGTTCGGCCCGGATCATATAATAAGGCCGCATTCTTACTATCACGACCATTTGTTCGACCGCGCCCGAACTGAGACTAAGGCTAAATGTTGCTAAATAATAGCTACAACTCGCTCACACCAAGTAAAAGAAAATGATAAGCAAAAAGTATTCAATCATGGCAAAGGCCGTCGTGGTGAGTGTTGGAAACAAGTTCTCAAAGCATTATACTAAAACGTGTGTTCATATGTGTAGGTTTTGATGAATGACAAACGATGCGCAAATTGATATATGACGAAGTTCAAGTACAAGCGCACAATTGATATATAACGAAATTCAAGCACAAGACCAAGTTTTATAGTTTTACATGAGTCATTCTTAATTGTGATCTTGATCCGACAACTTGACTCATGACATGGCTTCTCTCGTAAAATTATTTTTACAAAATCATGCATATTTAATTTAATGCAAAATGATTTTAAATCATGCATATTTACTTTAGTCAAAATGATTTTTAAACATGCCTCAAAAATCTGGACTAAGATAATCGATTATGTACTTATGATAATCGATTATGTTAAGCCAAGACTGCATGACAATCGATTGTGAACTAATGACAATCGATTGTGTTAAGGCAGTGAGCATCAGGTGTTTCAAACCTGCATGGCAATCGATTGTGAACCTCATGACAATCGATTGTGATGAGGCAGTGTCCATCAAAGTTTTTCAACGCTCAAAATAATCGATTGTGAAGTTAATGATAATCGATTGTGATGAGGCAGTGTCCATCAAAGTTTTCAACGCTCAAAATAATCGATTGTGAAGTTAATGACAATCGATTGTGAAGAGACAGTGTCCATCAGATTTTTCAAAGTCACAAAATAATCGATTGTGAACATATGACAATCGATTGTGTTGAGACAGTGTCTTCCAGACTTTTTCAAAGTTATTAAATAATCGATTGTGAGTATATAATAATCGATTGTCACGAGGCAGTGTCTAATTGATTTTTCAAGACTGATATATAATCGATTGTTAACTTAGTATAATCGATTGTATAACTAACCGTTGCCAAAATAGTTTTCAAATACCGTCATGTAATCGATTGTTGATTTTGTACAATCGATTGTTGAAATTAAAATCTGGAAAGGATTTTTTGAACGTTGCTAAATAATCGATTATTGATTTTGTATAATCGATTGTTTTACGTAAAATCTGGAAATAATTTTTTGAACGTTGCTAATAATCGATTGTTGATCTTGGATAATCGATTGTTACGCGTAAAATCTGGGATTGATTTTTGGAACGATTGGCAAACAATCGATTGTGGATTCTTGACAATCGATTGTCACACAGTAAAATCAGCAACTCTTAATTGGCAATTAGGCAACGGTAATGCCAAGTTTTTCAACTATAAATACAGCTTCATTTCAGTGTTTTAAACACAACAACACACAACAACTGATCATATAATTGCTATAAGCTTGCATGCTCTATTGCTTTTCATTATATATTCCTTACATAAGTTTTTGAGAGCCAAACTCTTGTCGAAAGTTGTTGCGATCTTGAGCGTATTCTTTTACTCATATCTACTCATTAAGGAGTGTCTTGTTTGAGTGCTTAGTGTTTTGTACACTTGAAGAGAATTGTTATTCTCTTGTTGTAAGAAGGAACTTGTGTTTCCTTGGTTGAAGTCTTGGAGTGTTGTATCTCCGAGCAAAGGTAGTTGAGGCTTGTGTCCTCAAGTTGTGAAGGAACTTGTGTTTCCTTTGGTTGAAGTCTTGGAGTGTTGTATCTCCGAGCAAAGGTGTTGAGGCTTGTGTCCTCAAGTTGTAAAGGTTTGTTAAGCACCCGGAAGCTTGACAAGTTAGTGAAAATCTCGAGAGAGTCTCTCGGGGACTGGACTAGCCACAGGTTGTGGTGAACCAGAATACTTCGGTGTGTTCTGTCTTATTTATCGCACTTATTTATTTCCTGCAAATTTTAAATTCCGCAAGTTTACGCTAATTTTTATTATAACGCTATTCACCCCCCCTCTAGCGTTAAGCGTATTATCTAACAATTGGTATCAGAGCCCAACTCTCTGAAGACTTAACAGTTTGAGAGAAACATCCATGGCTTCTACTCGTGATTATTTTGCAGGAATAGATGAAGGACAGTGCTCCACCCGACCTCCAATATTTGACGGGACAAACTATACATATTGGAAAGAGCGGATGAGCATCTTCATCAAAGCAAACAATTTTCGGCTGTGGCAAGTCTTCACGCACGGTGAACAAATGACGGCAAAAATTGGGAAAGCCAAGGTAAGTGACTATAGTACCAAAGCAATCAAAATGTTATATAGTACTTTGAATCAGAAAGAATATCAGAAAATCTCCCACTGCAAAACTGCAAAAGAAATATGGGATAAGCTTGAGGACAACTATAGTATGCCTCAACAAGCGAACAGCTCAAGTGAGGAACCTACTGCCCGATGCCTCATGGCCAACAAAGAAGAGGAGGTAAGTAATTCTAACTCTCATTCATTTGAGGAATTACAAAATGCTTACAATGAATTATACAGTGAGTTTGTTAATGTTTCCAAAACTATTATGGAGTTGAAGAAAACAATCTCTTTGCAAGAAATAGATTTTCAGAAAACACTTTCTTTGCAGAAAACACTTTCTTTGCAAGAAAAAGATTTTGAAAAATCCTCCTCCTTGAAAGAAATGGATTTTGAAAAATTGACTAGTGAAAATAAGGAGCTAAAAGAAAAAATGAGCTCTCTTGAAAATGACAATGGTGTTCTTAAAAATAAAATTGACTTTTTAGAAAAAGAAAATAAATTTTTAGAAAATGACATTGTTGATTTCAAAAATAAAATCAAGGAATTGAATGAAGCTTCTTCTATTGATAAATGTTCTAATTGTTCCTCTTGTAGTTCTTTAAAATTAGAGAACATAGAACTTAGGAACGCACTAGAAAAACGTAGTGTTGATAGTCCTAAAATTGAAGAGAATAAAAGGATATAAGTAATGAGGTCGGACCATCTAGAAAGAATTCTAGGAACCTCACTAATGAGTCTAAGATTAATTGTTTTAGACCACCTAGAAACGACTCTAGGAATTTTATTAATAAGTCTAAAACTAATAATGTTAGACCACCTAGACACAACTCTAGGACTTTTGTTAATGAGTCTAGAATGAATAATTTTAGACCACCTAGACACAATTCTAGGAATTTTGTAAATGAGTCTAGAATGAATAATTTTAGACCACCTAGACATGACTATAGGAAATTCAACAGTTCTAGGGGGAACAACTTTAGATCACCTAGAACGCATTTGGCTCAACCTAGACATATGCATAATCCTAATGTTATATGTCACTATTGTAATCGGGTAGGACACATTGCACCCGTTTGTTTTGCTAGACATAAAGATTTATGCATTAATTATGATTACTATTTGCCTAACCCCCAAGGACCCAAAATGGCATGGGTACCAAGAATTCGTTAATCTGTCTTGTAGGTGTGCTTGAAGGCTACAATATTGTAGTAGATGCACCAAGCACAATACCTTATTGCATCAAGGGGAATGTCGGTTAGTTATCATACCTTTGATACATACGCAATACTTGATATGTTGTAACAATTGATACATCCTTGCAAATATTCGATATCAACTATTTTTGTTAATTGGAGTCTTGTTTTTCAAATAACAATCAGGATCAATTATGTTCTGATTATCTGTTTTAATCAACAATTAGTATCTGTTTTCGGATAAAATTACTTCCTGAAATATTTGTTAGTATTTATTAACAGTCAGCATGCTTGTGCCAAAAACAGTCCATTCATATCTTGATAAATGAAAATCCTCGTGTGTTGAATAACTGTTGATACATTTTTGAATAGTAATTGATTCATGCTCTCAACAGCTGATAATAGTGAGTAATGTTTACCACTCTTGAGTGTCATCAGTTGATATATGCTAACTAAGTGGTATACTGCTGTTAGAAAATTGATTCCTGTTTTAATAAATATATTCTTTGATTTATAACAGTTGGTATATTTTTCAAAGAGTTGATTCGTAATGTTTGTTAAAGATATTGATCTATCAAGATGCTAACTGTTGACAAATTTCTCAATATGCTTTGTTAAAAACAACAGTTAGCATTACAGTCAATAAAATCAAAATTGATACACTTGTTGCGTTTTCCAACTAATGATTTTATCATGCCTTATCTTGTTGGAAATATATTGATATATCATGACATGTTCGACAATGCTTGGCAATTGGCATCTCATTTTAGAGTATTCGGTTGTAAAGTCTTTATTCATAACAATGGAAAAGATCAATTGGGAAAATTTGATGCTAAATCCGATGAGGGAATTTTCATTGGTTATTCTTCACGTAGCAAAGCATATAGGGTTTTTAATAAAAGAACCGAAACTGTGGAGGAATCCCCTCATGTTGTATTTTCCGAAAATAATGCTCGCTTGGCGAGAAAGGATTCCGGTTTTGATCTTGCAGGTATTTTAGATAGCTTGAAAGACAAAATACAAGAGGAAACGCCTAAGGAAAATCAAAACGAAATTTTGCAACAACCAATGGAGGAAGCGCCACAATTGGAGAAAGAAACGAAAATGCCTAACGAATGGAGGACAATCAAAGATCACCCTCTCGAACAGGTAATTGGCGACGTCGGAGAAAAGGTAAGTACCCGAAACTTCCTTAAGAACACCCTAGGACATACTGCTTTTCTTTCTCAAATTGAACCAACAACCATCTCCGAAGCAATTGGGGATGAATTTTGGACCTTGGCAATGCAAGAGGAGCTTAACCAATTCAAACAGAATGACGTTTGGGATTTGGTGCCAAGACCCGAAAATCATACCATAATTGGTACGAAATGGGTTTTTCGAAACAAGCTAGATGAAAATGGTGTAATCACTAGAAACAAAGCTAGGCTTGTAGCAAAAGGCTATAATCAAGAAGAGGGTATTGACTATGAAGAAACTTATGCTCTCGTAGCTAGATTAGAAGCTATTCGTCTATTGCTCGCATTTGCCTCTTCTATGAATTTCAATTTATATCAAATGGATGTGAAAAGTGCTTTTCTAAATGGTGTTATTCAAGAAGAAGTTTATGTTGAACAACCCCCCGGTTTTGAAGATTTTAAATCTCCCGATCATGTTTTCAAACTCAAAAAGGCTCTTTATGGTTTAAAACAAGCTCCCCGAGCTTGGTATGAAAGATTGAGTAAATTTCTATTGGAAAATGATTTCATTAGGGGGAAAGTTGACACCACTCTTTTTGTTAAGCATAAAAACAATGATATTTTATTAGTTCAAATCTATGTGGATGATATTATATTTGGTGCTACTAACAATGTCTTGTGCAAGGAATTTTCCGATTTAATGACAAGCGAATTTGAGATGTCTATGATGGGTGAGTTAACATTCTTTTTGGGATTACAAGTAAAGCAAATGAAAGAAGGTACGTTCATTTGCCAAGCCAAATATTGCAAAGAATTTCTGAAGCGATTTGAAATGAACAATGCAAAAGCAATGGCAACTCCCATGAGCACATCCGATCATCTAGACAAAGATGAGAAAGGTAAGGAAGTCGACACTAAGAAATATCGAGGTATGATTGGCTCTCTTCTTTATCTTACTGCTAGTCGTCCGGACATCATGTTTAGCGTGTGCTTATGCGCCCGTTATCAATCGTGTCTGAAGGATTCTCACCTTACTGCGGTAAAACGGATTTTGAAGTACCTTGTTGGTACTACAAATGTGGGTCTATGGTACCCCAAAGGCTCTTCATGCCAACTCGTTGGCTATTCCAACTCCGATTTTGCTGGATGCAAATTGGACCGCAAGAGCACTAGTGGCACTTGCCATTTGCTCGGTAGCTCTCTCGTTTCTTGGTTTAGCAAGAAACAAGTAAGTGTTGCGTTATCCACAACCGAGGCTGAATATGTAGCCGCGGGGAGTTGTTGCGCTCAAATCCTATGGATGAAACAACAACTCTTGGACTATGGCCTAAGTCTTAATCATATCCCTCTTAGATGTGATAACACTAGTGCCATATGCTTGACGAAGAACCCCGTTCTTCATTCGCGAACAAAACACATTGAAATTAGACATCATTTTATAAGAGATCACGTTCTCAAAGGCGATGTCGAAATCGAATTTGTTGAAACCAAAGATCAATTGGCCGACATCTTTACAAAGCCCTTAGCGAAAGAGTCCTTCTTCCAAATTCGTAGTGAACTCGGGATTCTTGACTCCACGTTGATCTAAGTCATGCATTGCATTTTTTTTTATGATTTCTAACTTGAGCGTCGGAGACGTCTAACGAATTTTTGCAGGTATCGCCCTAAAGGTAGGGGGAATTATAAAGCATGACGCGCAATAATCGAGTCTTCTTCAGAAAAAATCGGTTTCTGTCGTCTAATAATCGATTATCTCGTATCAATAATCGATTGTACTGCTATTATTTGAGTTATTGTACTCTCTTTAAGTAATCACATTTTATCTTCAATAAATAAACAAGTTTTTTTAATCCTTGCCATCTTATCACATTTTTTTTGCTAATGGCAAAAGGGGAAGATAACGGGTATGCACTCTCAATTCTTATTAGCTTAAATTGAGGGGGAATTCATATATTGAGGGAGAACTAATTGCATACTTGTTGCATATCTTTTCTTGTCTTGAATCGTCATTATGAATTGCTTAATATGCATATCCCGCTAAAGTTTGCCATTATCAAAAAGGGGGAAATTGTTGGAAACACGTTCTCAAAGCATTATACTAAAACGTGTGTTCATATGTGTAGGTTTTGATGAATGACAAACGATGCGCAAATTGATATATGACGAAGTTCAAGTACAAGCGCGCAATTGATATATAACGAAATTCAAGCACAAGACCAAGTTTTATAGTTTTACATGAGTCATTCTTAATTGTGATCTTGATCCGACAACTTGACTCATGACATGGCTTCTCTCGTAAAATTATTTTTACAAAATCATGCATATTTAATTTAATGCAAAATGATTTTAAATCATGCATATTTACTTTAGTCAAAATGATTTTTAAACATGCCTCAAAAATCTGGACTAAGATAATCGGTTATGTACTTATGATAATCGATTATGTTAAGCCAAGACTGCATGACAATCGATTGTGAACTAATGACAATCGATTGTGTTAAGGCAGTGAGCATCAGGTGTTTCAAACCTGCATGGCAATCGATTGTGAACCTCATGACAATCGATTGTGATGAGGCAGTGTCCATCAAAGTTTTTCAACGCTCAAAATAATCGATTGTGAAGTTAATGATAATCGATTGTGATGAGGCAGTGTCCATCAAAGTTTTTCAACGCTCAAAATAATCGATTGTGAAGTTAATGACAATCGATTGTGAAGAGACAGTGTCCATCTGATTTTTCAAAGTCACAAAATAATCGATTGTGAACATATGACAATCGATTGTGTTGAGACAGTGTCTTCCAGACTTTTTCAAAGTTATTAAATAATCGATTGTGAGTATATAATAATCGATTGTCACGAGACAGTGTCTAAATTGATTTTTCAAGACTGATATATAATCGATTGTTAACTTAGTATAATCGATTGTATAACTAACCGTTGCCAAAATAGTTTTCAAATACCGTCATGTAATCGATTGTTGATTTTGTACAATCGATTGTTGAAATTAAAATCTGGAAAGGATTTTTTGAACGTTGCTAAATAATCGATTATTGATTTTGTATAATCGATTGTTTTACGTAAAATCTGGAAATAATTTTTTGAATGTTGCTAATAATCGATTGTTGATCTTGGATAATCGATTGTTACGCGTAAAATCTGGGATTGATTTTTGGAACGATTGGCAAACAATCGATTGTGGATTCTTGACAATCGATTGTCACACAGTAAAATCAGCAACTCTTAATTGGCAATTAGGCAACGGTAATGCCAAGTTTTTCAACTATAAATACAGCTTCATTTCAGTGTTTTAAACACAACAACACACAACAACTGATCATATAATTGCTATAAGCTTGCATGCTCTATTGCTTTTCATTTTATATTCCTTACATAAGTTTTTGAGAGCCAAACTCTTGTCGAAAGTTGTTGCGATCTTGAGCGTATTCTTTTACTCATATCTACTCATTAAGGAGTGTCTTGTTTGAGTGCTTAGTGTTTTGTACACTTGAAGAGAATTGTTATTCTCTTGTTGTAAGAAGGAACTTGTGTTTCCTTGGTTGAAGTCTTGGAGTGTTGTATCTCCGAGCAAAGGTAGTTGAGGCTTGTGTCCTCAAGTTGTGAAGGAACTTGTGTTTCCTTTGGTTGAAGTCTTGGAGTGTTGTATCTCCGAGCAAAGGTGTTGAGGCTTGTGTCCTCAAGTTGTAAAGGTTTGTTAAGCACCCGGAAGCTTGACAAGTTAGTGAAAATCTCGAGAGAGTCTCTCGGGGACTGGACTAGCCACAGGTTGTGGTGAACCAGAATACTTCGGTGTGTTCTGTCTTATTTATCGCACTTATTTATTTCCTGCAAATTTTAAATTCCGCAAGTTTACGCTAATTTTTATTATAACGCTATTCACCCCCCCCCCCTCTAGCGTTAAGCGTATTATCTAACAATTGGTATCAGAGCCCAACTCTCTGAAGACTTAACAGTTGAGAGAAACATCCATGGCTTCTACTCGTGATTATTTTGCAGGAATAGATGAAGGACAGTGCTCCACCCGACCTCCACTATTTGACGGGACAAACTATACATATTGGAAAGATCGGATGAGCATCTTCATCAAAGCAAACAATTTTCGGCTGTGGCAAGTCTTCACGCACGGTGAACAAATGACGGCAAAAATTGGGAAAGTCAAGGTAAGTGACTATAATACCAAAGCAATCAAAATGTTATATAGTACTTTGAATCAGAAAGAATATCAGAAAATCTCCCATTGCAAAACTGCAAAAGAAATATGGGATAAGCTTGAGGACAACTATAGTATGCCTCAACAAGCGAACAGCTCAAGTGAGGAACCGACTGCCCGATGCCTCATGGCCAACAAAGAAGAGGAGGTAAGTAATTCTAACTCTCATTCATTTGAGGAATTACAAAATGCTTACAATGAATTATACAGTGAGTTTGTTAATGTTCCAAAACTATTATGGAATTGAAGAAAACAATCTCTTTGCAAGAAACAGATTTTCAGAAAACACTTTCTTTGCAGAAAACACTTTCTTTGCAAGAAAAAGATTTTGAAAAATCCTCCTCCTTGAAAGAAATGGATTTTGAAAAATTGACTAGTTAAAATAAGGAGCTAAAAGAAAAAATGAGCTCTCTTGAAAATGACAATGGTGTTCTTAAAAATAAAATTGACTTTTTAGAAAATGAAAATAAATTTTTAGAAAATGACATTGTTGATTTCAAAAATAAAATCAAGGAATTGAATGAAGCTTCTTCTATTGATAAATGTTCTAATTGTTCCTCTTGTAGTTCTTTAAAATTGGAGAACATAGAACTTAGGAACGCACTAGAAAAACGTAGTGTTGATAGTCCTAAAATTGAAGAGAATAAAAAGGATATAAGTAATGAGGTCGGACCATCTAGAAAGAATTCTAGGAACCTCACTAATGAGTCTAAGATTAATTGTTTTAGACCACCTAGAAACGACTCTAGGAATTTTATTAATAAGTCTAAAACTAATAATTTTAGACCACCTAGACACAACTCTAGGACTTTTGTTAATGAGTCTAGAATGAATAATTTTAGACCACCTAGACACAATTCTAGGAATTTTGTAAATGAGTCTAGAATGAATAATTTTAGACCACCTAGACATGACTATAGGAAATTCAACGGTTCTAGGGGGAACAACTTTAGATCACCTAGAACGCATTTGGCTCAACCTAGACATATGCATAATCCTAATGTTATATGTCACTATTGTAATCGGGTAGGACACATTGCACCCGTTTGTTTTGCTAGACATAAAGATTTATGCGTTAATTATGATTACTATTTGCCTAACCCCCAAGGACCCAAAATGGCATGGGTACCGGTAAATAAAAAAAGAGAAGAAGGAACAACAAAAAAAGTTGGCCAAATGGCCACGAAAACAAGAAAAAGAACATAACAAATCCTTTTTACTCGGTGCCGCCCGCACCACAATCAACATCATCAGTGTCTCCAGCGCCATCATCAACCCCCGTCGTTGCCGGGTCAAAGCCACAATCAACACAGGTTTTATGAGCCCTCTAACGGGCTTCCTCAAAAATAGCATCAGAGACGATGCTAGCCTCCCACAAGTTCTTGTACACATCATGTTGACCCTCAGCAAATGTCCAAAGCTCACGGGCCTGGTTGGAAGAGGCGGCCTAATCCCTCAACACCTGATTCTCGGCCTCCAAGGCTGTAGTATGATCCGCTGCAGTTTGGGCATCCCGTTCATACACGCTAATTCGGTCCTCTAGCACCGCCTCCCGAAAGACCGCAGCAGCCCTCTCGAGCTCCCACTCCCTTTCACGAATGTGATTCGTCGTCTCCAACGCCCCATCCATCGACAAAGCATCCCTTGCTTGCAGCCTCAAGGCAGTGACCTCGGACTCCAAATCAACCACCTTCCCGGTCAAAGTTTCAGATACCTCTGCCGCCTGACCTAACTCTGGCGCTCCCTCTCGGCTGCAGCCTTCCTTTCGCTCTCCATCACCTTGTCTTTTTGACGAAGCTGCCCCTCGAGTGTATTTACCCGACCAAGGGTTTGCTGCATTTGAAGCTCTCGCCTCGCCAGCTCCCCAACCACGTCCCGGCTTCGGCGGTCGTTCCTCAAATGCTCTCGCATCTCGCGGCACTGATCCCGGTAGCGGCGGTACTTCTCCAACTCCCGCAAGAATATCC
Source organism: Nicotiana benthamiana (assembly GCA_034376525.1). Lineage (NCBI taxonomy): Eukaryota > Viridiplantae > Streptophyta > Magnoliopsida > Solanales > Solanaceae > Nicotiana > Nicotiana benthamiana. Next base: position 49,202,741 of record CM067340.1, on the reverse strand, counting down.
CTGGGAGAAATTGGCTCGGCGGATGACCTCCACCTCCAAAAGATAAATCTGCAAAACAAAGACAACGATTAAAGTGGAAAATAAACTAAGGCAAGAAGAGAGCGGAAAAAGGTCATCATACGTACCTAAAGCCCATCACGGATGCCTCGGTCATCAATCCAACGTCCATGACGCCCCACAACAATGTGCTTGCGGTCTCCGAGCACAACACTACGAAAAGCGGCACCAAGTTAACCTCTTGAAGCAGCAAGTTCTGCTCCGTGGGAATCTCAACATAGAGAAACCTCCCCTCTGCGCACACCGTCGAGTTGGTGAGGCCTTCTTGGAACATGCGAACGTCGTCAAGATCCAAGTCAGACTTGGATTCGTACTCCTCTCCTACGATGCCCCTTCCTCCCTCCACCAGCCGAGATGTTGAGGCTCCCGCCCCAGCAAACAAATTGGCACTTTTTAATCCAACAAAAACAGTTGCTGAGGAACTACCTTCCCTCTCATCAACTGGAGAATCCAAACTTATCACCATCGAAGGAGCCGGTGCGAATGCAACCCTATGCCTAACCAGCGACCTCTCCTCTTCCTCCTCATCCTCATTCAAAGTTGACTCTGACCTAGGACGCACGACCCCCGAGGACTCTTCAACTCGAGGTACACTCCGTACCGAGGAATGAGCCACGAAAGATTTAACCGACGTCGCTCTCGAAACCGGACGCGGTACTGATGTTGCAACGAGTCAGGTAGTCGTGCCCGGCCTGCAGAAGGCTAGCTGAGGAGCCCTTACACGGCGTGTCCTCCCTGATCACAGGAAACAAAGTTGAAAAAAAAAGTCAAAATGGAATAAAACAAGAACGGGACAAAAGAAATTCAAAATTCTCATCAGTAGCGAGCCTACAGCCATGCCTTTCCCAAAAAGACGCCCACATACGAATCCCCGGTATATGAGGCAGCACAGCCTCGACCCATTCACGAATTCTCAGTAGAGGAGCCAGCGGCGGCATTTCAGCTATGAACATAAGAAAAATTAATACTCATAGGAGCATGATGTAAGGAGGGGCCAAAAGCTGAATTTAACGAGTGAAAATACTTAGGTTCATGGTTCCAAGTCTCTGGGAACTCAGTAGCGCACGCCACCAAGTGATCAGTCCTAATGTAGAAGAAATCCTCATAAGGGTGAGAGTCGACCACGCCATCTAATTCGGAAGTCAAACCCACCGTCCCACGAGGGATCGCCCGAATCATGGTACCACAGACCCTATGAGGGGCGTAAAGAGTCAGCACATGATGCACTGTAACCTCCCTTCGAGCCAGTTCCAAATACTTAATAAACATTGCAAGAAGCTTGTAGAGAGACAGAACGAGATGTCTCGGGCACAACCAGAAATGACTGCAAAAGTTGACCACCAACATAGGAAGAGGAGCCTAACTCCCAACTTGAAGAGATAAGCGTAGAAGATGCAATACCCTCTACGGCCGGTGTGGACCCTCTCCTCGCGTTTAGCAAGAGAAATATCAGCGAAGCGGGGGATATCCCACTGTTCTCGTATCTAGGAAATACCCACTTCCACCATCAATGAGGCCTCATCCACCTGATCTTCTCCCGCATCACCGGTGAATTCAGTCGCCGGACCTCCGGGCAGGGATAGAATATCGTTCGCCGATGGAATCCAGTTGGTCTGGGGGCCGCTTCTGCGGTCCCTGGGCCAATTCTGCAATTCCTTGGTCCTGGCCCCCCTTCCGTTTTCGCGTCTCCCCCTCCACTTCTGCGGTTCCATTTCCGCAAAAGCGGAAATACCAGCAAACTCAGTTTTTCCAAACATCCAATTTTCGATCCGTTAACCACCCTGAATCTACCCGAGGCCCCCCAGGACCCCAACCAATCATACCAACCAGTCCCAAAACATATTACGGACTTGCTCGAGGCCTCAAATCACATCAAACAACGCCAAAACCACGAATCGACCTCCAATCCAAGCTTGATGAAATTTGAGGTTTCCAACTTCTATTTCCGATGTTGAAACCTATCAAATCACGTCCGATTGACTTCAAACTTCCGAAATCATATTCCGACCCGATATCAAAAAGTCCACTTCCGGTCTCAAAATCCTTCAAACTTCTAGCTTTAGCCAAACGGCTGCAAAATGACCTACGGGCCTCCGAATTCACTTCCGACCACGTCCCCAACTCCAGAATCACCATACAGGGGTACTCCCAGTCTCGGAATCCCAAAATCACATCAATAACACTGAAATGCACTTTAAGCCAAACAATGAAATTTCTTCTAAAATACTAATTACACAATAGGCGCCAAAACGCTCCCGGGTTATCCAAAACCCGAACCGGGCATGCCCCCAAGTCCGAAATCATCATATAAACCTGTTGTAACCTTCGGATCCCGATGCCGAGGTCTTTTACTCAATTCCAATCTTAGTTCATTTCTCCAACTTTAAGCTTTCAGAAAAATGAGAATTTCCATTTAAATTCAACTCCGATCTTCCTGAACTTCAATTCTGACCATAAACACAAGTCAATATATCTGAGATGAAGCTGCTCATGGCCTCAGACTACTGAACAACGCACCGGAACTCAAAACGACAAGCCGAATCGTTACAACGAGAAAAGAAAGAAGGATACTATAATTGGGTAGATACAACTTGACGTGATAAGGTAAACGTGAAGAAGTGCCGAGGCTACCAAAAGAAGATCTATCAAGCTAATAATTTCATTTACCTCCCTCTTTGAAAGCAGGTAAATGTTTGAAATTAAATTATCTATTTAGACCCCTCTTCGGACTTTCATGTTTCTCATTCATTAGGATATTATAACATAGAAACTATTATCTTAGTGTAGATGAAGCAAAATCATGAAAACGAATTTATGACATAGTTGATGTGTTGCGGGAAAGTATATTGGATAAATAGCTTCATGTGAATAATTTTCATCATTGTGTTCTGATCTTGCATGTTATAATTCTTACCTGTAGTAACTTTTTTCTTTTAAATAAAGTTTATTATATTTCATCCTATTGAATTAGTTTCTTATAACTTCTACGTTTTTATACAATTTAGTATAATGCTTTTTGAAAAAGTTTATAACACTAATATATAGAAAAAGCTAAAGGTTATTCGAATAGTCTTCTGTAACAAAATTAGAGATGCACAAGTATTTACTAAATTAAATAAATGATCATCAATTTGAAACTAAATCTTGATCGATAGTTTTGCATTATATATTTTATTCTTCATTGAACATCTTATTATATAAGTTTCTTAGTTTTCGTTGTCTGCTATTTCGGTAAACGCTAGACTAACTAGGGAAAAAATGTGATTTTATCAATTTATAAAATTAATTTGTATGCATGTATATGCAAATTTTATCTTGATATCGGTTACTTTTACAAATAAAAAACTGTAATATAATATTTCTTTATAATCGCGTGAAGCGCAGATAAATTTACTAGTTTTTATTATATATAGAGAGACAATTACATTTTGATTTTATCCTCATTGCCGGTGATAGCTCGGTGCGAGTAAATATTAGAAAAACTTCGGAGTATTATCCTAAATTGTATTTCTTCTAATGAAGTAACGAAAGGACCTCTTAGTTAAGATTGTAAAGTTTGTGATATTATATAATTTTTATATCATAAATCAAGACATTAGAAACAATCTCATAGAAGAAAAACTCACGGTGTGCCTGCATATATTGTCATATATCATGTGCTAGATATATAGTATATAGTGGCCGCAAGATATGGTTTGATTTAGGATGTGTTTGGAACGAAGGAAAATATTTTTTTAAAAATATTTTTTAATTGTTTTATGTTTGGTTGACTTTTTTTTATCAACTTATTTTTTCTCATTTACAGGAAAATGTTTTCCTTATCAAGAGAAAGGAAAACATTCTCCAAAAACTCTTTCTCAATCTTTTCCACCCTCACCAACCCACCCCACGCCCTCTCTCCTAAAAAGATTTTTTTTTTCAAATTTCAATTTCTCTGTTACCACCGACCCTACTATCCCTCATCCCCACCCCCACCCCACCCGTCACCCAAAAAAATGCAACTTTAAATTTTATTTTTTTATTTTTCTGCACAGCCCACTCCCCCCCCCCCCAACACACACAAAAAAATTACTTTTTTTGTAATTTCAAATTTCTATTTTTTTCATTTTTCGGCTCTCCCCTACTCCCGGGTCCCCTATCCCCCCTCCCCCAAAAAAAATTTAATATATTTTTCAGTTTTAATTTTTTTTTTATTTATCGATTTAAAGGTCCAAAATTTTACAAGTTCCAAAAGTTATGAGTTCAGAGGTTTATGCGTTTGGAAGTTTACGGGTTTAGAAATTATCAAATTTACGAGTTTGAAATTCTGCGATTTTGAAAGTTTAATAATTCGAAGATTTATGAAAATTGTGGATTCGGAAGGTTGTTGGTTTGAAAGTTTATGGCTTCATGTTTATTATATCTAAATTATTTATGAATATTTTTGAGAAGTCATTTTCTTTAATTTGTGTACCAAACACCGAAGATTACTAATTTTCCAAGAAAACATTTTCTTGGAAAATACCAAACACACCCTTAATTTGTACGGAATTAATCGTATTCCATATATTACTATTGGTTCATTTTGCGTTGCAATTTGCTTTAAATCTAAGCCCTAATAATATTTTCCATGGAAACAAGGTCATTTTAAATCTTATTTTTCTCCAAGTGCACTTCCCCACGAAAAATAAAATTTTAACCCTGAGCAAGGTGCTAGCGCGCAATATATATCTTACTATATGATATATAGAGCTCGCTTCTTCAAATTCAATATTGCTTTCCAATTTGATAGGAGTATAAATTGTAAATCGCCATCTTATTAAAATGACATATAACTTCCAATGATTCTAATAAGCATATTGGGTAAAAGGAGATAAATATATCAAAAGAAACTAATAAGATAATTGGATTAGTACAGCCTACATGTTCTTTCCAATTTTTTCCTGCAAGTAGGCTTTTACCATATAATTGGTATTTTAGACAAATAACCGTCAGATTTGTTGTATTTTATATTTTCTAGTTAGTGTATATATAAATTGCAAGAGGGTTGCTCTGATGGTAAGCAACCCCCACTTCCAACCTAGAGGTTGTGAGTTCGAGTCTTCACAAGAGCAAGCTGGGAAGTTCTTGGAGGGAATGATGCCGGGGGTCTATTTGGAAACAGTCTCTCTACCCCAGGGTAGGAGTAAGGTCTGCGTACACACTACCTTTCCCAGACCCCACTAAGAGGCTGATCCAGGATTTATATTTTACAGGTTCAATTTATTAGACTTTTAGTATTAAACCCATTATATTTTTAAGTCATTGATTCATGTCTACTATTTATAACAATTTTAATGGATTTTATATATAAATTTATATACCGCACCGAAAATACTGGGTTCAGATGAATCCGATACTATTAGCTGCATCCTCCCCTGTTTATAGGATTTTTTTTGTTTTTTATTTTTTGGTGAGGGGAAACCCGCCACCACTACAACCTCTGCCACAGCCTCATATGATTTATTATTATGACATAGATATATCAAGAGACCAGAAATAGTATGATCTCAAAGGTTATTGAGTTTTTTTTTTAAGTATTACTTGCCAATTGATAAGAAAGTTGCTTTTTTGAACCCTTGCGTTTGGTAAAAAAGGAATATATACCATATATTGGTTATTTCCATAATATTCGCAGGTTTAGATAACAAAATTTAAGTTCGGTTACAATTTGAATCATATCAATTTTATTTGGTGATGGTGGTGAGTGGTTCAACTTACACACATGACTATTCCAATTTCTCGGATAATATGAGTAAACTGTTTCTGTTATAAAATAGAAGTCTATTTAGAGTGAATGTTTAAGAATTTTAGCTTGAAGCTAAGTCATTCCTCTTCCTATAAATAGAGGGGTCTTATCCCATTGTAAATCACCCCAAGTATTAATAAGAATAATTCTCTCTCTCCCTATTCTCTCTCTATATTGTTCTTATTCTTGCATTATTGTTCTTGTCTTTATATTATTTCATAACACGTTATCAGCACGAGACTCTACCGTCTCAAGAACCATTCTCGAGAAATCTGAGGTATTTCCCTCTTCCTAATTTAATTTTCGATTGTCTTAACTTTTGTTTGTTGCAAGGTTTTGCTTCAAAGAAAGAATGAAGAAAGAAGGAAAAGAAACGAAAAAAAAGGGAGGAAAAGAAACGAAAAACAAAGAGAAAAGGAAGAAAACATTGAAAATATAATTGGTATACCTTAAAGGTAAGTAACTTATTTTTCCCTTTCAAATTCTTGGAATTCTATAATCTAATTTTATATACAAACATAGACAACAAAGTTTGATTATAACTCTAAAGGAGTTTGTAAGAAATTATAACCACACGAAGTGGTAAAATCTCTATGTCCTGCCATGATTAAATTCATGTATGATTGTGGGCAAATAATTGAAAATCCGTCCCATTGAATTTGCTCCATTCCCTTTAGAGAATGTGGAAGCAGTATATGATAAGTCTGAAAGAAGACTAAAATATTACCATGAAGGTATCAATGAAATGTGGACGTGACAAAGAATTCCGTCCAATTGAATTTGCTCCATTCCCTTTAGAGAATGTGGTAGCAGTATGTGATAAGTCTGAAAGAAGACTAATTACCGTAAAGGTATCAATGGATGTGGACATGGCAATAGACGAAGTTATAATCGTCATTATTGTGGTAATGAGAACAATAAGGATTCTCAAAATAATCTTTCACTTTATGAAAGTAATATTTGACATGAGATTGTGTAAAGCACATGATTTTGATCCATTCCCTAAAGTGAATGTGATAATTGTAATAGAGCCCGTAAGTATGAACACGCTCTTGATGTAAATTTGTTTTATGTCTGACATTATGAAAAGAAAGTTCGTTGCCCTTGAAATTTCGGGCAAGAACTATATGACATGGGTGTTGGATGCTGAAATCCACTTAGATGCTATGGGTCTCGGAGACACCATCAAAGATAGAGAAAAAGCATCCACCCAAGAATGTGCGAAGGCCTTGATTTTCTTGCGCCATCACCTTGATGAAGGTTTGAAGATTGAATATCTCACCATCAAGGATCCACCTATCTTGTGGAATGGCTTAAAGAAGAGATATGACAACCTGAAGTTGGTCACTCTGCCACAAGCACGATACGATAAGAACCCAAAAGCAAATAGTTTATAAACTATATATATTATCGTTGCGGTGAAAACGGGCACTGGTCAAAGGCTTGCCGTATACCATGACTTTTGGTTGACCTTTATCAAGCATCTCGAAAGAGTAAACGCCCTGAAACGAATTTTGTCTCTGACGACAACTTTGACATCACCCACTTGGATGTGGCAGACTTCTTTGAGCAACCCGAGGGGAAGATAGACCACCTAATCGGTGATGGATCCGTGATGAAAGAAGATGGAGCTATTTGATTTCATTTTACTTGTTTGTATTAGTGAATGAATAAACTAATAGCCATTAGTATTAGCTCGTATTAGTTAGTTCATGATATAATGTTAGTATTAGTTCTTTAGAATGTATCAATATGCTCAAATATCAATAATATTTTTACTTTCCAGTAGAGGTAATCGACTAACCTGAAAAACTAGTCGGTTATCTCATATTTCGCATTAAAACTGCAAAACAATCGATTGTCAATGATCAACAATCGATTGTCTTTAAAACAGTGTGTTCTGGAATTTTTCAAAAACAGTCAACAATCGATTGTCAATGTTTAACAATCGATTGTCGTTAGGCAGTATAATCTGGAATTTTTCAAAAATCATCCACAATCGATTGTCTATGTTTAACAATCGATTGTCGTTAAACAGTGCTCTGGAATTTTTCAAAAATAACCAACAATTGATTGTCTATATCTAACAATCGATTATCTTAAGACTGTGATCTGGTTTTTCAAAAATAGCAAATAATCGATTGTCTATGTTTAACAATCGATTGTCAGTGCTCAACAATCGATTGTTTTATGAAAACGTTTAAACTGAAATTTTCAAACTGCATAGTAATCGATTATGGAAAACATATAATCGACTATCTGATTTTGTTAGTCAACTGTTAGCAGCAGATTTTGAAAATATTATGTGACACAAACGAATTGAAGTTGTTTATTCTCATGTTCGTATATTTTCTTTTATATGTTAAACCATGGGAAGTAAATTGATTGAAGGCTCCGGAAGAGCAACTGTAACTCTGCCCAAAGGCATGACGTTTATCTTAGAGAATGCAATATTCTCCTCCAAGTCTAAGAAGAACTTGTTGAGTTTTAATGATATCAATCGCAATGTTCTCCTCCAAGTCTAAAAGGAACTTGTTGAGTTTTAAAGATATCATTCAAAATGGATATCATATTGAGACAATAGATGAGAATAATCTTGAATTCTTCATGAAAACGAGGCTGCCCATTTCGGTTTGGGTTCACGCCATTTTGCATGCAGCAATACTAGTTCGTCGGCTGCCCACTTTGGTTTGGGGTCACGCCATTTTGCATGCAGCAATACTAGTTCGTCGGCTGCCCACTTCGGTTTGGGGACACGCCATTTTGCATACAGCAATGCTAGTTCGTCTCTGACTGACGAATTGACACAAATATTCCCCGTTGCAATTGGTTTTGGGTCATGGACCCAATATATCCCATTTAAGAATTTTTGGATGCGCAGTATATGTGCCTTTAGCACCGCTATCCCGCACCAAAATGGGTCTGCAAAGAAGGTTAGGAATATATGTTGAGGTTGAATCGCCCTCCATTATTCGCTACCTCGAAACATTGACAGGAGATTTGTTCACTGCACGATTTGCAGACTGTCAATTTGATGAGACACTTTTCCCAAAATTAGGGGGAGAAGTTGGTGAAACCAAACGGGAAATTTTGTGGAAAAATGCATCATTATCTCATCTTGATCCACACACCTCTATTTGTGAGAAAGAGGCACAAAAGATTATCCATTTGCAAAGAATAGCAAATCAAATGCCTAACGCATTTATAGATTTGAAAAGGATAACAAAATCACATATCCTCGAAGTGAATGTGACAACATTTGATTCACGAATACATATTCATTATTGGAAGAATATGAACATGAAATTGGTATTAAATATACCACACTCACCCTTATAAGGAGGTTTGAGATGATACCACACTCACCCCTAGAAGGAGGTTTGAGATGATATATGGCATGAATGATCGTTGGTCACGTACCTATTGTACGCCAAAGTATTTTGGAAATATGACTATTAAAGGACAACGATAATGCAAGAAACATATCTTGCATATAAGTTTGACATGACCATAATGGTATAACTTTCTCTTTAAGAAAGATATTCACCACATGGATGTTGATGAATCTGTGGTAGTACAAAATTAATTGAGAGCTCTAGAAGAGCCAATTATTACTATGTTGGAGAAACACAATTAAGTATTGTGCTGTAGTAAGTCTCAAAGAAACTTATTCAGTTTCCAAAGTACACGCGAAAGCCATTGATTATATTGAGACTATAAATAAAGGAAGGCTTTGATATCTCCTATTACTACAACTTGTAGCGGGGTAATTTGCATATGAAAAGCTACCCGCTTTGTTCTCCAGTTTGTACTACACAAACGAAAGAATGCCACAATAAAGTGGATATCTATTGGTATAAAACCCATGTCATAATAAACCCGAAGTTTATTGATAAGTGCACATGTCATGGTGTAAATTTGAAGTTTACCAATATTGATAATTTATTCAGTTGACATTCGTGTTAGCCATCTCATTTTATGTATGATGTGCAAATTCACATAGGTGAATATTAAAGAACTAGAAAGTTCTTTACGAATTCTCTTGTATCACTTGTTCTCATTAATGAACTGACCAACTAAAGAGTTCGGGTTGAAGCCCATAAATTCTGGAAATATCAAAGGTGAATATGGGCCCATCACCTGCCATGTATACCACATATGATGCATCTATGAATTGGTTACATGCGCAATTGTTATTAACCCGCAGCCTGGCCGGTGCTTGCGAGGTAAATTGCTCAGTAATCTAACTTCGAGCATAATTTCCAGATTTTCTACTCAAGATAGTTCATCTTGATAAGTTGGTTTATATCAAAGTTGGTTTAGCAAGATAATTATTGAGTGCTTCCACTTAATAGCTAAACTGTTTCTTATGAGAACAAAGTTATATATATCAGTTTGATATACGTTGTATACGAGAGTATATTATATTCTCCCCTCACAAGTGGTTCAAGGTCAGGAACCAAATAATCTCATCTTATTATTAATGTGTTGTGACATGATAATGCACAAAGATGATTTCCCAAAGTTGAGGAAACAAGTTAGCTTTACTAACATGAGGGGGAGACATGATAAACACTTGAGAAAAGGTTACATGGGATGAATTATCATTTGTATATGTATATCCCCGAATATCATGATATGAACCTGAAGTTCATAAAAGGGATAATTCAATTGCAACATATTGCAAAGCATGCTATACGCATTTGCTGACCCAAAGAAAGTAACTAAATGGAAGAGATACAATTCAAGAAGTATTGATTCCATATGAAAGACATGTAGTTTTGAACCTATAGTTCAAATGCTTGAAAGTATAAAGTCAAAGGTATGTATAGTCAGTTTTCGATATCTTATTTGTCTAGCATGACATGGAAAACTTGATATGCATCTAAAGTCTATTATATGGCTTATATGACTTAACTTGAAAGATTTAAGTTGCTTGAAGCATATGCAATTCGTGGTCCTGAAGTACCACATCCTTAGTACAATTTGTGTACATATGTATCTTGCTATAACTATAAGCATGATGGCGTTGAGAATGCATTTATGAAGATATTGAAGAGTCATTCCGCGACATTATATGAAGATGTTCATATCTATCAAGAATGATGATTTCAAGGTGCGGAATATTTATTCAAGTCAATATGGTTGATTTATTTATCAAACATCTACCAAAGATCGTTTTGAAGATGATGCACAAGATTGGAATGCAAATGCTTAAGGATATAAATTGATGTACTCATTAGGGGGAGTCAATGCGCGTTGCACTCTTTTTCCCTTACAAGGTTTTTTCCCACTGGGTTTTCCTTGCAAGGTTTTTAACGAGGCAACCAATAGGCGCATATTCAAACATGTGTACTCTTTTTCCTTTCTTTAATTTTTCCCATTGGGTTTTGGTTTTAAGGTTTTATGAGGCACATTATTGAATAGACATTCAAGGGGAGGTGTTATAAAATAGAAGTCTATTTAGAGTGAATGTCTAAGAGTTTTAGCTTGAAGCTAAGTCATTCCTCTTCCTATAAATAGAGGGGTCTTACCCCATTGTAAATCACCCCAAGTATTAATAAGAATACTTCTCTCTCTCCCTATTCTCTCTCTATATTGTTCTTATTCTTGCATTATTGTTCTTGTCTTTATATTATTTCATAACAGTTTCTTATTTGTACAAATTTGAAGCATCTAAACTTTATAAAGCTTAATAAACTTTTTGCTGATAGTAGGGAGTTTAATAAATTGATAAAAGACTGTGATAACTCTGGCTCTTATATTTGCATCAGTAGATAATTAAGAGACCACAATATATTTAGTAGACTGAGCGTTGTTATTGGCTTCCAAGGAATTCTTTCATTATCGAAAAAAGAAATAAAATTATAATACTTGCTTCCCTAAAACTATATTTCTAATTATGCCTGTTTGTAAGAGGAATATAATTAATTATACATCTATTTATCGGTGCTTGTATCAATTCCTATATATTTAAGTGATAAAGTAATAAAGTGGGGTGATTATATAAATTAATTAACTTTGTTTACGTGATTAAAATGTATGTAAGTGATAGTTGTCATGTAATCTTCACTGATTTGATGTAAACGCTAAAATATATTATAATCTTCCGCAACAGCTTAGAATATTACAAAACATTGGACAATAACAAAAAAAAAAGAATATAAATGAAGCAATGATAAACAGAAAGGGAAATATTAAAACATGTCATAATCTTCCCGCCAACTCGAATATTACCAAAAATCACTACAAAAAATGGGTAAATTGCGGAGGTTAACTTTGCAGTTTGCGAAGGTTAGAAACCTCCGCTATTTGTTGTCACGGCGGTTCAGCAGAGCCTCGTAATAAGCATCGCCACTATTAATTTGCGGCAGATAAATGCGGGGGTTTGGGGAACCGTCGTAACAGCAAATAAAGGAGGTTTCTAAACTCCGCAAATAGCAATTTTAACCTCCGCAATTTGATGTGCGAAAACATAATTTTATTTGTAAATTTTTTTTTATGAATGTAGGGGTTGTAAGCCCCCGCAATTTCATATATGTACACCATCAGGATCTATCCAATTTCTTTTTGGGGGTTTTAACCTCATATATATTTAAATATTAATTTTTTATCATCAATACGTCATACTTTCCCTAATATCAATAGAAATATTTGTGCTTAAACCAAAACATTAAAATTAAAAAACATCAATATTTCATTAACCGTGAAAAATACTGTCAGAATAGTATCATATGTCATTAAGCTAAACTAGAACATAGTTAATCATCTATAGTAATAAGCTATTACATTGTCCTAATACATCCATTTTAATTAAAATGAATCTCAATCGCTATTACAGGGATTACTAGCAACAAAAGATCTTCTTGTATCCGTTGGTGAAACGGGTGCACTAGCTGCATCTCTTGGCTGCAGCAAAAAGTAAATAATGTGTGAAAATGAGGGTGCAAAACTAAAGTCAAAGGAGTATCTTGACAAATCCATAATAAGGACTAAAATTGCAGCAAACTGAATCTAACGTTGGAATAACAAGATTAATGGGCAAACAAATTGAACAAGAATTGTCTCTTGTATTGTCTGCTTTTATCATATATGAATAATAAGGTCAATAACTTACACCTTCGTTATGTGATTCCGATTTTTAGGCCTTAGAAATGTCGTTTATAACTCTCAAATACTTTTTTTTAGAAAGGTAACAGTGATAATTCTCAAATTCTTATATATCGTGTTTTCCTAGGCCTCGTATAATGTAGAATTTGATATCTTAATGGATCTCAAGGGAGCAAACGAGCACAAATGCAGAGAATTTGATAGCTTAATGTCTGCCACTTTGCGAATCCATATTTAGGATAAGGACACTTTATTCTATCTCCATCAACAGCATTAGCAAATATAAAATATAAAAACTTATTTAAACCAACTAAATATTTCCTGGAGTTCCTTAGCTTTCTAGTCCATGATTTATCCATAAAAAAGTATTAACTTTCAAGTCCAGCTGATGAACCTTTCAGAAATATAAAGAGAAAATATCAATTCTTTATTACTAGAATACAGAATATTAACTATTAGCAATTCTTTAAAAGTGAAAAACAAATTTCATAAAGTTATTTCTCAAAATCAAAGAAACATTTTTTTATTTGGATTGAAGTTATCTTAAATGGAGCAACATTCACAGTAAGGATATATAGCCAATTGGGATTGATGCACAGTAGTAATCGTTATTCTTTTCCATTGGATGATTTTCTTAAATTTAACTTTTTTAAATCAGCTAATATGTACTTACTGTTGTCTCCACTAACTTATCCTAAATTCCTTCGTTTTCCAGTTAAATATATTCTACTCTTACCTTTTTCTTTAAGTATGCACACAAAAACCTGATTTCAGAAAGTTTCTTGAATTTTCTTTTCCATTGGATAGTTTTCTTAAATTTAACTTTTCTAAAGTAGCTAATATGCACTTACTATTAACTTATTCTAGGTTCCTTCGATTTGCAGTTAAATATATTCTACTCACTTTTTTCTTTAACTTTGCACACAAAAAGCCTGATTTCAAAAAATGCATTAATCAGTATAATTAGAACCATCCTAGACTACAAAATAGATATTCCTAAATGATAACTATCATATTTTTCATATATTTTAAATTTTCACATCATTGCTCTCTTATTTTTCTAGATAGAAAAATCTAATATAAAGAAAATAGAATAAACAAAAAAGCTATATTGTAAAACAAGATTATGACAATAGAGAAAAAAAGAGAATATCCCTAAGTTTCAGCCTTGTTCTGTGAGTTTTGACAGATTTTTTAAAACAAATAAACTAAATGAACACTTGTGTATCATATTAAAAGGAAAAATAATGCTCGATGTCCAGATCAACTTTAGAAAGTGGATGGAACAAGCTAAAAGTTACACCAAAATAGTACATGACAAAGATTCATAAAGAGGGTGGGGATGGGAGCAAGCAGTCTAATTTTCAAGATGAATCAAAACTGGAAAAAAAAAAACAATTTACAAGGGATATTAGAGTGGCAAGTATTGGACAAGATAAGCCAATATCCAAATCATAGTAGGTAAAAAAAGAAAGCTTGAACAGGCTAATTTGCATCAATATTAAACTTACTTCTCAATTACTACCAAGGCCCCTAATTAAGTACCCCAAAAAAGAAGAGATAATAAGAATAAAGAAGCAAAAAAAGAGATTTCCACTTAGAATCAACGACAGGGTTGTGATCCACCCGCCAACTGAATTTAGGCTAGGAGACTTGGTATAAACTATTCAACTAATAAAACATTATTTAAAATGCAGCATTCAAATACAAACAAATAAGAAAAACAACAAACCATTATTAAACTACCAACTATTCCTCCCAAAAAAGTACTTACTCAAAAAATTCACAATAAAAATTCATTCTCAAAAGAAAAATTCACAGTAAAAATTAGGATAAGTATTGTTCATAAAATATTACATTCTTAATTATTATATTACCCAAAATAAAGTGTGATAAACCAAATCTTAACAAGCACACTGACAATAGACAATGTAACAATAGATTCCAACAGACGCAATTTACTAGACAATATACAAAATCATGAAAACAAGAGGGGAAATGTAAAGGGAACTTCTTGTATGCTGATTTTATGCCCAATATTTATATATAACCTCCAGGTGCAAGTAGCACAACACGAATGTCATAGAGGTCATGCTTATCGGAGCAGTGAAGGAAACTACACAAATACAAGTACAAGCATAGTAGCAGCATCAATAGCAATGTCCAAATTTTGCAACTGAGCAGTCAATGTAATAATGAAAGCAACAATGTACTATAATTTAAATTTTGATCAATTCCATTTTCAGCATATGAGCAAAAACAGGGAAATAACCAAGCATCTGGACCTCAAACTATAAAAGAGATCCTACAATCAGAGTTAGCTTGGAGAAAGGGCGTTCAAATGTTGAATTGAACCCAATTTTCAAAGAAGATGGGTAGTGATAACGGAGAACTACCAAAAACACAAAGAAAACAAGGAAAAAGCACACAAAAAATCATACAGATAGACCACTTAATACACACAATAATTCAATATCAAACACTATTTAATCACACAGATCGACCAACATACACAAAAAAATTCAAAATTAATAGAAAACCCATGAGGAAAAATGAGGAAAGAAAGAAAAAAATCAAACCTGGGAGGTGTAAAAGCGGTGGCGATTGAAGTAGAGAACTTCTATTGAAACAGACCTTTGATTGAAGCGGAGAACTTCGAAAAAGAAGCATAGAACTTCGATTAATGGAGGTGTAAAACTATTGAGCAGAAGACTTCGACTAATTAGCGGAATCTAGGGTTTTGGCGGGTGAAGATGGCGGTAACGGAGTACGTATGCCGGTGGCTGGTGGCGGCGACGCGAGAAAATGCAGAGGCGATAATGCCGGGGATTGAAGGTATGGACGAGTTCGGCGGGAGTTTTTGGTGTATTTGGCCAATTAAGAGTGTGAGGCGGAAGTTTCTAGGGGTAAAAATTAGAGGGAGAGTGAAATAAAAGACCCCCTATTATTTTTAGGGTTGCGGATGTTTTTCACCCCCGTAAATTGTATAATTTTATGGGAGTTAATGTGTTGCCACAAAATTATGAAAATTGCGGAGGTTATTTATGCCCTCCGTAAATAAACCTCCGCACTTTACCAGTTTTTTGTAGTGAATTAAAATAACAAAAAAGTATAAATTAAAACATGTCAAAATCTTCAGCGACAGCTCGAAAATTACCAAAAAATAAAAATAGTAAACAAGAGTATATAAATAAAATTAATGGTAACAATACTAGATTTTTATTCATCCATTTGCAAATTAAGGGATATTATTAAGAGAGTATCAAATACCAATAATCTTAGAACAACAAATCACTACCGGTCTAGGCCTGACCCTGAAAATTGACTTGATCATTACAATATTATTGAGGTAAATTTTAAAATCTTCTGAAAAATAAAGAGTACAGTCACCACTATAATTAAGTATCTAAATTTACTTGCCTCATAACATGTTAACGCTAAAAAATAAAGTAGATACATCTTTATGAACTACCAAAACTGAAAAACCAAAGATCTTCATGATATTGGAAAAACTCTATAAATACTAGGCTCTTGCATCACAAAATTCATATCACATAACGCTAAGTAATACCTGCTAACTATATCATCATATATCCTTAAGAATGAGTACTAGGCTCGTGAAGATAGAAAATTAGAATAATCGACAAGTCACCTTCTCAAAACGCCGAAATGGTATCTTCAAAAAAGCTAATGAACTTATTGTTATGGCTGGTGCTGCAATTGGCCTCATCGTGTTTTCACCAGGTAATTATAAGCCCTACATTTTCTTGGTCATCCAAATATACATGATATATACCATCAACAAATATAACAAAATATACATGCATCGTCATATTAAACATGCAAATCCAAGATCCTAAACATGACAATTAATCTTATGTAAAATTAAAGCATCATAAAAAAAATACATGGTGCGAGAGATATTATAACAGTAGATCGATAAACTCATTTCTCTCCTATTGCCATGTTTAACCTTAGATAAACTAATTTGTCTCCTCTTGTCCTTTTTTAGATTGCCAATTTCTCTCATCTTGTCCTATTTTATATTACTAATTTCTCTCCTCTTGCGCTATAGCAAACAAGCCATATTCTTTTGGTCATCCAAATATATATGAGATCATCAACAAATATGTTGGCGAAGAAAGATCTCCATCACCATCATCACCAGGCATTAATGATATGTATGTCCAAATATTCCGAAAAGCCAACTCTAGAGAACTTAATACATGGCTCAATTCTCTGCAAGAGCAGCTGGATTTTGCATTAGACTTGAAAAGAAAACTCAAGGAAATAAATAAGAATGTGGAGAGCCAACAAGAGTGGTTCAGGAATCCTATAGAGAAGATGAACTACACTGAGGCTTCAATGTTGAAGGAGAGATTAGAAGGTCTTCTCCTGAAGGTGAAGAGTTATGGTACTGAACACGGGTATAGTTACGAAAATGGAAGGTCGAAGAATGAATAAAAGCTACTATCAGTTTTTTTTTAATTAATCGTTCTTGTTGTTCATTTTTTAAGTTTAACCTTGGCACAACCACAAACGTTGTAGTGTCATTAGGATGTTATAGGTTTAAATCATAGAAATAATATTTTGATAAAATACAAAGTAAAATTATCTACAACAGACCAACATGATTTGTCTCTTCCCCGGTCGTATCTTGCACATAGTAGGAGTTTAGTGCAGGGACTATCGTAGTAATTAATTGAGATGATATTTTTGTTAGGACCGAAAAAGCAGGTGTCATGCGGAAGCTAGTAACGCAAACCTTGAACAACGATAAATCCAACAACAAAAGAGAAATCTACCAAAAGAGACACAAATATTTAACGTGGTTCGGTCAACTAACCTACGTTCACAACGGAGATGAGCAATCCACTATATAAAAAGAGAGTACAAAATATCGAGAGAACAACCTCACGAAGAGGTAAACACAAGTGACTCACTAACACTTGTCTCGTAAAGTTCTCCCCCTAAATAAGACTCCCAAGCCCCCTATGGCTACAATGTGGATGCTACTGAATGAGAAGGACGGGTCCGCTATTTATAGAATTCCAAACCTTTTTCTATACGAAAAAGGACTAGCCAAAGATGGGGAATTTATAATCCTTCTACAAGAAGGAAAACCCAATTAAGGTAATTATATTGCCATTTTCCTTTAACAAATAGGAAAACCAAATATGGTAAGAAAATTATGGCAAACACCTAACAATTCTCTTCCTTGGCCAGAATTTTCTGACAAAATAAACTTGGTCCACCTTCTTCACATAGCCTTCAACGGTTCGCATCTCCAAATCTCCACCACGATGTTTGTCTCAATGTACGTAGAACACTGGTAAAATTTCTCAGACAAAAATCACGATTATCGTCAAATATATTGTGGCTAGAACTGAACCCGCCAAGATGAACCTGTCTTGAACCTCGCTCTGATACCACTTGTTAGGTCGCAAAAAATCGGGTGTCATGTGGAAGCTAGTAACGCAAACCTTGAACAACGATAAATCCAACAACAAAAGAGAAATCTAACAAGAGAGACAAATATTTAACGTGGTTCGGTCAACTGACTTACGTCCACAACGGAGATGAGAAATCCACTATAAAAAAGAGAGTACAAAATATCGAGAGAACAATCTCACGAAGAGGTAAACACAAGTGATTCACTAATACTTGTCTCGTAAAGTTCTCCCCCTAAATACGACTCTCAAGCCCTCTATGGCTACATTGTGGATGCTACTAAATGAAAAGGACGTATCTGCTATTTATAGAAGTCCAAACCTTTTCCTATACGAAAAAAGACTAGCCAAAGATGGGGAATTTATTATTCTTCTACAAGAAGGAAAGCCTAGTTAAGGTAATTATATTACCCTTTTCCTTTAACAAATAGGAAAACCAAATATGGTAAAAAAATTATGGCAAACACCTAACAATTTTGGAGCTACCTCACATGTCACACCAAGAAAAGACTTTTCACATCTTATACTCCTGTTGATTCTGGAGTGTTAAAAATGGGCAATGCAAGTGAAGTTAAGGTGTTTGGTGTTGGCACTGTTTGTTTGAAAACTAATACTGGTTCAATGTTAGTTCTTTACGATGTCAAGTATGCTTCAAACTTTCCTTTTAATTTGATCTCTGTAGGAAGATTAGACGATGAAGGCTACCATAATGCCCTCTTTAATGGCTAATGGAAGCTCACTAAGGCTCGTTAGTAGTGGCTCGAGGAGCCAAGTCTGGTCATTTATATGTGACACAGGGCTCTATTCTTAATGACTCAATAAATCTGGTGGAAAGTGATACTTTGTCAAAATTGTGGCATCGAAGATTGAGTTATATGAGTAAGAGGGGGATTACATGTTTGGCTAAGGAATGTTTGCTTTCTGGAGTGAAACAAGCAAAGATGAAAAGGCGCATACATTGTTTAGCTGGAAAACAGAAAAGGGTTTCCTTTCATTGCCATCCTCCCTTAAGAAAACCCGATTTATTGGAGCTAGTACACTCTGATTTATGTGGTCCTTTTAAAGTAAAGTCAAAAGGTTGTGCACTTTACTTTGTGACCTTCATTGATGATCATTCTCGCAAGCTTTGGGTGTATCCTTTGAAATCTAAATATCAAGCACTTAGCGTGTTCAAGGAATTTCAGGCCTTAGCTGAGAGACAGACGGGGAAGAAATTAAAATATATTCGCACTGACAATAGAGGTGAATATTGTGGTCTCTTTGATAACTATTGCAAGGAAAAAGGAATTCGTCATCAGAAACCTCCGCCCAAGACACCTCAATTAAATGGTTTGACATAGAGGATGAATAGGATTCTAGTTAAGAGAGTTAGATGCTTACACTCAGAGGCTAAACTTCCAAATACATTTTGGGCGGAAGCACTTAACACTGTTGCTTATGTTATCAGTTTGTCTCCTGCGGTTGCTTTGGATGGTGATGTCTCAGACAGAGTTTGGTTTGCCAAAGATGTTTCTTATGATCACCTGAGAGTTTTTGGGTGTAAAGCTTGTGTCCATGTTCCTAAATATGAGAGATCGAAACTGGATGTCAAAACTAAGCAGTGCATCTTTATCGGTTATGGTCAAGATGAGTTTGGGTATCGTTTTTATGATCCAGTTGACAATAAACTTATTAGAAGTCGTGATGCAATATTCTATAAAGACAAAACTGTTGATTATATTGACAAAGGTGAGAAGATAGATTCATACAGTAATGAGAGCTTAGTTGATATTGATCCAGTTTCAATTGTTAAGGTACCTATTGCACATGAAGGAACCCAAGACAATGATAGAGATAGTGATCAAGATCAAAATGATAATCATGGTGGAGATGTTATGGATGCTCCAGTTGATGAAGTTTTGGTTTATCAGCAACCAATTCCTGCACAGGTAACTACTTCAAATGCTCCTGAAACCTCTCTAGAAGATCTACAAGGGAGAAGCAAAAATCCATGCGCTATCCTCCTGATGAGTATGTACTTTTGACTGACATGGGAGAACCTGAGAATTATGATGAAGCCATGCAAGATACTCACAAAGATCAGTGTATTGAAGCGATGGAAGATGATGAAGTCACTCCATGAGCATGGCACATATGAGTTAGTGAAATTGCCGAAAGGTAAGAGAGCTTTATCTACCAAATGGATATTCAGAATAAAGCAAGATAACCATACCTCTGCGCCTAGATACAAGGCGAGGTTAGTTGTTACAGGTTTTGTCCAGAAAAAAGGAGTTGACTTTGATGAAATTTTCTCCCCTGTTGTGAAGATGTCTTCTATTCGTATGGTTCTAGGCTTAGCTGCAAGTCTAGATTTAGAGGTTGAGCAGATCGACGTCAAGACTGCTTTTCTTCATGGTGATTTAGGTGAGGAGATTCATATGGAGCAGCCTGAGGACTTCGTAGTTAAGCTTGCAGATAAGCATGCGCTTTGCAGAAAATTGGCAGGCATGAAGCCTGTCAATAGTTCCTCTACTTAAAGATACATTTGGCCCATTGGCCGGAGCGGGAGTTTGTTGGGCTCATGACCATGTTGTCCATCCAAAGACTCAATGGCCTAATCCTATTCTCTTTGGTTTCCAATCCTATTGGGAATTGGATTCGGTTTATTCCTATTTTGAGTGGGTTTTGGCTTTAAGAGAAATCACAACTCATGATCTACAAATAGGACAACCTTGGAGAATTATTCCATGCTCATTGATAGAAGTATTTGAAAGACTTAAGTACATAAGAGTGGTTTTTGAGAGAGCTTTCGCCAAGAGAGAAGAGAGAACAAATATATTAGTTTTGCTGCAGATTTTTATTCCGATCAGCCAATATTTAAATCACGCTTTCCAATCGTTAACCGTTGGATCAGGCTGAAATTGTGACTGAGTATTCCTAACATCTTGGTCTAGGATTTGAATGGTGAAGATCGGATTTGGAGTATCGTAGCATCTGATATCGTGCCTTGAACAACAGCTTTATTTTTGTGGATTATGCTCTTTCTTCAATTGATTAGTTGATGCTCTTGTTGTTATTGGTTCTCCGTGTTTGGCACTTGTTGTGTTGCCAATTTGGACAACTTTTGTAACCCTATTATTATTATAGTTGAGTTGTTGTATCTTTGTGATCCCGTGGTTTTTACCTTCGATTTGAAGGGTTTTCAACGTTAAAATTTGGTGTTCTTTATCTTCTTTATTTTCAGGTTTGCCTCTTCCTCTACATAACAATTTGACGATATCTGCTATGTATGCTAAATCAATGTACACCTTAAATTTTATAAGAGTGATCTTTCTATCTTTTAAGAGGACATCCCGATCTTATTATAAGATAAAATAATTAAACATTTATTTTAATGACCTTAAATCTTCGAAATAATAAAAATCTTGATAAAAATGATTATTTCCATGAGGAAATACGTGTTTCAACAATCCAATTATAACGACACGACCCGTCGTCTCATGTATTTCCGTCCTGTTTTTTCCGTTTTATGCTTCTACATGTTTCATAGTATGTGTTTGGTGAATTTGAAGTAATTTGGATAGAGTTTGGTTGGAAATGAGACAATTAGTCTCTTTAGGGAAAGTTTGATTTGGAATAGTCAATCGGATGTTGACTTGTGAGTTAGAGGGCTCGGTATAGATTTCTAACAATTCGTATAGTTTTGGAGGATGATTTAAGGCCACGAAGAGCAATCGGAAGTAATTTTAGAGGCTCGGTGTAGAATTAGGCTTGAGTTGGCTAGGTTTGAATTTTGGCAAATTCCAGTTGATAGGTGAGATTTTGATCCGAGGATCGGAATGGAATTCCGAGAGTTGCAGTAACTTTGTTAGGTAATGTATGATGTGTGTGCAAAATTTCAGTTGAATCGGAGGTGTTTAGGTCGGGTTTTTGATCGATGTGAGTTTTGGAAGAATTTGATAAACTTAGGCTTTGATTTGGTGAAATTTGACGGTTTTGGTGTTAACAATAGTGTTTTGATGATTCGAGCAAGTCTGGAAAAGGCAAAAGATCATGCATGTACTTGTGGTTGAGGTACCTGGGGCCTCTGGGTGAATTCGGGTGGTTAAACGGAGAGTTTATAGTTTATTGCATGATTTAAATTTGTAGGTTCTGTCATTTCTGCATCTGCAAAAAAGGGAACGCATAGGCGGTTCCGCAGATGCGGTTAGGAGGTCACAAAAGCGATCATGAGAGCCTGGGAAACTCCCGCAAAAGCGGAGACCGCAATCGCAGAAGCGGTCTTGGCAGTCTTGGGAATGACCGTAGAAGCGGTTAGAGTACCGCAAAAGCGGTGGCCGCATAAGAGGAAATTTGAGTGCAGAAGCGAAAAGACCTGAACAGATTTAAGTTGTCTTCTTCACGAATTTTGAAAGAACAAATATTTTGGACTTCGAATCAATAGGGTTTTGGGCGATTTTTTAGGAGGGTCTCAAGGGCTATCATCATGTATGGATTCTTGAATTAAATTACGATATTATGGTGTATAAATATGGATAAATACTAAAAACCCAAGGAATTAAATGTTAAAAATGGAAGTTAGGGTTTGAAACTAAAGAGAGCTTAAATTGATGATTTGAGGGTCAAATGGACTCCGATTTTTGTGAACTTGATATGTATAGACTCGTGTAGAGATAAGGGTTGAGTTGATGTAAAATTTTCTGGATTTTGAGAAGAAGGTCCATGGCTCGAGTTTCATAAATTTTGTGATTTTCGATATCGTTCGATTATTTTTGATTGGGTTATATTCCCTTAGCCTATTGAAATGTATTCATTGTGGTTTTGGTCAGATTCGACGCGTGAGGAGGTCGATTTGAGAGTCAAGGGTATTGCTAGCTAGTTTTCGGCCAGCTATAGGTAAGTAATTGATGTAACTACTACTCTAAGGGTTTGAAACCCCAGACTTTCACATCGTAAATCTATATTGAGGCGTGAAACCCATTCCACGATGAGTGCGCGGTCGTATACTGTTGGGGATTGAGACTTAGTCCATCCCAAGTGTTAATTTCTACTATATTGGCGATCGAAACACATACTTTGTTATTGTGAATTGGGCTTATTGGCATGTTTGGGGTCTTGTGCCGACCTTTAGAATCCTTAGGGGATCCTTATGTGTCTATCCTCGCTTGTGTGCATCACATATACACTCACTCATGTTTTTAACTATTAAAAACAATATAATAATTATATTTATACATGAATATTAAATGAAAAAGGATATGAGGGCTGAGATCCCTATAGTATGTCACGCCCGATTGGTTGTGGACTTATTTGACTGAGATGTGTCAAGGACTCGGTAGTGAGGATGTTTCCTTGATATGGATCGGGTTGCACGCTGTAGCGATTATGTATATTGATATTGAGGCGGAGAGCCTGTTTTATGTCAATACCTGGCTGATATTGCGCTTGGGCTATAGGAACCCCTCCAGAGACTGTACACACCCCCAGTGAGCACCGTCGACGTTAAATATGTGGAGCGAGCTGCACGCCGTAGCGGGTACCAGAGTGTACCGTTATACGTGTTTCATTCTTTCATGCATCATTTCTTGAATATATTAGTTGTTGTTTACTGTTTCCACTATTTTGGATATAAAATACTAAATATAGAGTGATTTGCATTTTGTGTGTTTTCTTACCTTCAGATTGTAGTTATGTTTATTACTCACTAGGTCGGAGCACTCAATTTACTCCATGCACCTTGTGTGTAGATCCAGGGCAGTCTCAGGCTGAGTAGATCCAGCTAATCTAGAGTTCATATCTTCGGGAGTATTTGAGGTAGCTGCAGGGCGTTCGCATCCGATGATTCTCCCCTCTATCTTTATCCTTTATTTCCGCATTATCAGTTTTAGACGGACTTTGTAGTAGGATATTACTCTATATTCTAGAGGCTAATGTTCGTGACACTGGGTTCTAGTTAGGCTGTGTTAGTATTTTTTAGTTTTTCCGCATTATTATCAGTATTTCAAACTTTGACTTAAATGGCTTTATCTTTACCTATTTAAATAATTGGAGTAACAGTTATAAATGGTCGGAATTGCCTAGTAGTGTGCTGGGTGCCATCACGACCGGGTTGGGGTCGTGACAAGTTGGTATTAGAGCCTAGGTTACTTGGTTTCACGATTCATGAGCCGGCTTAGTAGAGTCTTGCGGATCGGTAAGAAGACATCTGTACTTATCCTCGAGAGGCTGCAGAACCTTTAGGAAACTTCATATTCTGAGAATTCTTATTGTTCAACTTTGTTGATCTAAGAACTAAATTTTGTTATTCTATTCACTCGCAGATGGCGAGAACCCGTGCTACCAGACATGGCGGACGACCAACTGTACCACCTACTGAGGCCACCAGAGGCTATGAATGTGGTCGTGGTCGAGGCAGAGCCGAGGGGGAAGCACCTGTTGACCCACCAGTTGCCCCGGCTTATGGGCAGGCTCCAACTGTAGAGACTCCAGCAGCATCTGTTCAGGCACTAGCTGTGCCTATCGTGATTCTGGGTCTTCAGGAGGCCCTAGATCAGATTCTATCAGTTTGCACTAACCTAGCTCAGGTCGTCTCAGCCACTACTGTACCAGTTACTTCACAGGCTGAGGGAGACAATCTGACCCCCGCTGCTCGCACGCCTAAGCAGGGAGTGCAAGGTTTGTAGACACCAGAGTTACCACTAGTTCAGCAGGTTGCCCTAGTTCAGCAGGTTGCCCCAGTTCAGCCGGTTGCACCGGTTCCGGATGATATGATTCCAGCTATGTCAGACGATGAGCAACGTTGTCTTGATAGGTTCAGCAGGCTTTCACCTCCTACTTTCAGTGGTGTTCCAGGCGAGGATGCCCAAGCCTTTCTCGATAAATATCGACGTATGCTTCGGACCGTAGGAATATTGGAGTCGAGCGGGGTATCATTTACTTTATTTCAGTTTTCTAGAGCAGCTTACACTTGGTGGGAGGCTTATGAGCGGCGTAGGCCGAGAGGTGCAGCACCTTTGTCATGGCAGGAGTTCTCCACTCTATTTCTAGAGAAGTGGGTACCGCAGTATCAGAGGGAAGAGTCGCGGAGGTAGTTTGAGTGGCTTCGTCAGGGAGATATGACTGTGTCATAGTATGAGGTGAGGTTTTTGGAGTTGGCTTGTTATGCTCCATGGATGGTCCCGAGTGATCGGGAGAGGATTAGAGGGTTCGTAGATGGAATTATCTATCCCGTCCGTATTCTGATAACTCGAGAGAGGATTCTGAGTCACACCTTTGAGGATGTTGTGGATATTGCTCGTGATATTGAGACGGCTCGCCGTCGGGACAGAGAGGAGAGAGAGGCCAAGAGGCCTCAAGCATCGGGTAGCTCTAGTGGTGCTCCGTCTAGGCGCCAGGTTCAGCAGAGCAGGGTTCGTTTTTTCAGGCCTCATTAGTCGGCTCGTCCCGAGTATCATGGGGCATCTTCAGGTCGTGGTCACAAAGGGTTCCAGCAGGTCCAGTCTTCAATTAGTACCCTCCCAGCTCATAGCTCTTCACATGCCCCTCCAGCTCAGGGTTCTTCTGCTCAGGGCACATCGGCTGGTCATTCCTGTGCGAGGGGTTCCCATTAATCCCCTTCTCCAACATCTGGTATTTGTTTCGAGTGTGGCGAGTATGTCCATATGAGGAGGCAGTGTCCTCGACGTCATGGCAGCCAATCTCAGCAGAGGGATCAGCCATCGTCTTCTGCACCGGTTTCTTCAGCACCATCCCAGTCAGAGAGGGGCAAAGGCCAGGCAGCCAGGGGTCGCTCTAGGGGCGGAGACCAATCAGGCAGCAACGACCTGGCTAGATTTTATGCAATCCCGGGAAAGACATATGCCCTTGCATCCGATGCTGTTATCACGGGTATTATTTCAGTCTGCCACAGAGATGCCTTTGTCTTATTTGATCCCGGTTCTACCTATTCCTATATGTCTTCATATTTTTCTCATTATTTGGGTACGACCTGAGGGTGTTTTGCTTTACCTGTGCACATATCTACCCCGTTGGTTATACTATTGTTATGAACTATGTATATCGGTCCTGTCTTATTACTATTAGGGGTTTGGAGACCTGAGTTGATTTATTGCTTTTGAGCATGGTAGACTTTGATGTTATTCTGGGCATGGACTGGTTATCTCTGTGTCATACTATTCTAGATTGTCATGCAAAGACAGTCACCTTGGCTATGCCGGGTGTTCCGAAGATCGAGTGGCGTGGTATGACTGATTATCTCCCTAGCATGGTTATATCTTTCTTGAAAGTGCAGCACATAGTTGGGAAGGTTTGTTTATCATATTTGTCCTTCGTGCGTAATGTTGGAGCTGAGGCTCCCAGTATAGATTCTATTCCCGTTGAGATGGACTTCCTTGATTTATTTCCTACAGACCTGCCGGGTACACCCCAAACAGGGAAATTGATTTTGGTATTGATTAGGTGCCAGGCCCCAAGCCCATTCTATTCCACCTTATCGTATGGCACCAGCGGAGTTGAAAAAAATTGAAATATCAGCTTCAAGAGCTCCTCGAAAAGGGGTTTATTCGGCCGAGTGTGTCACCATGGGGTGCACCTGTGTTATTTGTGAAGAAGAAAGATGGAACAATGAGAATGTGCATTGACTACAAGCAGTTGAACAAGTAACGGTGAAGAACAAGTATCCCCTACCTTGCAACAATGATTTGTTCGACCAACTTCAGCGAGCGAGGGTGTTTTCTAAGATTGATCTCCGTTCGGGTTATCACTAGGTGAAGATCAAGGAGTCAGATATTCTTAAGACCTCATTTAGGACTAGATATGGTCACTATGAGTTTCTGATTATGTCTTTTGGGCTGACCAATGCCCCAGCAGCGTTCATGCACCTGATGAATAGTGTATTTTGACCGTATCTGGATTCGTTTGTTATTGTATTCATTGATGATAACTTGGTATACTTTTGTAGTCAGGAGGAGCACGCAGAGCATTTGCGAGTGATATTGCGGAGATTGAGGGATGAGAAGTTGTATTCCAAGTTCTCCAAGTGTGAGTTTTGGCTTAGTTCTGTGGCCTTCTTGGGACACGTGGTGTCCAGTAATGGTATTCAAGTTGATCCAAAGAAAACTGAGGCGGTTCAGAGTTGGCCTAGACCGTCCTCAGCCACAGAGATTCATAGTTTCCTCGGTTTGGCAGGTTATTATCACCGTTTCGTTCATGGTTTCTCATCTATTGCCTCATCCTTGACCAAGTCGACTCAGAAGGGTGGTCCGTTTGTATGGTCGGATGGGTGCGAGGAGAGCTTTCAGAAGCTCAAGACAGCTTTGATTACAGCTCCAGTATTGGTCTTGCCATCAGCTTCGGGTTCTTACACTGTTTATTTTGATGCCTTTTGAGTTAGGATTGGTTGTGTTTTGATGCAGGAGGGTAGAGTGATTGCTTATGCTTCTCGGCAGTTGAAGCCCCACGAGAAGAACTACCCTGTTCATGACTTAGAGTTGGCTGCTATAGTTCATGCCCTGAATATTTGGAGGCACTATTTGTATGGAGTATCTTATGAGGTGTTCACTGATCATCGCAGTCTTCAGCATTTGTTCAAACAGAAAGATCTTAATTTGAGGCACCGAAGGTTGCTGGAGTTTCTTAAGGACTATGATATTTCCATTTTGTATCATCCGGGAAAGTCCAACGTAGTGACCGATGCTTTAAGCCAAAAGGCAATCAATATGGGGAGTTTGGCGTACATTTCAGTTGGGGAGAGACCCCTTGCCATTGACGTTCAAGCTTTGGCCAATAAGTTGGTGCGGTTACATATTTCAGAGCCTAGACGAGTGTTGGCGAGCGTGGTTTCTCGGTCTTCTTTATATGATCGCATCAAAGAGCACCAGTATGATGATCCGCATTTGCTTTTCCTCGGAGACAGAGTTCTGCACGGAGATGCTAGAGATGTGACTATAGGTGATGATGGTGTGTTGAGGATGCATGGCCGGATTTGTGTGCCCAATGTGGATGGGCTTAGATATTTGATACTTGAGGATTCCCACAGCTCGTGGTATTCCATCCACCTGGGTGCCGTGAAGATGTACCAGGACTTGAGACAGCATTACTGGTGGAGGAGAATGAAGAAAGACAATGTGGGATTCATGACTCAATGTCTCAACTTTCAGCAGGTGAAATATGAGCATCAAAGACCGGGCGGTTTGCTTCAGCAGATTGTTGTTCCTGGGTGGAAGTAGGAGAAAGTTACTATGGATTTCATGAGTGGTCTTCCTTGGACCTTGAAGAAGTTTGATTCGATTTAGGTCATTATGGATCGGCTGACCAAGTCCGCGCATTCCATTCCAGTGTGTACCACATATTCTTCGGAGCAGCTGGAATGGATCTTTATTCTAGAGATCGTTCGGTTTCATGGTGTTCTGATTTCTATTGTATCAGATAGAGGTACTCAGTTCACTTCTCAGTTTTGGAGTACTTTTCAGCACGAGTTGAGTATTCGAGTGGAGCTGAGTTCAGCATTTCATCCTCAGATGTCGGACAGTCCGAGCACACTATTCAGATATTGGAGGATATGTTGCGTACTTGAGTGATTGATTTCGGAGGTTCTTGGGATGAGTTTCTACCTCTTGCATAATTTGCCTACAACAACAACTATCAGTCTAGAATTCAAATGGCGTCGTATGAGGCCTTATATGGGAGACGGTGTAGATCTCCGGTCGGTTGGTTTGAGACCAGCGAGGCTAGGTTATTGGGGACAGATTTGGTCCAGGATTCCCTAGAGAAGATTATGGTGATTCAAGAGAGACTTTGTATAGCTCAGTCGCGTCAGAAGAGTTATGCGAACCGGAAGGTTCGGGATGTATCTTACTCGGTGGGTGAGAAAGTCTTGCTGAAGGTTTCACCCATGAAGGGTGTGATGAGGTTTGGAAAGAAATTGAAGCTGAGTCCGCGGCTCATCGGACCTTTTGAGGTGCTTAGGAGGATTGGGGAGGTGGCCTATATGCTTGCTTTTCCACCCAGCTTGTCGGGCGTTCTTCCGGTGTTTCATGTGTCTATGCTCTGGAAGTATGTTGGGGACTCGTCTCATGTCTTGGACTTCCAGCACAGTTTAGTTGGATGAGGATTTGACTTATGATGTGGAGCCAGTGGTTATTTTGGGTTGACAGGTTCGAAAATTGAGATCAAAAGATATAGCTTCGGTGAAGGTACAACGGAGAGGTCGACCCGTGGAGGAGGCTACTTAGGAGACCGAGAAGGAGATGCGGAGTAGATACCCAAACCTATTTGAGACTTCAAGTATGTTTCTTGACCTGCTCGAGGATGAGCGTTTGTTTTAGTTGGGGAGAATGTGACTACCCAGCCCTTCATCTAATGTATTTCCGTCCCGTTTTCCCCGTTTTATGCTTTTACATGTTTCATCGTATGTGTTTGGTGAATTTGAAGTAATTCGGATAGAGTTTGGTTGGAAATGAGACAATTAGTCTCTTTAGGGAAAGTATGGTTTGGAATAGTCAACCAGATGTTGACTTGTGAGTAAGAGAGTTCGAAATGGTATTCTGACAATTTGGTTAGTTTTGGAGGATGATTAAAGGCTAAGGAGAGCAATCAGAAGTAAATTTGGAGGCTCGTCATAAAATTAGGCTTGAATTGGCTAAGTTTGAATTTTAGCGAATTCCGGTTGATAGGCGAGATTTTGATCTAAGGGTCGAAATGGAATTCCAAGAGTTGCAATAGATTCGTTAGGTGATTTATGATGTGTGTGCAAAATTTCAGTTGAATCGGAGGTGTCTAGGTTGGGTTTTTGATCGAATGTGAGTTTTGGAAGAATTTAATAAACTTAGGCTTTGATTTGGTGAAATTTGGGGATTTTATTATTAACGATAGTGTTTTGATGGTGTGAGCAAGTCTTGATAGAGTAAAAGATCATGTCGGTGCTTGTGATTGAGGTCCCGGGGGCCTCGGGGTGAATTCGGGTGGTTAAATGGAGAGTTTGGAGTTTATTGCATGATTTAAATTTGTTGGTTATGTCATTTCCGCATCTGCAGAAAAAGGAATGAATAGGCGGTTCTGTAGATGCGGTTAGGAGGTCGCAGAAGCGTTCATGAGGGCATGGGCAACTTCCGCAAAAACGGAGACCACAAATGCAAAACTTGGACCGCAGAAGCGGTCTGGGCAGTTTTGGGAATGACCACATAAGCGGTTGGAAAATCGCAAAAGTGGTGACCGCATAAGCTGAAATTTGAGCGCGGAAGCAAAAATACCTGGACAGATTTAAGTTAAGTCTTCTTCACGAAATTTGAAAGAACAAATATTTTGGACTTCGAAAAAAGAGGGTTTTGGGCGATTTTTGAAGAGGGTTTCAAGGGCTATCATCAGGTATGGATTCTTGGGATTAAATCACGATATTATGCTGTATAAACATGGATAAATACAGAAAACACAAGGAATTAAATGTTAAAAAAGGAGGTTAGAGTTTGAAACTTAAGAGAACTTAAATTCATAGTCAAATGGATTCCGATTTTTATGAACTTGATATGTATAGACTCGTGGTGAGATAAGGGTCGTGTTAATATAAAATTTTCTGAATTTCGAGAAGCAAGCCCGGGGCTCGGGTTTCGCTAATTTCGTGGCTTTTGATATTTTTCGAGTCTTTTCAATTTGGTTATATTTCCTTAGCCTATTGTAAAATATTCGTTGTGGTTTTGGCCAGATTCGATGCGCGAGGAGGTCGATTCGAGAGGCAAGGGCATTGCTAGCTAGTTTTCGGCCGGCTAAAGGTGAGTAATTGATGTAACTGCTGCTTTGAGGGTTTGAAACCCCAGACTTTCACATCGTAAACTATATTGAGGTGTGATACGCATTCCACGATGAGTGCGAGGTCGTATACCGTTGGGGATTGAGACTTAGTCCACCCCGAGTGTTAATTTCTACTATATTGGCGATCAAAACGCATATTTTGTTATTGTGAATTGGGCTTATTGCCGTGTTTGGGGCCTTGTGCCGACCTGTAGAATTCTTAGGGGATCCTTATGTGTTTATCCTCGCTTGTGTGCATCACGTATACACTCAGTCGTTTTCAACTATTAAAAATAATATAATAACTGTATTTTATACATCAATATCAAATGAAAAAGGATATGAGGGCTGAGATCCTTATAGTATGCCACGCCCGATTAGCTGTGGACTTATTTGACTGAGATGGGTCGGGGACCCGGTAGTGAGGATGTTTCCTTGATATGGATCGGATTGCATGCCGCAGCGATTATATATATTGATATTGAGGCCGAGAGCCTGTTTTATGCCAATACCTGGCTAATATTGGCTTGGGTTATAGGAGTCCCTCCGGAGTCTGTAAATACCCCAGTGAGCGTCGTCGATGTTAAATAAGTGAAGCGGGCTGCACGTCGCAGCGGGTACCGGAGTGTACTGTTATACGTGTTGCATTCTTTCATGCATCATTTCTTGACTGTATTACTTGTTGTTTACTGTTTTCACTGTTTTGGATATAAACTGCTAAATATAGAGTACTTTATGCATTTTCTGCGTTTTCTTACCTTCAGACTGTAGTTATGTTTATTACTTACTGGGTTGGAGTACTCACTTTACTCCCTTTACCTTGTGTGCAGATCCAGGGCAGTCTCAGGCTGAGTAGATATAGCTGATCCAGAGTTCATATCTTCGGGAGTATTTGAGGTAGCTGCAGGGGGTTCGCAGCCGATAATTCTCCCCTCTATCTTTATCCTTTATTTTCGCATTTTCAGCTTTACACAGACTTTGTAGTAAGATATTACTCTGTATTCTAGAGGCTTGTGTTCGTGACACCAGGTCCTAGTTAGGCTGTATTGGTATTTTGTTAGATTTTCCTCATTATTATTAGTATTTCAAACTTTGACTTAAATGGATTTATCTTTACCAGTTTAAATAATTGGAGTAACGGTTATAAATGGTCGGACTTACCTAGTAATGTGCTGGGCGCCATCACGACCGGATTGTGGTCGTGACACCAATATTACACGGTTATGACATATCAGATTCAAGGTGCAATATTTATCTGTATCTTTTAATTTTAAAGAATTTTTCTCTTCTTTATTCTTATCTTACTATTCACATCCTTCCCAAAAGAAAGGAAAATGTAATGTGATTATGATTTTAAATGATTTATTTAGATGATAATCTACATTCCAGAAAAAAAGACTCAATCATTATTGGAGCCTAAGATACTAATTTGGATGGAATTCTCTTCAAGATTCATCAGTCCAATAATACATTATTATGAGATTCGACTTGTACTGTAATGATTGAAATAACATTTTGCATCACCCAAGGGGTTGTTAATTTTTAAGGAATAATTTCCTCTTTTATATTCAATCTCTTACTATTCACATCCTTGGCCAAAAGAAAGGAGAACAGAAATAAAGAAAGAAAGAAAGAAAGAAAGGAAGAAAAAGAAGAAATAATGATATGTGATTATAAGCAAAGACTAGTGAACTTACTTTAACTATGGCAAAAGAAAATGAGCAAAGGTAGACAAAAGATTCAAATAACCAAAATGTCAAAAGTAAGCAATCTTCTAAATACTAGTGAACTTTATATACTGTGTGGTGTTGAAATAGCCATTATTGTTTTCTCTCATGGCCATAAAGTTTTCTCTTCTGGCCATCCTAATGTTGAGTCTATTATCAATCGTTTCCTTTCTCGTAATACTCCTAGTAGAAAATTAAATTCTTCTTCTACAACTTGTTGAGGCTCATAGAAATGCAAATGTTCGCGAATTGAATAAGCGATTCATGTAGATTCTCAATCAATTGTAGTTTGAGAAAAAATGTGAAGTTGAAATTGTGAAAATTAACAAGTCAAAAATAGGGAAGAATTGGTGGGAAAGGCCAGTAAATGAAACTAGGAATGGAGGAACTCAAAAAAATCTTACAAAGCAAATGCAGAAAATATTTATTGAGTCATCAAATACTCCTGCATTTTTTCTTCATCTAATGGAGGCCAAGCTAGCTAATGTTAAAAATATCACAGGCCTTGTAGTACTTTCCGTGGCTACTCATGGGTATGCAATTTTTCCACTTAATCAAGAAATATTATTACAATTTTAGGTCAAGAGGTTGACCATATCGAGACTTATTATTAATTTTTTGTTTATTTATTGATATTATGTAATTTGTACGATATATTAGCGTCTAGAAAACATGCATAATAATTTAGTAAAAATATTTAATATTTTTAAAAATGACAAATTTGATAATCTGCGACTGAAAACCTACTATAGCTCCGGTGTTTAGTATAAGCCTTTTTCGTCTAATAAAATACGTAGTAGATTAGAATGTGCAGAGATATGTTAGAAGAAACCTCAAATAGTATAAACGATTTTTAAGAAATAAATATAGGCTTCCTTATAGATTCCTCCCCTTCATTTTAGAGTATTAATAAGTTTTTGCATTAATAAGCAAAGTCTTTTACAATTTAATCTAAATTTGTTCTTGATCGTAGGATTATTAATTTGGACATTAGTAATACGGTTAGATCAATATTTATGTGATCGTCTTTATCGGATGAAGATTAGTTGAGCTGATTAACTAAATCACACAGATAGATGATGCATATAGAGATATGATCATTGAACCGACTCATTGGATAATTCCTAATAGTTAGAATTACCATAAACTGTCCATAGGATATTTTCTTGAAGAATGTGATGTAACCGTTTCCTTTGACTTGAGATCGTCATAGTAATTGACAAGTTATTTATTGTGCTTTGATACTAGACACTTATGGCCCTAGGGCGATAGTTGAAAGGATATTGGGTACGATTAGATACTTGTAGAATTAGTGATTGATCAAGACGGAATCTGTCAACTCTTGGTAATGAGTTTAAGCTCCATGTTGTCATGAGTTATAAACGACCAAGCTAAGACCTTGGCCAGGGCAATTGAATGAAAGAAGAAATGAGTTTCTTAGGTCATTCAATGGTCGATTATAAGGATTTGACAGTTGAACCATATCCTAGGGTGATCCAGAGCTATAAGGACAGAAGGAATTACTACATTATTCTTCTACTGGTTCTTGAGAGTAAATTGTATACTTCATGCTATCTGGTCGTTTAGGAGTGTTGCTAGACGTCACCCTTGATTAGTATATTGATATGATCAATTTACTACCGGTTTAGTATTGAACCTATGGGGTCGCACACTAACGAGTGTTCTGATCTTTGCTAAAGGATTAATTAATTTATTATTTGATAATTAAATTAAAGAATTTAATTAGTCAAATAAATTTTGTTATTAGTCCAAATGAAATATTATTATATTCTTTGCTAGCACAAAGATTATAATTAATATTGTGAATAAATTAAAGTTTCTATTTGGAATAGAAATTAAATAATATCCATTTGTTGAAATATATGTGATATATATAATTAATATTATTTCATATAATAGAAGTATATAAAATATAATATTAATAAAGGCTTGATAATAAATCTAATAGTGAATTGGATTATTAATTGAAGTTTTATCATATTTGGAATGGGATTAATATTTCAATAGGAAAATATTATATTAATATAAAAGTTTATATATTATAATCCAATTTGGTATTGGAATTTATGGAAAGTCCATAAATCAAAAAGGTCCACAAATTGTTGATAATTGAGAAAGGGAAATTCGGTTTTTTCCATGCAAATTTTCATAAGAAATATTACAACGTGATTTAATAGATATTAGTTTATTTTTGGAATTAAACTTTTACCCTAAATAAATTATTACCTCAACCAAATAGGAAAAGGTTTTGTAGGTGATGCTATATAAAGGGTGATGGAGAAAATTTGCAAAGTTTTTAGTTTTAATTTTTCTTGAGAAGAAAACATACTTTGTGAAAGTGAGAGTGCAATACAAAGCCAAGAGAGAAAATACAATTACAAGAAAAGTGTTTCTTGTTCTTCTAATTTGAGTTGAGATTTTTTGAGATAAAAAATTCAATACAATATTCTTCGTTCAATTTGTTCGCGGGTTTCATTGATCAAAGAGTTGATAGCAAGAATCGGTCTCGGTGTGGATACGCATAGAGTCTTCCCACTATCGAAGAAATTCTGAAAAAGAAACTCTCTTCACCAAGTACGTCTTAGATCCGACCTTTGACACGTAAATAAATTTTAAACATGAAAAATCTACCTAGGATTGTTATTGTCTTCCGCTGCGTGTTACAAACTGAAAACATACAGAATATCGGAAGAAATTTAGAGAGAGAAAGTAGAGAGAAGGGAGAGCATCGAGGAGTCTCGAAGAAGACTCAAAGTCTTTCAATCAAAAATGACCCGCTGCCTCAGACAAAATGACCCCTACCCCTATATCAAAATGACCCCTTACAATAATAGCCTATTTACATGACATAGCCTAATTACAATAGTAGCCTATTTACACACTTGACCTATTTACAGAGTATATAAACAAATTACAAAATCAGCCTAATTGTTACATATCTCAACACCCCCCCTCAAGTTGAAGGGGGGAAACCACCTTTAACTTGGACAAAATAGGAGAAAGAGCAGTCCCGGATAACGCTTTCGTCAACGGATCAGCCAACTGTTGAGAAGTGGAAACATGGGAAAGTGTTAGAAAACCATTGCGTATCAAAGTACGAACGTAATGACAATCCACCTCAATATGCTTAGTACGCTCATGGAAAACTGGATTATTAGCAATGTGTACAGCAGCTTGACTATCACAAAACACAGAAATAGGAGATGAAACAGATACCCCAAGATCCGCAAGCAAACGAGATAACCAAGTGAGTTCAGCAGTAACCTTGCTTAAAGCCCTATACTCAGCTTCAGCTGAAGAAAGAGAGACAACAGGTTGTTTCTTCGACTTCCAACTTACCAGGCTGCCACCCAACAATACACAAAAACCAGTAACAGAGCGGCGAGTGTCGGGACAAGCTGCCCAATCACTATCAGAGTACCCAGACAAAGAGAAGTCAGCAGCATCAGAGTAAAATAGACCCAAAGAGGAAGTGCCCTTAAGATACCTCAAAACATGCAAAGCAGCAGACATATGGGGAACCCTTGGGGATTTGAGATACTGACTCAGATGTTGCACGGCAAAGCATATATCAGGTCTAGTATGGGTTAAAAACAATAATTTGCCAACAAGACTCCTGAACTGATCAGGAGTGGGTAAAAGATCACCAGAATCAGCATGTAATTTTAAAGAAATGTCCAGAGGGGATACAACAGGGGAAACAGATACACAGTCGAAATGATGCAACAAATCATGAACATATTTATGCTGATTCAGATGAATCCCACCAGGGATTTGTTTAACCTCAAGACCCAAGAAATAATGCAATGACCCTAAATCCTTTATCTTGAAAGTATCATCCAAGAAGGCTTTTAAGCCTGCAATCTCATCACAGTCAACCCCAGTAACAATTATATCATCCACATACACAGCCACCACAACAAGGGAATCAGGATTACCTTTCAAGAACAGTGAATAATCATTCAAAGAATGTCTGTAACCTCTAGAATGAAGGGCAGAGGACAGCTTAGCATACCACTGCCTAGAGGCCTGCCTGAGCCCATACAAAGACTTCTTTAGTTTACAGACCAGAGGAAGAGAAGAAGAAGAAGAAGAAGCAGTAGAAGAAGAAGGATCAGACACCACCAAACCTGGAGGAAGTTTCATATACACTTCCTCATCCAAATCACCATGAAGAAAGGCATTGTTAACATCCAGTTGGAACAATGGCCAGTGATTTTTAACAGCCACTGCAATGAGACACTTGACTGAAGTCATCTTTACAACAGGAGAAAAAGTGTCTGTAAAATCCACACCTTCAACCTGTGTGTCACCCCTAATAACCAACCTTGCTTTGTATCTTTCAATAGAGCCATCAGATTTATATTTGATCTTGTAAACCCACTTACAGCCAATAGGTTTCTTACCTGGAGGAAGATGCACAATGTCCCAAGTGTGGTTAGCATCCAATGCATCAAATTCCTTCCTCATAGCATCCTGCCAAGCTGGTACAGAGGCAGCTTGAGAGTAAAACATAGGTTCAGATTCCAAGTGAGAGGAAGAGGAGCCAGAGAAGGCTGGAAGTTGGCAAACATAGTCTTTGAGGTAAGAAGGAGGGAGATGTGATCTGGTGGACTTTCTGGGCAAAGAAACAGGCTGGGAGATGTCATGATTGAAAATAGGAGAAGGAATAGACACTGGAGAATCAGGAGAAGGGTGAAGAGGAGAAGAAGGAGAAGATTCATTGGAAGATGGTAGGGTGAAAGATTGAGGGAGAATGTCATCAGAAAAGGGAACAGGTGGAGGAGAAGGAGAAGAGGGAGGAGGAGACTTGAATGGAAAGTGAGTTTCATGAAAAACAACATCCCTAGAAACAAAGCATTTCTTGGAATTCAAGTCATAAAGTTTATAACCTTTCTTACCAAAGGGATAACCAAGGAAAACACAGGAATGAGCTCTGGATTTCAGCTTATCCCTATGAGGGATAGGCACAGCAGCATAAGCCAAACAGCCAAAAACTCTCAGATGAGAATAGGAAGGGGGAGAACCATGTAATAATTCATGAGGAGATTTGTAATGAAGCACCCTGGATGGCAGTCTATTAATGATGTATGTTGCAGTTAACAGACAATCACCCCAAAAAGAAATAGGCAAACTAGACTGAAAGAGAAGTGCTCTACAAGTTTCAAGTAAAGACCTGTGCTTTCTCTCAACAACCCCATTCTGCTGAGGAGAATGAGGGCAAGTTGTTTGATGCACAATCCCAAGTTTACTAAAATAGGAAATCCCTTCAGCACTGGAACCCAGTTCCAGGGCATTGTCACTCCTGACAACCTTGACCAGGGAATTAAATTGAGGTTGAACATAGGAAATGAAGGATTGTAGTAGAGGGAATGCATTACTTTTAGAACCCATTAGATGTGTCCAGGTAGCTCTAGAAAAGTCATCAACTATGGTGAGGAAATACTTGCTACCAAGGGATGTAGGGGTATGGTAAGGACCCCAAGTATCCACATGAATAAGTTGGAATGGTTTGGTAGTGCTAATGCTACTGTCAGGGAAGGGCAATCTGGTTTGTTTAGCCATAGGGCAAATTGAGCAAGGGAAAGGTTGTTTAGCAGCAATAGAAAAAGGCAAATTAGAAACATGTTTCATATTAGCAAAAGATGTATGTGCTAATCTCAAATGCCAAATATAGTTCATATCAGCAGGAAAAACATTATTACAACTGGAAGATTGAATAACTGAGCTAAAATGTTTGTTATCAGAAACAATATCATCATTACAAACATCTGAGTCACTATGCTCAAGAGAAGAAGGCTTGGAAGAGGCAGAAGAGGAAGAGGGTGACCAAGAGTACTTGTACAAGCCAGCCTCCTCTTTACCAAGATCCAGAAGCCTCTTCAGAGAAAGGTCCTGTAACAGGTAAAGAAGGCATGAGGTTGGTGTAAACAAGACTAAACAATTCAATTGTTTCATCAACTTATGAACAGAGATCAAATTATGTTTGAAAGAAGGAACTAGAAGCACATTATGAAGAGTGAGGGAAGGAGTCAATGCAAATGATCCTGTACAAGTAACTTTGACCTTATAGCCATTAGGAAGTGAAACAAGGTAGGGTACAGTTAGGGGTATAATGTCAAACAATAGATTTTTATCATAAGTCATGTGATTGGAAGCTCCTGAATCAATGATCCAGGTAGCAGAATTTATGTGTGTAAGCATGCATAACTTGGAATCAGAAACAAGACTCTCAGACATGAAAGTACCAGCAAAATTAGCAAAACTCATGGAAGAAGAAGCTTGATCACTGGTTGAAAGTGTCTGTTGAATCAAGCTCACAATCTGATCACATTGTTGTCTGCTCAACCCTGGTATCACAGGTTGACTGGCAATAGGATCCCCTAGAGGAGCAGACACACTTGAATTTCTTGGATCAACAGACACACAATCAGTACTAGTGGAAAGATGAGCAGCAGATTTCCTTCCCTTGATGTAAGAATTGCTTTGAGGAAAACCATGGAGTTTGAAACACTTATCAATTAAGTGTCCAGACTTCTTGCAATATCTGCAAAATAAGTTTCCTCTGTTTTGCTCAAAATTAACTTTAGGTCTGAAGTTAAAACCAGACAATTTCCCTTGGTTGGACCCAGCAGGGGGCCTATCAGTGTGAGCATTAAAAGACATTGAGTCTGGGCTCATATGGGAAATGGACTTGACCTGTCTTTGCTTTTCATCATTCAACACAATATTATAAACACTGTCAAGGGAAGGAAAGTGTTGCATCATTAACAAATTGCTTCTTACACCCAAATATGTCTTATTTAGTCCCATAAGGAACTGATAAATCTTGTTCTCATCATCTTCCTCAATGATACCATTCTTAGCAGCACAAGTGTACTTCTGCCCATGGTTTGGGACCATTGTCCCCAACTCATCCCACAAACTCTTGAGTTTATTAAAGTATGAGGCTACATCAAGGGAACCCTGGGAAGTTTGGGAGAGTTCTCGCTTTAGTTCAAAAATTTTGGTTTTGTTAGGGGTACCATATCTCTTCTCAAGTTGAGACCACATGCTTCGTGCAGTGTCAGAGTATTGAACACTGTCAGCTATTTGAGATGACACAGAAGAAGTTAACCATGACATAACAAGCATGTTACATCTATCCCACAACCTCTGCAAACTCACATTATTACTAGGTCTGGAAAAGGAACCATCAATGAAACAGATTTTATTTTTAGCAGATAAAGCCATAGTCATTTTACGCTTCCATCCTCCATAACCACTTCCTGAGAAAGGAGTGGGGACTAAACATGCACCAGGAACATCAGAAGAATGCACAAATAATGGATTGGAAGGGTCAATAGGACCGGAGTTAGCACCAGAACTACCAGCATTCATGTTAGCAGCCATGCTCAACAAATGAATTAAATCTTTTGAAAAAAATATCACCAAACAATATTCACAGTCTACACAGTCAATATTCTCAAGTCAAATGATCTATTCACAAATAGAATCAAACAGTCACATATACAGACAAGGGATCACAACCAGAGAATAGGAACGAGGTTACCGTCCTTCTTCGCAACCGGAAGATCGGCCTTTAACAATAGGCAAAACCCTAGGTAGCGTAACCGTCAAAACTTTACCACAAACGTTGACAAAGATGTCACAGCACCACCGATGATGGCCAGAACCTCAGCAAAGTAAGTATCAAACCACCGGATGGTAATCAAACACTCGATTTGACCACCAGAAAACCCTAGAGGTTGAAACTCACCGCAAAATCTCCGAAAAACTCACAATAAACGATTGAACCGTTCAATACAGAAGGAACAAACGTAGATCGTGAAGGTAAAGGGACCGAAGAACCCTAACATGGTTGAAACCATCATCGATCTTTTCGATCTCAGAAAAATCCCAAATTTTGTTCAAAAAATAGTTCAGATGAACTATTGATTCACACGATAACATCACCGAATCATTGTACCGGCTCTGATACCATGAAAACATACAGAATATCGGAAGAAATTTAGAGAGAGAAAGTAGAGAGAAGGGAGAGCATCGAGGAGTCTCGAAGAAGACTCAAAGTCTTTCAATCAAAAATGACCCGCTGCCTCAGACAAAATGACCCCTACCCCTATATCAAAATGACCCCTTACAATAATAGCCTATTTACATGACATAGCCTAATTACAATAGTAGCCTATTTACACACTTGACCTATTTACAGAGTATATAAACAAATTACAAAATCAGCCTAATTGTTACATATCTCAACACGAACACCTATAAGCAATCCTATAATAACTTGGGAAATCCGTACAAGCTCTAACTATCGTTTGTCCGAAATTATAGAAACTATAATAATCAGATTTATTTCTAGCTCGGCAACTGCGAACAAGCTAATGAAGACAGCTGAGAATTTTATAACTGGCCTCGTCCAGAGAAATGGTATTATTGGTATATACAGAGAAAACAGCATTACTGAAGAGACCGATGGCGTACAAATCACGCCTAACTATGGCTTATAAAAAAGATAATGTGATCTTTGCAAATTTAATTCGATTTACAAGTCCAGAGTCGAATCTCACAGAGAACAAAGGCTTAAGTACAGCTGTTCAATATTGCTAAGAAGACAAGTTAGAACACTTCCTAAGTTAT
Source organism: Nicotiana benthamiana (assembly GCA_034376525.1). Classification (NCBI taxonomy): domain Eukaryota; kingdom Viridiplantae; phylum Streptophyta; class Magnoliopsida; order Solanales; family Solanaceae; genus Nicotiana; species Nicotiana benthamiana. The sequence continues at coordinate 49,161,204 of CM067340.1, read as the reverse complement.
AAATGCTTTAATTTTTATATTTAACTAATTAACTAACAAATTAAAATAATAAATTAAAAACTAAAGATACTAAGAGTTAGAGACAAGATTAAGAATGTCTAGAGTTATGATTTCCCCAATTGTCGGAATCCTTCCAGCTATGTCTTCTATAATTTCGCCCAAGTATTCTCTGTTGATCATGAGCACTCTTATTACCGTAATCTCTCCCGAGTAATCAAAACAATTTACTAAGCGCACACTCCCGAGCTACGCTAGCTAGCTTTTAATACAGCTTACTTCAGATCGCACCCAAAGGTTCATTATCCCTAATTCCGCCTTTAAACCCTCAGTTATTGATCCCTCGTATACTCTGGGAGTGGTGTTGCTCAACAATTATCTAAATATCCACTCTCTCCTGAGTTATGCATACTAAATAGGCACAGCTAATTGAGAGCTCTTCAACCAACTACAATATAAACGTAGTTAAAAAAACACAGAACAACTATGGCTCAATTATATAAAAACATAACAAGAATTTATCCTACAAAAGGTTCTATCAAAACTCTAGATAACAAATTAGCTATTCATAATAGTATGTAAAACTACAATACTAAAAATCATAACCAACAATGAAAGATAGGAAGAGGAAAGAAAAAACTTATAGAAGAATTCACAAGCCTTATTCATATTGTGTCTCTGCCTCCTTAGGTTAAATCTATGTCAAAAATATGTCATATCCTCAAAAATATCGTTTTTCCATATATATATATATATATATATATATATATATATATATATATATATATATATATATATATATATATATATATATATATATACCAAGTAGGGTCGGCCCAAATACTTATACCTTCTCCTACACGAAAAAGGATAAGTTTTAGGCTTGGATGGCCGCGGTTCTACCGCGGTCGCGGTCCACCCGCGGCCAAACATCCTCTTAAATTCTTCTTTCGTCTGCGACTGCCTTCTGCTGCGATTCTGCCTCGATTGCGGTAAAATCATAGTTTTTCACCCTGTTCCGTTTGGAACTTGAAAAAACGTAAAACAGGAAAGTTGTAGTCCTTTGAGTTATCTTTCCAACTATATTTATGGATCCTAAATGGAGTTCTGAGAAAAAAAGGTATGTCCATTTTACTAGACAGTGCGCAATATGCCTCATCGAGTCTTCGTTTGTTCTTAACTATCAAATTTGACCGCCGAACACGATTTCGGCTTAATTTCTTGAGCTTTTACTTAGATTTCAAAGCTTCAAATTACTTAAATTCATTCCATAATATCTATATAGCTCGAAATTGCACCTACAAGGCATAAAACACACAATTAGTGCAAAACACTAGCGATAAAAGCGCAAACTCAACTAAAATGCAGTAAATTAGATTATTAATCGACTAAAATACGTAATTATAGCATATCATCAACACCCCACACTTAAACCATTGCTCGTCCTCGATAATCAAACTTTTTTTTAGACACGGCATTTTTAAACAATTCTCCTAACTCATCACACCATGAGTATTTAAAATAGACTAAGCATAAAAGCGTGACATCTTCACCTCAAGATTTGACTCACAAGTATCACGCATTATTCACAACTCACCTACTTACTCTAACATAGAGGTCACTGAAATTACCTTTCCTTCATAAATCAAGTGTGCTCACACAACAAAAGAGAGTAGTTCCACATAATAAAATTTAAGAACACTTAGGAGCTCAAGATAGAAAGAATTCACTCACTCTCAAAATAACATTCATATGCCACAAAAGATGCACCATAAGCTTGCCCGTAGTATACTACTCCTCTAATCAAGCTCATTCAATCTAGGATCAATTAGGACTTTATTTGGTTGTAATGTAGGCTACGGGATAGGTATGATACACTTAGATATAAGAGTGACTACACCTCCCTAAGCACTTTAATACATATACTTTAACATTCAACGTCATACTTATATCAAACCAAACTCCACTTTCACATCAATGTATATTACCTCATACTTCTTTAAGCATACATGCATCACGAGCCACCACATATCAAGGAATTATTTTTTTACAACAATTCAGCTATTGTTTTTTCAATTCAAGTGGTTTTTACTTTGTCAAAACAGTGCACATTTCTCTTTATTTCATTAGTTCCACTCAAAAGCCAAACCAACCACTCCACACTTTAACTTTTATAAAGTTCATAACAATTGAAGTGCTCATGAGAGGTTATAAGGTTCAAATAGATGGTTAATTCAAATAAATGGGTAAGGCTTGAAATGTGGTTGCCAAAGAAACAGGATTACATGCTCAAGAGGGTTAACTACGATACATAACAATTAGGTGGGTAAAATATACATATCTTTCTCAATAAAAAAATGCCTATATCACTTTCTAGACTGAATAAAATTACTATTTTGCTTTGCAAATACACGAGGCAAGTTCTAGACATCAAATGCAATGCACAGAATACAACAAACCTCACACACACATGGCACAAACCTCACTCATGATTGAAATAATGGACACTCTAGTCAAAGCAGTTAAGCAAAGTTAAGATCATTCAATTTAAGGTACTTCTACAAGAGTCAAAAACTGAGCCTAAGCATCACAACCGAGTACTCACTATTCTCAAGGAATAAAAAAGTCAAGAGATACTGCTTCACTTCAAAACACAACACAATGGCTTCTACTCCCAAAAAAAACTGACTACACCTGGTTCAAACAAAACCCTTGGAAAAGAACTGTGGTTTAAGAAAAACCAAGGGGGAATTGCTACACTACCTAACAAAAGAAAATCTTTTTGTTTTTTTCTTTAGACTTAAATCCCTCAAGAAAATTGTCTAATAGATCTATCGTCGGGAAAAGTCCATTCTTTTCTATTTTGAAAAAAAAATTATTCAATTAAACTAGGCTGAATACATACAGAGACACATAAAGTTGGCACGATCCTTCAATTAGACACCCAAACTTAAGAGAGTTCTTATTGAGCACTTAAACTACCCGAAACTTATTTCAATGGAGCACATATTTGACAATCAACCGAACTTACAAAGTGTGTACAATGCACTCGTTGTTGACATGGCGAATGGCGAATAAAAATATGATATATATTATTTTGAGTAAAAAAACGAAAAAAATATGTTAAATCTATTTAATAAACAAAATAAAAATAACATTCTAAAAAAGAAAATAAAAGCTTAATTTACACCCAACCAAGAAAGAAAATATTTTAAAAAATTGAGAATTGGTGTTCTTGAAATCAGTGGTTTTGGTGTTCTTCATTTTTTTCATATTTTTCTTGTTCCAAGCACAATTTTAATCCAAAATTTTAAGGGAAACTCCTCCAAATTTGTTATAACTTTAGCTAAAGATTCTCCACGAAGACCCGAAGACAACCCAATATTAATTTTCCAAACTTTCATCAAATCAAGTAACTCATTATAAACCTTTAAGCTACTAAAGACCCCATTAATGGTGTTTAGGGTTTAATCAATGGGTCTCCAACCCAGCGACCCATCTCTGCTTCTTCTTTTTCTTTTTCTTCTTCTTCATTTTAATCTCACTTCTCTGCTTCTTCTTCGTTATTTCAGTTCTGGCAGGTGAGTTAGGCTTCTTCTTCTTCACTTTATCCTTTTCGTTTTCTTCCAATCATAAATACTCACCATTTTTTTCGTAGATTTGCGGTTGTTTTTTTAAAGCTTTGTTGAATTTGAATCGGGTATGGAATTCGAAAGAAGAAGAGGAAAATGATTCGGAGAAGATGACGCAAAGTGGAGGAGGCAATGGTAGAAATGGTGGACATAAAGAAGAATAAGGAGGAGGAGGAAATAAAAAAATATAAAAAATCTAATTTTTTGGCTTTTCACGCATCCATATTTGGTGAAACTCACTTTATGTGCTAACTCAACAAGAAGTGTTTAATTGGAACAAAGTTCATGTAACGTATGTGCTCAATAGGAACTCTCTTAAGTTGAGGTGTCTAAATGAAAGATCGTGCCAACTTTAAGTGTCTCCGTATGTATTCAGCCATTAAACTAACACAACTAAAATAGCATAGAAAGTTATCAAGATAATCTCCTCACCCCATACTTAAAATTGTGCATTGTACCCAATTCACACCATACTAATAAGAGGGTAAAAGAAACTCCCTGGTAGGCCAAAGGCCGAAGCACTAGCAGCTCATGGGGTACTCAAAATTCTCTCAAGCTTGGTCCTTCGTACGGTTACCTCACACTTAGTTCCAACCATTTGGTTTGTTATTGCATCCTTCCAATACCTTTGCTTTCCATTCTCCTAGAGAATAAAAAAAATTGACACTACAAAAATAACAAGTTTAAAAAAAATTAATACAAAAAATAAAAGAAAGCAGTAAAGGTGGGTTGCCGCCCAACAAGCGCTTGAGTTAACGTCGCGGCACGACGTGAATCGCTTTCTGCCTCCACTTCGAACTTATAAATCACACCCCAAGTTTTGATTCAAGCTTATGATTATACTATTGGGGCGGTATAAATTCTTGTAAGGTAAAAATTAGATAAAGTCTTATGCACTTTTTGGCTCTCGATCGAGGAGTGTCACCTTCCCTAGACGGCCTTGAGAATTTCAAAATATAAGGTCCATCTACCTCTTCCTTGGACTCCTCTTTATGCTCGTAAAGATCCATTCCCATTTCACCATCCGAACATAATGTAGAGAAGTGTTTGGAATGAGGTCCAACACGCTCCAATACATGAACTTCAAGATTTTCGACCTCCTCAACACCCAAAATATTAGATCCAACTAAATTTGTATCTTCAACGTCCCTGGTTGATTCTAGTATTACTTCTTCAATATTGGCATCCTCAAGGTTCTTTGGTCCTATTATCCTCACAAGAAAACATTGAATTATCATAATAAGGGGTTGGGGGAAGATAATAAATATAAGCACCATCTTGACCACCACACATATCACACACATTCCACACATAAGATTGAGTTGGTGCACATAACTCGTTCCCAAAAATATTTTGATAATTTTGCCCCGGGTGGTTTCCTTCACAATATGCATAAGGAGAACTAAAAGTAGAATTACCAACATCAATATTTTCATAATTCCTTGATGCCATGTTTTTTTTGTTTTTAAATCAACAAGTAAAAAAAGATCAAATACAAAAAAAATAAAAATAATAGTTCAAACTTGAAACCTAGCAATATGTACACCTACAACTATACCGTTAGGTCCCCCGGCGACGGCGCCAAAATTTGATCACGCTCAATTATGCCTAATAAAAAGGACAATGCGGTCATTGCAAATATAATCCGATTTACAAGTCCGGATTCGAACTCCACAGAGAACTAAGGCTTAGCTACAACTGTTCAATATTGCTAAGAAGACAAGTTAGAACACTTCCTAAGTTATAGATATTTAAATTTTATACTTAACTAATTAACTAACAAATTAGAATAATAAATTAACAACTAAAGATACTAAGAGTGAGAGAAAAGATTGAGGAGGTCTAGAGTTATGATTTCCCCAATTGTCGGAATCCTTCCAGCTATAACTTCTATAATTTCGCCTAAGTATTCTCTGCCAATAATGAGAACTCTTATTACCGTAAATCTCTTTTGAGTAATCAGGACAATTTACTAGACGCACTCTCCCGAGCTACACTAGCTGGCTTTTAATACAGCTCACTTCAGATCGCACCCAAGGCTTCGTTATCCCTAATACCGCCTTTAAACCCTCGGTTATTGATCCCTCATATACTCTTGGATTGGTATTGTTCAACAATTACATAAATATGCACTCTCTCCCGAGTTATGCATACTGAATAGGCACAGCTAATTGAGAGCTCTTTAACCAACCACAATATAAATGTAGTTGAACAAACAGAGAAAAACTATGGCTCAATTATATAAAAAGATAACAAGAATTTATCCTACAAAAGGTTCTATCAAAACTGTAGATAACAAATTAGCTATTCATAATAGTATGTTTAACTAAAATACTAAAAATAATAACCAACAATGAAAGATAGGAAGAGGAAAGAAAAAACTTGTAGAAGAATTCTCAAGCCATGCTCCTATTGTGTCTTTGCCTCGTTAGTCAAATCTATGTCAAATATTTGTCTTGTCCTCAAAAATATCATTTTTTTCGTTCATATATACCAAGTAAAGTCGGACTCAAATACTTATACCTTCTCACACGCGTAAAAGGACAAGTTTTAGGCCTGGATGGCCGCGATTCTACCGCGGTTGCGGTCAAACCATGGCCAAACATCCTCTCAGATTCTTCATTCGTCCACGACTGCCTTATGCCGCGCTTTTGCCACGATTGCGGTAAAATCGCAGTGTTTTAACCTATTTTGTTTGGAATTTAAAAAAACGTAAAACATGATAGTTGTAGTCCTTTGAGTTATCTTTCCAACCATATATTATGGAGCACAAACGGAATTCTGAGTAAAACGTTATGGCCATTTTACTAGACAGTGCGCAATATGCCTTATCGAGTTTTCGTTTGTTCTCAACTATCAAATTTGACCTCCAAACACGATTTTAGCTTAATTTCTTGAGATTTTACTCAGACTTCAAAGCTTCAAATCATTTAAATTCATTCCATAACATCTATATAGCTCGGAATCACACCTACAAGGCATAAAAGATACAATTAGTATAAAACACTAGCAATAAAAGCGCAAACTCAACTAAAGTGCAGTAAATTAGAGTTTAATAATCGATTCAAATACGTAATTATAGCCTATCATCACGTACGCAGGATTTTTCGTAAGCGATATCACACTTTAAATGTGTACAAGTAAACAAAACACTACTAATAATATTATATAAAAAAATACAATTGAATCATATTAATAAAGCACAACTCAAATATATTACTATAATTCTATATGATGAACTTTGTTTTTTGAAAAGTATTCATACCTCATTAGAAAGTATTAAATACTTTTTAGTATAAAGTATCTAATAATCACAAAAAGTCGTATGTTGTTGTTAATGTGTGCTTTTAAGAGGTCAGCAGTTCGACCCCTGCCCACTACAATGTAGATTTTGTGTAAATGAGGCCAAAAAAAAATTAAAATAGTAAATTAAGCTTTCGAACCCACAACCTTTACTGACAAAATAAGGAGTAGGACCAGTTTAGCTAGATAGTTATTTATTTCAAGTAATGTCACTTGAAGGTTTTTACCTGTATTTTGTTTTTGTCTTTTAATTATATATACATATTTAATAAAAAAATTCGACCAAGCGGTGCCACATGACACCGCTTGGCCTCAGATAAGTCCGCCCCTCATGTTATTAGTTTGCCATGCTTTAACGATTATACAAAATAGTGAAAGTACGAGGAGGAGACTACGCAATCGCCTAAAGGTAGGACTGGTTATCGGCGATTGGGCAGTTATTTACTCTTAACAGTTTGGCTTATCGGTTATCGACTTTAAATATATTAATCCGCTAGTCACCCGATAAAATATCGGGCGGATTGGTATCGATTTAGCTCTTATCTGACGATTTATCGGCTTAATTCAATTTATATTGCGTGCAATAATTATTTGCTGACCACTCTGACTCAAAATAAAATTCCTATGGTTAGCAGACTACATTCACCAAACATATATGTAAACCATAGCTAATATATAGTGTGAAAAAGTCCTTGTTTAATTTCAGTAAGTCTTGGCTGACTAAGCTAGATGGTCGCAGGTTCTTAAATAAGGCCTGCATCATTAGGATACATTTGACTAAATCTTAAATAACAGCTCTTTAGAGTGACTATCCGTGTCATTTCTACAACAGAATTGTACTATATCGAGTCAGATGCAACTTTGTCTTAAAAGTTCATTATCTGTTTAGTGGGCTATTATATCTAGAGATGGTTAAGATTGACTTGGAAGCAAAAGATATAAAAGTTCTCAAACAGAGAAGGGCCCAAGAAAAGTTAAAGAGGTGAATTAGCTGCATGGTAAACATAATGGCCCTCAAAGAAATACAATGTCTGCTAAAAGGCCAATCAAAATTCGTAATATACCCTACCCCATAAACCTTTGCACGTTACCATTGTGGTCCCTTAACTTTCTATTTCTGGTCAGTATCAATCATTCCCAGCTTTGCCTTGTTTTTTCCTCCTCTAATGCTCTTAACCTACTCAATCTCTAGTCTAACCTGACAGAATCCTATATACTTACCAACAACTTATATATATGTATCACTAGTTAGTTAATAATGTGCAAAATTTTCTTTAAGTGTAGATCAATATGGAAACCAACACTTTCCTATTCAGTGTGAGTCTACTTGTTGTATTGGGCTTGGTCGGATCCGACCCGAATCCGCTCCAAGATTACTGTGTGGCTGATACCAAAAAAGCCACAAAAGAAAATTTCTATGTATCAATCCAAACAATGTAGAAACTTCCCATTTTGCAACATCCGCTTTATCCAAACCTGGTAAAATTAGCATAATGTTTGGTTTTAATGTAACACTTACTACAATTTTCAATTTGCCAGGTTTGAACACACAAGGACTAACTATGGCACGAATAGACATCGATGCAAATAGTCTCGTGCCCCCTCATTCGCACCCTCGAGCCTCAGAAGTGGCTATTTTAGTAAAAGGTTCACTTTTAGTAGGATTTATCAACACTTCAAATCACTTTACTCAGAATTTGCACCCTGGAGAATGTTTTGTTTTCCTAAAGGTTTGATTCATTTTCTTTATAATACGGATTCTAATGAGCAATCATTTGTTGTGTCTGGGTCGAGTAGTCAGAATCCTGCTGTACAAATGGCGTCTCCTGCTGCATTTGGGACGAAATAAAATATGTCAGATGAAGTATTTAAGAAGGTATTTCAGATTAATAATCAAGAAGATATTACAAGAATTAGAACAAACCTTGGAGGATGATATGCCTTTTGACCATTACTATTTGTCGAGTGTATATGGTATTTTTGTTTCAAATAATTTTATTTATTTTGGAGTAAAAATTTGCTTAGGGTTGTTTAATTAATTGGAAACCAAAAAAAATTAGTTTAGATTTGGTTGTAAAATGCTTGCCTATGGTTACATGCGTCGTACTAATTTTATCGAACAAATTACCATGCCACTAATTGGAGGGAGAATTGTATGTGTAACTTTTATTTAAAAATAAAAATTAGTGGTATAAATGGTTCCGGTTGGTGACTGTTCGTGGTTTATTTAAGAAACAACAAAAGTGTTTTTTCAAATTGGAAAAACACAGATGATGTCCTAAATTCATGCTTTGTGATCAAATGAAAGAATCCAATTAGAAATATTGAATTAGTTTGAATTTACTAGTAGAAATTCAGCAAACACCGACTAACTTTGTCGGTCAAAAAATCAACCAAAAAAAATTAAAGTTGGTTGGTTTTTAAAAATATTTTAATTTTATATTTTTTATTTACGAAATCGATCAACTTTGGCTGGTTTTCTTTGGCGCAAAAATGCGAAAATTTATTTTTAATAAAAATGAATATTAAAAAACCGACCAACTTTAGTCGGTAAATTCGATCGGTTATTTTAAAAAATCGACCAACTTTGGTCCATAATTTTATTTTTTAATAAAACCGACCTTATTTCGTGCGAAAATACAATTAAAGAGTATAATAAAAAATAAGATAATCTTAAAACAAAATGCATCAATGGTTTAGTGGTAGAATAGTATTCTGCAACAGTATACAACGCGGTTTGATTTTCAGATGGTGAATCTTTTGATTACATAATTAAAATGCCGACCAATTTTGGTCAGGTTTTTTTTACGACCAACCTTGGTCCTTTTACCTTTGCTATCAACCTTGGTCGGTATACTAAGACGATCATCAAAATAGCGACCAAGTGTGTTTGGACACGTTTTGGTCGGTAGTTTACCAAAACCGACCAACGTTAGTCGATTTTTGTGATCACTAATTACCGAATTTCTAGTATTGTAATTGATTTAATATACCAACATTTTAACAATCGTTTTTATCTAAAGGATGTATACACATCTGGACTAATATTTCAAGGCCTACCAAAATAGGGACAATAATCGCTGTGTCAAGATTCTTAGTCTTACTGGATATCTGAATAATTCTAACTTATTAAACATAACTAAATCCAATTGAAACCAGCAGGTTAATGCTTGAAACAGACTGTCATAATTCTTATTTTGAAAAAATTACCAACTTTGATTTCATTTATTGAAGTGTTCAATCTTTTAGATGAGATGATCGCACAATTTAAATTAATATGAAAGAAAATAAAGCTTTTGCATTCGGGTCTTACCACCACCCACTATCAATAAAATCTTTGTGTACTTAGTTATTTAAAAAGATTCAGCAGACAACAAATTTTGAGTTTAATTCTCACCGCTACCCTAAAAAAAAAGAACAAATAATATTTATGTGTGTTTAGCCCATGAAAATGCTTGTTTTGAATAGCGAAGTTATTTTTAGTAGTAAAAAATCAATCTTATTAAGGAAGTAGTAACTTGCTTAGGAGTTGCTATTAAATTGATTTATTCAGTTTGAAAACATAGATATACATATTATAAAATAATATAGGAACAAGAACAATAATACAAGAACAAGAACAATATAGAGAAAAGTAGAGAGAGGAGTATTCTTATTGATACTTTGGGATGATTTACAATGGGAGAGAACCCCTTTATTTGTAGGGAGGTGGTGACTTAGCCACCAAGTAGTAAACCCTAGAATCTCTCTAAATATAGACATTCACCTTAAATAGGATTCTATTTATAACACTCCCCCTTGAATGTCTATTCAATAATGTGCCTCGTTAAAACCTTAACTAAAACAAAACCCAATGGGAAAAATTATAGAAAAGGAAAAAGAGTACACATGTTTGAATATGCGCCTATTGGTTGCCTCGTTAAAAACCTTGCAAGGAAAACCCAGTGGGACAAAACCTTGTAAGGGAAAAAGAGTGCAACGCGCATTAACTCCCCCTGAAAAGAGCATCAATTCACATCCTTGAGCATTTGCATTCCAATCTTGTGCACCATCTTCAAAACGATCTTTTGTAGGGATTTGATAAATAAATCAGCCATATTGATTTGAATAAATATTCCGCACCTTGAAATTATCATTCTTGATAGATATGAACATCTTCATATAATGTCGTGGAATGATTCTTCAATATCTCCATAGAGGTATTCTCGATGCCATCATGCTTATAGTTATAGCAAGATACATATGTACACAAGTTGCACTTAGGATGTGATACTTCAGGACCAAGATATGTATATGCTTCAAGCAACTTCAATCTTTCATGGATTGACATATAAGTTAAGTCATATAAGCCATATAATAGACTTTAGATGCATATCAAGTTTTCATGTCATGCTAAACAAATAAGATATCGAAAATTGATTACACATACCATTGACTTTATACTTTCAAGTATTTGAACTACATGTCCAAAACTACATGTCTTTCATATGGAATCAATTCTGCTTGAATTGTATCTCTTCCATTTGGCCAATATTTTTGTTTGTATTCGACAAACATAAGATCCTCATCGATATTTAGCGCTATCATAGATGTCGTCGACGAACATTTTATATCGGTTCCAGTAAATTTTCATAAAGACATAACATGGAGATCTCTTTATTCATATATTCAGGTACCTGAATCTCTCATGAGATTTTATGAAGTGTTATGTCATGTGATCTTCTAGATCACTTGCCTCCCCATTATGATCACTTTGATCATTTGCTCATCTTCTTTATTAGGAAGTTATTTTGAAATCGATTTGTCTATACGCTTTAAGCGTATCAAAGACTTTGTCCTTCTGGGACTTAATATGAGCATTTGCAGTGAGAATATAGTTACTTTCTTTGGGTCAGCAAATGCGTATAGCATGCTTTGCAATATGTTGCAATTGAATTATCCTTTTATGAACTTCAGGTTCATATTATGGTATTCGAGGATCTATATACAAATGATAATTCATCCCATGCAACCTTTTCTCAAGGGTTTATCATGTCTCCCCCTCATGTTAGAAAAGCTAACTTGTTTCCTCAACTTTGAGAGTCCATCTTTGTGCATTATGGTGTTAATGAAAATATACACCGCACATCAATAATAAGATGAAATTATTTGGTTCCTGACCCTGAACCACTTGTGAGGGGAGAATGTAATATACTCTTGTATACAACGTATATCAGACTGATATATATAACTTTGTTCTTATAAGAAACAGTTTAGCTATTAAGTGGAGGCACTCAATAATTATCTTGCTAAACCAACTATGATATAAACCAACTTATCAAGATGAACTATCTTGAATAGAAAATCTGGAAATTATGCTCGAAGTTATATTACTGAGCAATTTACCTCGCAAGCACCGGCCAGGCTGCTGGTTAATAACAATCGCACATGTAACCGTATCATAGATGCATCATATGTGGTATACATGGCAGGTGAATGGGTCCATATTCACCTTTGATATTTCCAGAATTTATGGGATTCAAACCCGAACTCTTTAGTTGGTCAATTAATTAATGAGAACAAGTAATACAAGAGAATTCGTAAAGAACTTTCTAGTTCTTTAATATTTACCCATGTGAATCCTCTATTACTGCACATCATACTTAAAATGATATGGCTAACCCGAATGCCAACTGAATAAATTATCAATATTGATAAACTTCAAATTTACACCATGACATGTGCAATTATCAATAAACTTCAAGTTTATTATGATATAGGTTTTTATATCAATAAACGTCCACTTTATTGTGGTATTCTTGTGTAGTACAAACTGGAGAATAAAGCGGGTAGTTTTTCACATACAAATTATCCCGCTACAAGTTGTAGTAATTGAAGATATCAAATCTTTCCTTTATTTATAGTCTCAATATAATCAATTGCTTTCGCATATACTTTGGAAACTGAATAAGTTTCTTTGAGACTTACTACAACATAATACCTTATTGGTAATCAATTGTGTTTCTCCAACATAGTAATAATTGGCTCTTCTAGAGCTCTCAGTTAATTTTGTACTACCACAAATTCATCAACATCCATGTGGTGAATCTCTCTTTTAAAGAGAAAGTTATACCATTATGGTCATGTCAAAATTATATGCAAGATATGTCTCTTGCATTATTATTGTCCTTTGATAATCACATTGACAAATTATTTTGGCGTACAATAGGTACGTGACCAATGACTATTCATGCCATAACAATGATATTATTTTCATATATCATCTCAAACATCCTTCTAGGGGTGAGTGTGGTATATTCAAGACCAATTTCATGTTCATATTCTTCCAATAATGAATATGTATTCGTGAATCAGATGTTGTCACATTCACTGCGGGGATATGTGATTTTGTTATCCTTTTCAAATCTGTAAATGCGTCTGGCATTCGATTTGCTATTCTTTGCAAATGGATAATATTTTGCACCTCTTTTTCACAAATAGAGGTATGTGGATCAAGATGAGATAATGATGCATTTTCTCAACAAAATTTCCCGTTTGGTTTCACCAACTTCTCCCCCTAATTTTGGGAAAAGTGTCTCATCGAATTGACAGTCTACAAATCGTGCAGTGAACAGATCCCCTGTCAATGTTTCGAGGTAGCGAATAATGGAGGGCGATTCAAACTCAACATATATTCCTATCCTTCTTTGTAGACCCATTTTGGTGCAATATGGCGGTGCTACAGGCACATATACTGCACATCCAACAATTCTTAAGTGGGATATATTAGGTTCATGACCGAAAACTCATTGCAACGGGGAATATTTGTGATAATTCGTCGTTCTGAGACAAACTAGCATTGCTGCATGCAAAATGGCGTGACCCCAAACCGAAGTGGGCAGCCTCGTTTTCATGAGTAAATGAGGAATTCAAGATTATTCTCATCTATTGTCTCAATATGATATCCATTTTGAATGATATCTTTAAAACTCAACAAGTTCCTTTTAGACTTGGAGGAGAACATTGCATTCTCTAAAATATTGTTCCTTTAGGCAGAGTTATAGTTGCTCTTCCGGAGCCTTTAATCAATTTACTACTACCAGAAATTGTAGTAACATCTGCCTTACACATACTTAAATGAGAGTAATATTTCTTCTCTTTGAATATCGTATGTGTGGTACATGAATCAATTAATCAAAAGAGATATACGAACATGGGAATAAACAAATTCAATCCGTTTGTTTCATATTTAAATAATATTTTCAAAATCTGCTGAGGTTATTCGACTAACTTAGTTGATAGTCGACTAACTTGGGAAGCAGTCATTAGGTTAGTCGACTATCTTGCCTTGCGAAAAAGTCCAGTTTTAATGCGAAATATTAGTTAGTCGACTAACTAAGTTGATAGTCGACTAACTTAGTAAACAGTCATCAGGTTAGTCGACTATCTAAATGAGATAGTCGACTATCTTGCCTTGCAGAAATATCCGGTTTTAATGCAAAATATTAGATAATCGACTAACTGTTAGGTTAGTCAATTAACTCTACTGGAAAATAAAAATATCTTTGAAATTTAACCATATTGAAACATTCTAAAGACCTAATACTAACATTATATCATAAGCTAACTAATACGAGCTGATACTAATGACTATTAGTTTATTCACTAACTAATACAAATAAGTAAAATAAAATCAAACAATTCCATCTTCCTTCATCACAGATCCATCACCAATTTAGTGGTCTATTTTCCCCTCAGGGTGCTCAAAGAAGTCTGCCACATCCAAGTGGGTGATGTCAAAATTGTCGTCAGAGACAGAATTGGTTTCAGGGCATTTACCTTTTAGAGATGCTTGATAAAGCTCAACCAAATGTCTTGGTACACGGCAAATTTTCGCCCAGTTCCCTTTTCCACCGCAACGATAATATATAGTTTATGAACTATTTGCTTTTGTATTCTCATCGCATCGTGCTTGTGGCAGAGTGACCAACTTCAGGTTGTCATATCTCTCCTTTAAGCCATTCCACAAGATAGGTGGATCTTTGACTGTGATATATTCAATTTTCAAACCTTCATCAAGGTGATGGCGCAAGAAAATCAAGGCCTTAGCACAGTTTCAAACCTTCATCAAGGTGATGGCGCAAGAAAATCAAAGCCTTAGCACAGTTTCAAACCTTCATCAAGGTGATGGCGCAAGAAAATCAAGGCCTTAGCACAGTTTCAAACCTTCATCAAGGTGATGGCGCAAGAAAATCAAGGCCTTAGCACAGTCTTGGGTGGATGCATTATTTCTGTCTTTAATGGCGTCTCCAAGACCCATTGCATCCAAATGGATTTCAGCATCCAACACCCATGTCATATAGTTCTTGCCCGAAATTTCAAGGGCAACGAACTTTCTTTTCATAATGTCAGACATAAAACAAAATTACATCAAGAGCGTGTCCATACTTACGGGCTTTATTATAATTATCACATTCACTTCAGGGAATGGATCATAATCATCTGTATGTGCTGTATACAATCTCATGTCAAATATTACTTTCATAAAGTGAAAGATTATTTTGAGAATCTTTATTATTCTCATTATAACACAATGATGACGATTATAATTCCGTCTATTGCCACGTCCACATCCATTGATACCTTCACAGTAATAATTTTGTCTTCTTTCAGACTTATCACATACTGCTATCACATGCTCTAAAGGGAATGAGAATGAAGCAAATTCAATGGGACGGATTTTCAATTCTTTGCCCACAGTCATACATGAATTTAATCATGGCAAGACATAGAACTTTTACCACTTCACGTGGTTATAATTCCTTACAAACTCCATTAGAGTTATAATCAAACTTTGTTGTCTATGTTTGTATATGAAATCAAATCGTAGAATTTCAAGAATTTGAAAGGAAAAAGTAAATTACTTACCTTTAAGGTATACCAATAAATGTTGTGGTATCAAATATACCTCTTGAGTTTCCATCCCGTTGCATTATTTTATGATGATACCATCTCTTCCATATTTTCCGTATAGAAATTCTCATATGGAGCAGTAGCAATCGTTATTACACTCTTTTGCTTGGAAATTCACCTTCAAAAAGAAAACAAAAGTAAACAACGAGAAATAAAAAATTGAAGAATTTTAGAAACCAAAATATCACAAATCTCGTTTCACTCGAATAGAAAAACCCAAACGACGGAACACGAATTAGAGTGGGTGAATCTGATTGTAACTCGAGATTCTGAGAGCGATAATTGCTGAATATTAAATTCAACGTGTTATGAAATAATACAAGAACAAGAACAATATAGAGAAAAGTAGAGAGAGGATTATTCTTATTGATACTTTGGGATGATTTACAATGGGAGAGAACCCCTTTATTTATAGGGAGGTGGTGACTTAGCCACCAAGTAGTAAACCCTAGAATCTCTCTAAATATAGACATTCACCTTAAATAGGATTCTATATATAACAATACAACAAAACTATGACAATGATGCAGGAAATGCTTTCTTTCGCGTATCTAAACTATTTTAATCTACTATTTTACTATTCTTTCCGGCCAAATTTATTTGTCCTTTATTGACTTGGCAAACCCCTTATAATAAATAACAACAACAACAATAATAAATAATATAATAATTTTACTATATTATTAATCACGTCCAACTCTAGTCCTAAAAAGGATAAGCGGTCGCTGTAAATATAATCTGGTCTAAAAGTACGGAGTCGAATCCTACAAAGAACTAAGGCTTAACTATATCTGTTTAATATCACTAAAAAGACAAGTTTGAATAATTTTCTAAATTATAAAGATTGAGATTTATATTTCTAACTAATTAACTAGCAAATACTAGAAAACGGTAAAATTATCAACTAACGATACAAATTATTGGAGACTAAATTAAGGAGGTCTAGAGTTATGATTTCCCCAATTGTCGGAATCCTTCTAGCTATGTTCCCTACAATTTTGCGAATGTATTCTCTACTGATCGTGAGCACTTTTGGTGTCGTAATTCTCTCTCGAGCAACTACAATAATTTACTAGACATATTCTCTCGAACTACACTAGTTGGCTTTATCTAACCGCTCACTATGACCACGTCAATGCTTTGTTATTTCGAAACCTGCCTTTAAATCCACTGTATTGATTTCTCACGTATGTTAGAAGTGACGTTGTTCAACAACCACCAAAATATGTATCCTTTCTCAAACAATACATAATAAATAGGCACAGTCAATCGATGATCATTCAAGCAACAACAATAAACACGTAGTTGAACAAGTAGAGAAATTCAACGGCTCAATTATATAAAAATATAACAAGAATTTATCCTACAAAAGGTTCTATCAAAATCCTAGATAATAAATTAGCTATTCATAATAGTATGTAAAACTATAATACTAAAAGTCATAACCAACAATGAAAAAATAGGAAGAGGAAGGAAAAACTCGTAGAAGAATTCTCTGCCTTGCTCCTATTGTATCTCTGCCTCCCTAGGTTGAATCTGTGTCAAAAATTGGTCTCCTATGCCTCCTTAGGTCTAAATTATATCAAAAGTGTGTCCAACGTGATAAAATATTATTTTTCCATGTATATATCCAAGTAGGGTCGGACCAAATAATTATACCTTTTCCTAAGCGAAAAAGGATAATTTTTTCAGGTCTAGATGCCGCGGTCGTGGTCCGACCACGATACGAACGCGGTATATGGCAGGTATACTGTCTCAGCCCGCCTGCGTTTTCCATCCTGTTCGGTTTGTAATTTGGAAAAACGTAAAACATGAAAGTTGTAGTCCTTTGAATTATCTTTTCAACCTTATATTTTGGAGCCCAAATGGAGTTCTGAGTAAAAAAAGTTAAGTGTATTTTACTAGACAGTGTGCACAGTGCAATATGCCTATTCGTTTCTTCATTTTATTGCTCTATCACCCGTTGATCCCCGAATACGACCACGGCTTAATTACTTTGGCTTTTACTCAGACTTCAAAGCTCCAAATTATTTGAATTTATTCCATAACATCTATATAGCTCGGAATCACTCCTACAAGCTATTTTGCTCGAACTCTCTGAAAATGTGGTCGGATACGTGTCGGATCCTCTAAAAGTATTGCATTTTTGAAGGGTCCGATACGGGTATGGCTACATTTTGGAGAGTCCGCGCAACAAAGCCTACAAGTCATAAAACACACTGTTAGTACAAAATACTAGCGATTAAAGCGAATGTAATAAACTAAAATACGTAATTATTGTAGAGAGTTTTGGGAGAATTGATTTTCTCGTATTGCTCACAAGTATATATAGAGTACAGAGAGTTATCAAATCCTACCAACTATAGGACTGTATAATAATGAAAGAAATCAAATCCTACCAACTATAGGACTGTATAATAATGAAAGAATATTCTATCAATAATAAAAAGATACACACAATATATTCTAATAATTATAATCTATCATAAATTATCCATATTTACTATATGTTGGAAAATCGAACTGGAAAAAAGTATTTAGTAGTACTTCATAAGAAGGGTAAAATAGGTATAATATATAATAATTGATTTTTCAAACTGGACAAGCAAAAGTGCACATTTGTTTTTAGTATAGCAGACTTGTAAACTTAGATGGAGGGAGTCTCTCCCTTAAAAGAAGTATCAAATGTCGATCAAAACTTAAGCATATGAAGAGAATATTTTATTTGTTTGAATATATTCGAGACAAATAGAAGGAAAGCAACGGACCAATGGTAAAGTTATTTTCGGGTGACCTATTGATTACGGGTTCGAACCGCAGAAACAGTAACTAATGCTTATATTATTATAGGTTATATACATTATACTTCTTAAGGTACGTCTCTTTACTGGACCTTGCGTAAATGCGGAATACTTTATGTATCGGACGGAAAAGAAAAGAATATTTGAGACAAAAAAACACTTTTATGATACATTGATCGGATTATTAGCATATATTGCATTATGATATAATTCCTTGAAGAATATCATCCATAAACAGAACATCAAAACAGAACAAAGCCAGAGGACTAAATTTTCTTTCCTTCTTCGAGACAAATCTACACTATAATGGTCAGCGCCACTTCATATTCCAACAATGACACAGTGGTTATAAAATATTCTATTTTAGGTGAATGTCCATATTTAAAGAGATTCTAAGGTTTACTTCTTGGTGGCTAAGTCACCACCTCCTTATAAATAAAGGGGTTCTATTCCATTGTAAACCATCCCAAAGTATCAATAAGAATACTCCTCTCTCTACTTTTCTCTCTATTGTTCTTGTTCTTGTATTATTGTTCTTGTTCTTATATTATTTCATAACACGTTATCAGCACGAGACTCTACCGTCTCAAGAATCCTCTTGAGAAAATTAAGGTATTTCCCTTTTCCGAATTTGGTTTTAATTTTGTCTGATATTATGAAAAGAAAGTTCGTTGCCCTTGAAATTTCGGGCAAGAACTATATGACATGGGTGTTGGATGCTGAAATCCACTTAGATGCTATGGGTCTTGGAGACGCCATTAAAGACAGAGATAAAGCATCCACCCAAGACTGTGTTAAGGCCTTGATTTTCTTGCGCCATCACCTTGATGAAGGTTTGAAAATTGAATATCTCACAGTCAAAGATCCACTCATCTTGTGGAAAGGCTTAAAAGAGAGATATGACAACCTGAAGTTGGTCACTCTGCCACAAGCACGATATGATTGGGCTCATCTGAGGCTCCAAGATTTTAAGTCTGTTTCTGAATATAATTCTGCAATGTTCAGAATTACTTCTAAATTGAAACTCTGTGGAGATAATATCTAATATTTCGCATTAAAACTGGACTTTTCCGCAAGCTAAGTTAGTCGACTATCTGATTTAGTTAGTCGACTAACCTGATGACTGTTTACTAAGTTAGTCGACTATCAACTTAGTTAGTCGACTAACTAATATTTCGCATTAAAACTGGACTTTTCCGCAAGCTAAGTTAGTCGACTATCTGATTTAGTTAGTCGACTAACCTAATGACTGCTTCCCAAGATAGTCGACTATCAACTAAGTTAATCGACTAACCTCAGCAGATTTTGAAAATATTGTTTAAATGTGAAACAAACGGATTGAATTTGTTTATTCTCATGTTCGTGTATTTCTTTTGTATGTCAAACCATGGGAAAGCAAATATGGATATCTCACAAAGCAAGCTTGGATCAACGTCCAACGGTAAAAATATTTGTTTAGTTGATTCATGTACTACACATACGATACTCAAAGAAAAGAAATATTACTCTCAACTAAGTATGTGTAAGGCAGATGTTACTACAATCTCTGGTAGTAGTAAATTGATTGAAGGCTCCGGAAGAGCAACTATAACTCTGCCTAGAGGAACAATGTTTATCATAGAGAATGCAATGTTCTCCTCCAAGTCTAAGAGAAACTTGTTGAGTTTTAAAAATATACGCCGGAATGGCTATCATATTGAGACAATAGATGAGAATAATCTTGAATATCTCATCATTACAAAGAATGTCTCTGGCCAAAAGAGGGTTATTGAGAATTTCCCGTCTTTATCTTGTGGCCTGTATTGGACAAAAATTAGTGCAATTGAAGCACATTCAACAGTAAACCAAAAGGTTACTGATTCCAATACTTTTGTACTTTGGCATGATCGATTGGGACACCCTGGATCAATCATGATGAGACGGATTATAGAAAGCTCATATGGGCATCCGTTAAAGAATTTCAAGATTCTTTTAAATAATGAATTTTCTTGCACTTCTTGTTATCAAGGCAAGTTAATTATTAGACCATCACCAACAAAGGTTGGGACTGAGTCACCTACGTTTTTGGAACGTATACAAGGGGACATTTGTGGACCTATTCACCCACCTAGTGGGTCCTTTAGATATTTTATGGTCTTAATAGACGCATCATGCAGATGGTCTCATGTGTGCCTGTTGTCATCACGCAACCTTGCGTTTGCAAAACTAATGGCACAAATAATTCGACTACGAGCACAATTTCCTGATAATCCAATCAAGTCTATTAGACTGGATAATGCTGCTGAGTTTTCATCCCAAGCATTAATGATTATTGCTTATCAATTGGGATAAAAGTGAAACATTCTGTAGCTCATGTTCACACTCAAAACGGTCTTGCAGAATCTTTAATTAAACGCATGCAGTTGATTGCAAGACCATTACTCATGAAAACGAGGCTGCCCATTTCGGTATGGGGTCACGCCATTTTGCATGCAGCAATGCTAATTCGTCTCAGACCGACAAATTATCACAAATATTCCCCGTTGCAATTGATTTTGGGTCATGAACCCAATATATCCCATTTAAGAATCTTTGGATGCGCAGTATATGTGCCTATAGCACCGCCATACCGCACCAAAATGGGTCCACAAAGAAAGTTAGGAATATATGTTGGGTTTGAATCGCCCTCTATTATTCGCTACCTCGAAACATTGACAGGGGATTTGTTCACTGCATGATTTGCAGACTGTCAATTTGATGAGACACTTTTCCCAAAATTAGGGGGAGAAGTTGGTGAAACCAAACGGGAAATTTTGTGGAAAATGCATCATTATCTCATCTTGATCCACATACCTTATTTGTGAAAAAGAGGTGCAAAAGATTATCCATTTGCAAAGAATAGCAAATCAAATGCCTGACGCATTTACGGACTTGAAAAGGATAACAAAATCCCACATCCCCGCAGAGAATGTTCCAATCCGTATTGATGTCCCTGTTGGACAATCATCTAGTGTCATATCCAATGAGTCGAATGCACGCCTGAAGCGTGGCAGGCCATTAGGTTCCAAAGATCGAAATTCTAGAAAGAGGAAAGCAAACGATCAAAATGACACTACGAAAGAATCTTATGAGGAAATTCATGATTTAATAAATTCTGAGATTCATGAAGAATCCATTGAGCCCGAGACTCAAGAAAATAAGGAACTATCAATAAATTCAATCGATATTGAGGCAAATTTTAATCGAGTGGATATAGTGGTGGATTATGTCTTTGTTTTTAATGTCGCATCTAGCATTATGCAAGAAAGTGAGGATCTTGAACCTCAATCTGTTGGAGAATGTCGAAAAAGACATGATTGGCCAAAATGGCAAGAAGCAATCCAATCAGAATTGAATTCACTGGCAAAACGTGAAGTTTTTGGCCCTATAGTTGAAACACCTAATGGTGTTAAGCCTGTTGGCTATAAATGGGTCTTTGTACGCAAGAGAAATGAGAAAAACGAGGTACAAAGATATAAGGCACGCCTTGTTGCACAAGGATTTTCTCAAAGGCCTGGTATCGATTATGAAGAGACATATTCGCCTGTAATGGATGCCATAACTTTTCGTTATCTCATTAGTTTTGCTGTCCTTGAAAAGCTTGACATGCATTTAATGGATGTGGTTACTGCCTATCTTTATGGCTCACTGGATAATGAGATATACATGAAAATTCCCGATGGACTCAAAATGCCAAACGCTCATAATTCAAAGTCCCGGGAAATGTTTTCAATCAAATTGCAAAGATCCTTGTATGGTCTAAAGCAATCAGGACGAAAACAACAGCGGAATTTGTTGTACTTGCCATATATGTCGATGAAATAAACCTTATTGGAACCCCCATAGAACTCCAAAAGGCAATTGATTATCTAAAGAATGAATTCGGATGAAAGATCTCGGAAAGACAAAATTATGTCTTGGTTTGCAAATTGAATATTGGCAAACGGAATTTTTGTTATCAATCTACCTATATAGAAAAGGTACTGAAACGGTTTTACATGGATGGAGCATATCCTTTAAGTACTCCGATGGTTGTTTGATCACTTGATGTGAATAAAGATCCATTCCGACCGCAAGAAAGGAATGAAGAGCTACTTGGTCCTGAAGTACCATATCTTAGTGCAATTGGCGCACTAATGTATCTTGCAAACTACAAGGCCTGACATAACCTTTTCAGTTAATGTCTTAGCAAGGTATAGCTCGGCTCCCACAAGGAGACATTGGAATGGGATCAAACATATATTGCGGTACCTAAAAGGGACTACCGATATGGGCTTATTTTATAGCAATAATTGCAGTCCTGATCTTGTTGGTTATGCTGATGCTGGATATTTATCCGACCCACACAAGGCTCGATCTCAAACGGGTTATGTGTTTACCTGTGGAGGCACCGCCATATCTTGGCGATCGACTAAGCAATCAATTGTGGCTACTTCATCTAATCATGCGGAGATAATCAATATTCATGAAGCAAGTCGGTAGTGTGTGTGGTTGAGGTCTATAATATATCATATTCAAGACAAATGTGGTTTGAAGTGTAATAAACTACCCACGACTTTGTATGAAGACAATGCAGCATGTATAGCTCAATTGAAGGGAGGATTCATAAAAGGAGATAGAACAAAGCATACTTCACCAAAGTTATTTTTCACACATGATCTTCAAAAGAATGGTGATATCAATGTGCAACAGATTCGTTCAAGCGATAATATGGCTGATTTGTTCACAAAATCTCTACCAACGTCAACCTTCAAGAAGCTGGTTCACAAGATCGGAATGCGTAGACTCAAGGATATGAATTGATGCTCTTTTCAGGGGGAGTTAAAGCGCGTTGCACTCTTTTTCCCTTACAAGGTTTTGTTCCACTGGGTTTTCCTTGCAAGGTTTTTAACGAGGCAACCAATAGGCGCATATTCAAACATGTGTACTCTTTTTCCTTTTCTTTAATTTTTTCCCAATGGGTTCTGTTTTAGTTAAGGTTTTAACGAGGCACATTATTGAATAGACATTCAAGGCGGAGTGTTATAAAATATTCTATTTTAGGTGAATGTCCATATTTAGAGAGATTCTAGGGTTTACTTCTTGGTGGCTAAGTCACCACATCCCTATAAATAAAGGGGTTCTATTCCATTGTAAACCATCCCAAAGTATCAATAAGAATACTCCTCTCTCTACTTTTCTTTCTATTATTCTTGTTCTTGTATTATTGTTCTTGTTCTTATATTATTTCATAACAACAGTATAATTTTCAAAGTGCAAATTGCATGATAAATGCCAATTATAATATTTCGAATCTGATACCTGCAAATATATGGCCAATAACTAATTTTGTTTTTGTTGAAATTATACAAAAGCATGTGAGGGGACGCCAAATTGGGGATTTTAAATGCATATTATTCTATTTATTGACAATATATCAATATAAAATAGGCAAATAAATAAATTACGCAATTACCAAAACCTCTAAGCTGCCACATGACGGCATCAATGCTTTCACTGTTTCAACCACATGAACATGAATCTCGTAAATCTATGTTTTTTGAAATTATAAAATCTTGTTGCTAAGATAATGGACTGTTGAATTCATACACATTAATAATACATATTAAGAATTACTTATCTATTATCCAAGAGGTTGGAATTGTGAATTTGAAATAACAGTTTTCTTAAAACTATTTTTTGAAAAATATTTTTCAATGTTTTGGTTAGTGAGTTAAAATATATCTTCAGAAAATAAAGATTAATAACATTATTAGCAAATTGGGTAGTATTTTGTAAAAATATTAGCATTAAAAATTGATAATAATATATAAGCGTTGGTTGGAGTAGTGATATAATGTTAAGAATTGAGATAGTTGTAAAGAAAAAGAGAAGTTATTTATCGAAAAATATTTTTTGGTATTATATTTTGTGATCTTTCATTTTTCTTTTTCTTTTTTTGCATTTTTTTGGATAATCGAGATCATTGTTAATTTTCGATTTAAATGTCAGTTCTAGGTTTGAAGCAACCCATTTGATTAATTCTCACAACGGTAATGAGTACTTCGTAACCAAAGTAGAAAAATTGGTCCAAATCAAAAAGAAAAAAAATTATTCGCGCTTGAATTAATAAATTTATTCGCACTTGGCGTAACTGGTAAAGTTGTTGTCATGTGACCAGGAGATCATAGGATAAGACTACGTACGATAGACCCTTGTGGTCCAGCCCTTCTCCAGACCTAGAGCAGCTTAGTGCTTTTTTAACATTTAAATACACATTTACGTAACTAAAAAAAGTTGAGAAAACCAATTAGATACTTATAGGGCAAGGAAATGTTTAGTAAACCAACCAAAATATGAATAGTGTGCCTGTGCAAATAGTGGCTAAAGTTCACAACAAAGAGATCATATTTCTTTTGAATTTTTGTGGCCATAATAGAAACCAAAACAAATATTAATACATGAATGGTTGAAGTCAATGATTATCAAAGGCCAAGAACACTTGCAGCTATTTTCCAAGTGCTTCACTTTGATATTCACATTAAAATTTTGGTGCCCCACAAATCATACACACACAAAAATTTAGAACAAGTTGGAAAAGGCAAGTATATATTTTAAGCATATCCTTCTTACAAAAGAAAAATTGATTTTGACATTCCCTTTTTTAACACTTGATCTTTTCTATTCGCCGTTTTATGTTTATCTTTACTTTAAATCATTGTCAACTCCCCCAATCATTCTTTCTATAAAGTTATTAATCTTTTATGTTTTAACTAATTCAATTATTAACATTACCTAATCAAGAAAACGAAGCTTCCGTTACTAAGATAACTATATTATATTTAAGAAACATCTAAACGTGTTAGGCAAATAAAGCATGAAAGATTAGGGTTAAAATCCAAAAAATGTTGTGTTAGTAGTAGATAGAGTTATCTCTAATTGAGTTCTTTTCATTTTTCTAAATGGTACATTGTTGGTGGAAAGTAAGACTTATCCGATAAATTAGTCAATATACATGTAAACCGATGCTATTAAAAGAAGTTTTACCATAAAAATTAGGTTGAAAGCAACACATAAGTATGCTTAGATTATACTAATTGGCTGAAATGGACACAAAGATTATGCGTAGGTTATACTTATTAGCTGGAAATGGGAAACACAAATATTATTAACTCTGTTTCTGAGGGTTCGTTTGGTTATTGAAAGTTATTAATCCCGGAATAAAATTTACAATTTTAGTTATTCAATATTTGATATTTGACTATGAATAGTAGCTAATACTAATATAAATTTAATATTAACTATCTCATATTGAAGGTGAGATAATAATTCCAATATTATAAATTCTAGTATAGCCCTGTAACTATATGAAAATTTTGGTCATTGGTTGTGGCAACATTATAAACCGACTTGTGTAATAATTTGGAGTCTTCAAATGGGCGAAATTAGAAATAGCAAGAGAAAGAAACAAGAAACGAGTTATTCCTCTTCTCAAGTATATACCAACATATAAACCGAATCAATTCTCCAAAATTGTTCCAAGTCTGTGGAACCAGCAAAAATAATTAATGTAATAAATTTAACTCCTAAATAATATTGGGATATATACTATTAATTATGGATTTGGTTTAAATATAGTATATATTATGAAATAATTGTTTATTCAGTTTTAATAAAGTTTTAAATAGATCATATAATAGTTTGTGTCATTTGCTTATATTGTAGATGATTTAGTGTATAGAGTTTAGCTTATACACGGAAGATTAAATCATTAATTCTCATAAGTATAAAGTTTGAGTTGACAATCTAATGATGGAATTGACAAACCATCAGGAATGATTGTAGCACAAGATTAAATATAATTTATCTTGATTATGGGAATGGTTTAATTCCAACTTCTTGTGCTAGTATATTTTGTATGTATTTGAACGGACCAGGTAGAGATAAGTATTTATACTGACTTATTAAAATAAACTCTCTAGCCATTAAATGTACTTATACTCTTAATATTGATATTATTATTATTAGCTGTGTATAGTATTATTGTTTTGATTTATTAAAAGGCGAGATTCTTTTGTGGGTCAATATGTCTGGTAAATTGGATAATAATAATGTACATTGGTAAAGTAATAGTTAGTTGATGGAATCCATGTCTCGGTTTAGAGATTGATGATACACCTTTATGTTTCATGTGTAAACCCGGCCGGTGGATTTTGTATCTGACACATGAAATAAGTTCAGCGAAAATCTAAAGAAAATAATCAATAAATTAAATCGTCGGTAATTTAATTTAATTGATTCGTATCTGAATCTTAACATGGGGAGTTAAATAAGATTTAATTGGTGAATTTCGAAATTGAATAAGGAGTGCAATTATGATTTTTAGTGAAATAATTCGTAATTAATTATAGTAGATATTAATTTAAAAAATTATAAATTAATTTCTTAATTGGAAGCCTTGTTAATTAAATTATGTGGTCCTTACTGTGCCTAAATAATAGGAAATAAAGAAATCCTTTTTTTGGTGGAAAAGAAAACTCAACGGGTTTTAGAAAATGATCTTAACTCTTAAAACTTGTGCTATAAATACATAAGGTTTTCCACTAGAAGTAAAAAGATATGGTGGTTGAAATTTTCAGCTAAGTATTCCTAGAAATTTCGCCCACACAAAATTGTTATTTCCGATTATTATTTGGGTAACACAGTAGAAGACCGCGAAATGTTGGAGGATCACGATTGTGTGGATGATAGAGATTCCATTGAGAAGTTATGGAATAGAAGACTCACGTGGTAGAAGAAATATGTTCACGCTTCAAGAGATAACCCGTGAAATCTCGATTATATTAATTGTCTAGATTACATGTGATTTAATACTAAAATTACTTCTGCTGCTTATTATAATCCATCAAATAAAACACATTACATCCCCATTAAACTTTTCACCTATGCCATCAATATTCTCACTTTTTTCCATCTAATCACTCTGTACAAGGCTATCAAAGAATCACTTAAATCACCTTGTCAACCAAACAAGTGTAAAAGAATGATCAATCAAATGAAATAATTAGAGTAACCAAAAGGATTAGTACTAGTAGAATAACCCAAATTAAGATGATGAATAACTCTCACTTTGCTCCTGTGCTTGTACAAATCGTAAGGCTCCCAAAGATAATCCAACGGACATGGTCTTTTCTCATCAAGTCTAACCCATGGTTTTCCTTTTCCACTCCAATGTAACAAACTTACTGGGCCTGGATGTAATGACCTACACGAGCCTTTTACATTATCACCGCCGAGCCCATGTTGATTCCACCGGTGATTAATGGGCTCGACGAGCCCACCAAATACCAGCAAAAACGGCGGTAATGAGCCCAATTCGTAAATCCTCTTCTGTCTCTGTAACTCCATCCACCTCTCTATTTTTTGCCTGTAATTTCCTTCTCTCCATTTCTTCAAGTCCATTACCATTACGCCCGTGTTAAAATAACATGGATTTCTCGACCCGAACACCCGGGGCAATACCGGGTCGGACCAGAATGTATCGGTGAAGTATATCGTGAAATTCGCGTGGCAGTATTCCGGTGCTCCGATGATTCGGGACCCGGTAAGATTCACCTTCCACAGCTTCTGAATATCGTCGACGAGTACTACGTCGGAGTCTAAGTAAATGACACGTGTCACACAAGGGTCGAGCATATCGCCCAAATAGTTTCGGGCGTAGTTTAACGGGTTTTCGAGAGCTTGTCGGATCGATGAAGAGATGAGATTTAGGACTGTGTCTTCTCTGAAAATGTAGACTTTGAAGTTGAGCGAAGGAAAAATGGATCTGACCAGCTGAGTCAACACGCGGGGGCTCGTCGCGTCGAACTCAGCGGCGATGAAGTGGAAGAAGACGTGTTCTGGGCAAGACGCGTGGCGGAGGACTGAGTGAACAGCCGCCATGGATCCACGGAGGTACTCGGAATCCAACGTCATCGCCACGTGGACCAATGAGGGATAACAAGACGATAACGTTTTACCCTCCGCCGTTGCCGGACATTCGACGCCGTTTCTGTACTCCGGCGCCTCCGCAAATCTTCTCTCCTCAGGAAAACTACGAATCCCATAACACCGCGAAAACGATAGAGCTAACAGAAAACAAACCACTTTAATATCAAAAAACCCAAAACGACCCATTTTCATCTGGGTTTCTGGGTTTTTTTTTCTTTGTTGAGAAAATATGGTTTTAATGTTGTCAAGTATTTTCTCTCCCTATACATTAATGCAACATTATTGATACAGCACTATGGTGAAGGAAAGAATCGAAGGAAAGGGAGAGTTCTGGAAAAGGAAAGGCCAAAGAATGGTCAATAAATTACCATATATATACATATTGAACATCCAGATTCGTTCAACAATGGTAAATTCGAACAAAAAGACTGTATTCAGTTATTATTACTCAAAAAATCACTTCTAATTTTATTACCATAAATAGAGAGAAAAATATGGGACTTTTTATTGCTCCTTTTCGCTGTCATCATCTATAATTTCTGGATGGCATGGGGTTAGCTTGGTTTTATATAAAAACTGCAAGCTCAATGCTACTGTTTACACGCGCGGTTCAGGGTGCGCGTGTGGTTCACTTGTATGAGTGTATAATCTAAAGGTGATTATAATGGAGAATTACGTAATACGTGGAGATTAATTTAGTAATTACGAAAAAGAAAAAGTTAAAGGGTTTTCGTCGTTGGTAAGTTTTGGAATTTAATTATTGTAGTTGTTTAGTGAAATATTATACGTGGAAGTTTGTTATGAGAAAAGACATAATTTTCGGTTGGGTATAGTTTATAGCTGACCAGCGGGTGGGCCGGGCCGGTTACGGGTCCGGATTTTTTGACCCGTCCGGGTCCGGGCCGGTCCGGTCCGGGTTCAATTGGGGGCGGGTTGAATTGGGCCGGGTTCGATCCGGTCCGGGTCGGGCCGGACCGGGTTTTACTTTTTTTTTTTTTTTTTTGTATTTCGTATAGTTTAAATATTAAGTTATATTAATACTTTGTAATAATTGAATGAACACAACAAAAGATGGGAAAAAATTGCACTTATTGCAAGTGCTACTTTATTTCTTAAATTGAAAATTTCAAATTGAAAAACTAAAATGTATCATAACTAGTTTACAATTTACAATTTTACATCAAATGGCTTGCATTGCAATAGCAAGTTCTTCCATATTAATATGAACCTCTGGACCTTCTTCTGGAGTGTTAAATTCGGATGGGTTTCCGTGCGTTAAGATATCTCCAAGTTCTTCGTCTTCCGGGCTATCCAGATCTTCCTTTCCTTGATTTCTTCTTTCAGATCTTATCCAATCTCTTAGACACACTAAGACTTCCAAAGCATTGCTTCCCAATGAGTGCCGCGTGTCTCCAAGTTGTTGTCTTGCTTGGCTAAATGCACTCTCGGATGCAACAGTGTAAATTGGGACATTCAGGACATCCCGCGCCATAGCGTAAAGAACGGGAAATTGCTTTGAATTTTCCTGCCACCAGCCTAACGGTGAAAATTCCTTGGTGCGAGGCTCCTTTTGCTACTTCCACTTCCACTTCCACTCCTACCACTTCCACTTCCACTCCTACCAGTAACTTTTCTACACGCTCTTTTAGCAGCATTCAACATATTGGAAAATTTAATATATAAGCTAAACTAAAATCAAATATGCAATTAAAATATTAAATAAGAGAAAGAGTTGGAGAGAGTGCACCGAATTCGACAATAAATTGAGCACTTGAACAGGTGAACTTCAAGAATGTTGAACACTTGAACTTCAAGAATCAAGCTTCGAATGCCGAATTGCTGATTTCCAAATAAGAAATTACGATAAATTTAATTCGGGAAAATAAAGACAATAAAATTATGAAAGTAGAATATGAATTCTTGAATTGAGAGAGAGATAGATAATTTGAGAATTGAGAGAGAGATAGATAATTTTGAGTGAGGAAATGAAGAAGAGGGGGAGGGTATTTATAGATTTTTAGAAGGGTTATTAATGTAATTAAATAAAAACTAAAAAAAATCAAAAAATGGCCAAATTTGCAAAATTTACCCGTTGGCCAACGGATCTGGTCTTCTGGACCGTTGCCAACGGGCAAGTGGGCCCCACAAGTATAAAAAATTTTTTTTTTTTAAAAAAAAAAAAAAATTTGACCGTTAAAACCGGTCCGGGCCGGTCCGGGTTGGCCGGTTCGCCCGGTAATTCGCTTCCCGGGCCGGTCCGGTCCGGGTTATTTGCCCGGTAAGGCTGTCCGTCCAAACCCCCTTCCCCCCCCAACCCAGCCCGGCCCCCCCCGCCCTTAACCGGTCCGGTCCGGGCCGGTTTTGACCGGGCCGGTCCGTGCCGGTCCCGGGTCAACCCGGCCCGGTTGACACCCCTAGTATAGTTAGTAGTTTGCTCTAGTGTATTTTTTGTAATTACTTTTTTAACTTTTTTTTAGTATCTAGTCTGTCCAATATCACATATTTATCTTTTTGGCATTTCTATTATTTACCTCCAAATTAGATAAGCTGGTCGCGTGAAAATGCTGAAATTTTCTTTTAAATCATTTGGTTCACATGCTAATTATACGAAAATTATGTGTTTGTGCAAAAAAAATTATACTACTATTACTTAAAAATTACAGTCCTAGGCGTAATTTTTTTTCTCTAACTTTCTTTATATACACACTTCACTTTTTTGTGTGGCCCTTTTTCTCTTAGAATTTCAAAATTCTTAACGTAACTTGACATGTTTACTTGTAAGCTTTTAATTTAACTAGTCAATTTTGCATAATATTTTTTTTATTTATTGCCATATTTTTCATTTGTTTAGTGGTTTTATTATTTAAATGAATTAATTTATAACAATGTAACGACTAACCATGATAAACGTTAGCACAGTTTACATGAACATAATTCTAATTTCAAATGTTTGAAGCTATGAGAAAATATGAGTTTGAGAAGATTATTTATAACAATTAAGAAGTCATTTAAGCATCGGTTTCGAAAAAGTTTAAGAGGTCAATTGAATTCGTCTTCAAAGTAATTTCGATGCCATAAATCATTACGTGGACATCACGTCTTGGTTTACATTTATGACTTTCGTCGTCATTGTAATTATTTTGCAGAAATTAAATAAAAGAGAAAACGCAATCTTATAACTTAAACGCGTCATAATATTCTTAGTTTTTACAAAATTAAAACTTAAATTTGAACGGGCGAACGACTAATATGTATCCTTAAACTATTCGAAATTAGCAAGGAAATTTACCAGAATATTCTCATATTAGACATTTTTTATCGACTCTATAATATGATTCATGTATGTGCTAATATTTATATGATAACCATTGAGAAGGCAGAAGTTCTTTTACATCAAATAACACAAATGAAAAAAACTAATAACAAAAAAATGTAGCTCACACCGAACATTTCTAAGATGACTAATTGATTTCGTAATCAATTGATCGTTCAAAGCATCATTTGACCTAAACATTTGATAATTGATGGTAAATACTTTATTGAATTAAGAATCTAAATTAACTCATTTTCTTACTAAAAGACTGAACCGATAAGAATAGTTTGATGTATTAGAAAACACTCTAGCACCTTAAAGCTCATTTTTAAAATATCATTATTTTTCACTCTTTTCTAATGACTCAAATTCCAACAATCATAAATGAAAGTTATAAATTGAGTGTATGAATGTAGCAGAAATGGGGATGTTGAGGTAGATGTGCGTGTATATTAGGATGGATAAGATTAGGAATGATGATATCCGGGAGAAGGTGTGTGTGACTCCCATTGATGACAAGATGCGGGAAGCAAGGCTCAGGTGGTTCAGGCATGTTCAGAGGAGAAGTTCATATTCTCCGGTAAGGAGGTGCAAACAGCTGGTTTTGGAAGGCACGAGAAGAGATAGAGAGCGGCCTAAGAAGTATTGGTGGGATGTGATTAGGCAGGATATGGTGAGGCTTCAAATTTTTGAGGACATAGAACTTGATAAGAACATGTGGAGGTCGAGTATTAGGGTTGTATGTTATGAAGTAGTTGAGATCTTGTCTTATGCCATAACTTTGTGAGACTAGTATGGCAGAGATACTTTTTTGCTTTTGCTTTGTATCATTCTTCTTGACTTCATGTTGTTCTTATTTTTTAAATATTTTTTTATATTATTTATGTGGTGTTACTAATATTGTCTTCTTTGATTTTTTGTCCTTCTTGAGTCGAGGATCTTTCGAAAACAACTTCTACACTCTTTTGGGATAAAGGTAAGATTTATGTACACATTACCCTTTCTAAACTCCACTAGTAAAATTTTACTGAATTAGTATTTTTGGTTGTAAATGGAAGTTATAGGAGGCAACTCATTAATAGTCAACATCTCTAATCGTGATGAAAAATGCATTAAGAGATTCTTATAGGTTATAACTTTTTAATCTTTTCGGCTATCAATATTTTAAAAATATTATTTGCACATTTAGAGAAGTTTTATTTTGTGTCTCATATAATTGATATTAGTTGTCTGAGATCCCTTTTTCTAGTAAAATCTTCATAGACCAAAATATATAATGTATGCTCAAAATATTTCTTGAATCCTAGTAAGATACAACTATATAAAGTATTTTTAAAAAAAATAATACAAAATATGATATGTATCATGGCATTATCCTAAAATATACAATAATAAAGACAATAAAATTATGTAATATAAATATTGCTAATTGAAAAAGGTATAATAAAAATAAATATAATCTAAAAGTACTAAGGCATGCTTAAATAAATAGACTAATAAGAGAGTATTAATTACATGATTAAATGCTAGCTAAAGAAAAATAAAAATAGGTTTTGCGTTTTTATCTAAATTATTGCAAAATAAAAAATAGATATTCAATAAATTCTCGTTCATAATATTGAATTGAATGTCTTTTGTTAGCGTTAGTATTGATTTGATTTGGTTTCTAATTTTGTTGACATTATTTAATCTACTAATATTAATGGCTATAAAACGTATTGGAGCATTCAAAAGTTCTAAGTCCAACCTTGAAATAATACCTTAAAAGATAATAACAACAACAACAACAACAACAACAACAACAACAACAACAATAACAACTACTACCCAGTATAGTCCCACAAAGTGAGGTCTGGGGAGGGTAATATATAGACGAGCCTTACCCCTACCCGAAAGGGCAGAGAGGTTGTTTCCAATCGACCCTCGGCTCAGTGAAGGAAAGGAAAAACAAAAACAAAAATAAAAACAAAATAGTTAATAACTCCAGCAGAATAGTGTAAATAATTATCTAAACATAAGAAATACTTGAAAAGATAAAATTATTAAAAATTTTAAGAAATATCTATAAATTACATCATAATAAATATATTTATATATTAAATATATCTAAAAAATTTCTAGTCAGGTTAGTTTGGTTTCGGTTTGACTTTTTCTAGTTAAAATCAAACCAAACTAATCATGGTCGGGTTTTTTTTTCCAACACCAAACCAAATCAAACCAAACCATAATCGAATTTTTTTTCCGATTTGACTTGGATTATCGGGTTGCTGTGATTTGTCGGTTTCTTTGTACATCCCTAGATTTTTTTAGAATCTGGATATTTTAAATATTGTGATTTTATATTTTCAGTTTAACTTAACTTAATGTAAAAAGTTGTTATTTTATTTTTAAATCATCATATCAAACTTACACTAAAAAATGTACAGTTATAAATAAACTAAATTTAATTGTGTAAAAAAAATATACAGTATTAAACTATTAATGCAAAACTTGAAATCCTGGAGTACAGGGTTTTAAGTAAGCCTGAGTAAATAATATTTACATCTGATGTCTACACAAAAATTTAATAATTCAACCATAATAATTAAGAATTAAAGCACGAATATATTATATTTTATATTTTTTCGTTTTAATTTATGTGAACTTATTTTTTCTAATTCGTCTAAAAAAATTATTTTTTTATTTTAAAATAATTTATCTTTATTTAATAATTTATAATGCTTCATTATATATCACAAATTTACAAATCTCCTTTTTTTCTTAAATTTCGTAACCGGTTGAACTATATTTATTGAGATGAAAATACAATTTTATGGGAAAGGAATATGCCTAACTTAGAAGAGGCCAACTGGGTGACAGCTGGGGAGAATGGGAATATAAGTGAGTTGTGATTGATGTGACGCCTCATTTCGGCCACCTTCCCTAACACTACTACTACTGTTTAACCCTATGCCACGTGAGATCACGCGCTCTTTTTTTTTTTTTCTTCTTCTTCCTACACTTTCTAATTCTTTCCTTATTTTCTCATCAGATTAAAA
Source organism: Nicotiana benthamiana (assembly GCA_034376525.1). Lineage (NCBI taxonomy): Eukaryota > Viridiplantae > Streptophyta > Magnoliopsida > Solanales > Solanaceae > Nicotiana > Nicotiana benthamiana. The sequence goes on along the minus strand of CM067340.1, from coordinate 49,126,181 downwards.
GGACTAGTAATTTTCACCTGGAGTATATGATTTTTGTAGTATAAAGTTTTTTTTCTTTTTATTTTACGTTATTTTCGAGGTACTATCTTTAAAATATTACATATTATGTAGGAGATTGGCACGTGGATGGTGGTGTTTTGGTCACAATTTATTTAAAATTTGCGAATATCTCCATTTTATTTTATTCGACTCATATGATCAAAGTAACTAAGAATTTCAGATTGAAGTAGTAAGAATATTGATTCATCATAACTACTTCGATATATTTTATTTACTTTTTAGCCAGATTAATTGAGTAAATATTTAATAAAAAGAATTTTGATTTTAAAATTTATAATTATATGGGTCAGAATACGATCCTATAATAATTAATAAATTAATTCCATCTTAAGCTAATTCTAGATTAATAAGTGGTATAACCACTTATTAATCATGATACCGAATGGTCACCCGACTCGATCAACAAGGCTACGGCCCATCCACCATCATAAGGACGGAACCTCAATGTGGTCACAGCCACTTAGCACCAACTCATAAATCTCACAGCTATAAATAATAAGAGAAAGAACCGTAAAAAGGGGGGCTTCTTCTTCTCCATCACTATTCTCAAAAAAAGGGGAATATCATTGTGAGGCTCTGAACCTCTCTCCATGGAGAGTCAGACCAAATTAATATATCAATAAAAGCTCTATACACATTTCTCCTTAATTCGAAACACTTGCTTTTCATTTCTTTCACTTGCTCCCTTGATTTATTACGATCTGCTGTGATTGACCCTCAATTTATTTTGATTGTTTTATGCTTGCAAAGTATATGATATCTTTAAGCTAAACAATTTGGCACCGTCTGTGGGGATTCATAGCAGAATTGCGTAATTCTTCCCCGGACCAAAAGGAAAGAAACACCAAAGAACAACACAGCTCAAACAAGCTAAGGCGGTATATGGCACAAAGGTAACTCGAAGATCTCGAATCGAGACCCAACTCCTCTATCACTACTCTATCAGATTGTGCAAGCAAGAAGAAGAAGCAGTCCCCCCCCCCCCTCATGATGGAGGATCTTTGTAAGGCATCTCCCGGATACCTGATACTGGACCTAGCCGGAAATCGGCATGAGTTATCTCGAACCGAGAGTCACCCCAAGCCATCCTACATACTCTGGTTGGGAAGATAGTGCGTGAGCTGCCAAAGATATCGAATCAAAATCGAGCTTCAGCTCTCAAATACCGACATAACAAGATCCAGGCTATGCACCTTCGCCATAAAATTACAAGTTCAACTACAAGTTAAACTGGGACTCGGGCTATGCGACTTCGCCATACAAATTATAAGTTCAACTACAAGTTGAACTGGGACTCAGGCTATGCGCCTTAGCCATCAAAAATTACAAGTCAAACTGGGACTCCGGCTATGCGCCTTCGCCATCAAAAAATATGAGTTCAACTACAAGTTTAACTAGGACTCAGGCTAGGCGCCTTCGCCATCAAAAATAAAAATTTCAACTACAAGTTGAACTAGGACTCAGGATATGCGCCTTCGCCATAAAAAATTACAAGTTCAACTACAAGTTGAACTGGAACTCAGGCTATGTGCCTTTGCCAAAAAAAATAAAAAGTTCCACTACAAGTTAAACTCGAACTAAGGCTATGTGCCTTCACCATAAAAAATCATAAGTTCAACACAAGTTGAACTGGAACTCAGGCTATGCGCCTTCGCCATCAAGAATTATAAGTTCAACTACAGGTTGAACTGGGACTCAGGCTATGCGCCTTCGCCATAAAAAATTATGCGTTCAACTACAAGTTGAACTGGGACTCAGGCAATGCGCCTTCGCCATCAAAAACTATAAGTTCAACTACAAGTTGAACTAGGACTCAGGCTATGTGCCTTCGCCATCGAAAATAAAAAGTTCAACTACAAGTTGAACTGGGACTCAGGCTATGCGCCTTCGCCATCAAAAATTACAAGTTCAACTAGAAGCTGAACAGGAAATCAGGCTATGTGCCTTCGCAATAAGAAATTATAAGTTCAACTACATGTTGAACTGGGACTCAAGGTAGGCGACTTCGCATCAAAAATAAAAAGTTCAACTACAAGTTGAATTGGTACTCAGGCTATGCACCTTCGCCATCAAAAATTACAAGTTCAACTAGGGACTCAGGCTATGTGCTTTCACCATCAAAAATAAAAAGTTCAACTACAAGTTGAACTGGGACTCAAGGTATGCGCTTTCGCCATCAAAAATAACAAATTCAACTACGGTTGAACCAACACAGGATATGCGCATTCGCCATAAAAAATTACAAGTTCAACTACAAGTTGAACTGAGACTCAAGCTATGTGCCTTCGCCATAAAAAGTAAAAAGTTCATCTACAAGTTGAACCAAAACTCATGCGATGCACCTTCACCAACAAATCCAACAAGTTCGATTTCGCTCGAGCCATGAGGCTATATGCCTTCGCCCTTGAATCTAATGACTTAGGCCAAATGCCTTGAACCGGGCCCATATCAAATAGGGACGCAAGTCAAGAACCCTCACCATTCAAGTAAGTACTCCCAACTCGAATTACGAATGGGGCCACGTAAAGTTCGTCCCCCGTCAAACTACAAGGCCGCATTTTTTACCATCACAGCCGGTAATTTGATCGCGCCCAAACTGGGACTAAGGCTAAGTGTCGGTATCACCAAATAACGACTAAAAATCGCCCACACCGAGTCGAAGAAGCAAGACCGTTAACAACCAAAAGTCAACACACCTACCAGAGTCGTACTCTAAGGCTAATTACCCTTTGAACACATGCAATAGAAAAATCTAAAGGAAGAGAAGGGAAGACACAAAATAAGCACAAGATCAACAATGAAAAAGTAAGATTTTATATATATATATACAAATTCATGCGCGGGCAACGCTCGCTTACACTCGGCCAGGGCCGCTCAGTACGAAGAAAAAAAAACCTAAAAATATCCAAATGCCAAATGGCGAACAAAATAAAAAATAAATCAAAGCTTTTCACTCGGCGTCACCCACACCACCATCATCACCATCATCAGCCCCTGCGTCGCTGGGTCGAAACCACAATCAATACAGGCTTTACGTACCCTCTGACAGGTTGCCTCAAAAGCAGCTTCGGGCACGATCCCGGCCTCCCAAAAGTTCTTATATACATCACATTGGGCCTCGACAAACATCCAGAGCTCATGAGCCTGGTTGGAAGAGTCGGCCTGGTCCCTTAGGTGCTGAACCGATAAAAGATCGGGATAGCCGGGATGACCTATTTCAAGATCAGATGATTCACCTCTTTGTCCGCTTGGGAGGGCTAACTTGGATAGGTCATATACCCTCCAAGGCCGGGATCCTATCTTCTATGGCTTGGGCATCCTGCTCATAGACACTAATACGGTCATCAACCCCCTCCTCTCTAAAGTCCACAGCAGCTCTCTCCATGGCCCGCTCCCTCTCGTGGACGCGGATCGCCACCTCCAATGCCCCAGCCCTCGATGAGGAATTCCTTGCTTGTAGCCTCAAAGTGGCGACCTCATTCTCCAAATAAACCACCTTCCCGTTCAAGGTCACTGAGGACTCCGCCGACATAGGCTGATTCTGGCGCTCCCTCTCAGATGCAGCCCTCCTTTCGGCCTCAATCTCCTCATCTTTTTTATGAAGCTTCTCCTCGAGGGCACGTATCATGTCAAGTGTCTACTGCATTTGAAGCTCTTACCTGTCCAGCTCCTCGACCAAGGTCCGGCTATGGGGGTCGTTCCTCAGGCGCTCACGCATCTCGCGGCACCGATCTCGGTGGTGGTGGTACTTCTCCAACGCCGCAAAAAGATTCCTCTGCAGACGTTGGCTCGACGGATTTCCTCCACCTCCAACAGGTAAGACTGTAAAGCAAAGACAAGGATTAAAGTAAAAATAAACTAAGGTAAGAAGAAAGCAGAAGAAGGGCCCATCGCGGCCACCTCGTTCATCAATCCGACGTCTGTAACGTCCCTCAAAGACGTGCTTTCTGCCTCCGATCATAGCACCTCGAACAACGGCACCAAGTTATTCTCTTGAAGCAACCAATTTTGCTCCGTGGGAATCTCAATGTAGCGAAGCCGCCCCTCCACATGCACTGTCAAGCTGGTGAAGCTTTCATGGAACGAACGGACGTCCTGTAGGTCCAAGTCAGACTCAGACTTGTATTCATCTCTTGTAGTGCCCCTTTCACCTTCTGCCACAACCGCCGAAGGAGCGCCCGATTCTCCAATAAAAGTAGCCGCTGAGGAACTACCTCCCATCTTAGTGACTAGAACAATCAATTGAGTCGCCGAAGCGACAGTATCATCATGGCCTGAGCCAATCGGGGCAACCCCCACAGTTTGTCTGCCTTCAAGGGCAGGCGCCGCAGCCACACTCCTCTCCACATCCGATGGGGGAGAGTCTAAATTGATCACCACGAGAGGAGCCGGCATGAGTGCAACTCTCCGCCTGACCAGCGGCCTTTCCTTTTCCTCCTCAGCGTCATTTGACGGCGAATCCACCCTTGGACGCACTACCCACGACGTCCCTTCGATCCGAAGTACGGTCCGTGTTGGGGAAGGTGCTACTGAAGATTCAACCGACGACGCACTTGGTACTAGCTGCGGTACCGGTGCTGCAAGACGAGCAGTCGCACCCGGCCGACGGAAGGCTAGTTGTAGAGTCGTGTCACAGTGTGCCCTCCCTGATCACAAAAAAAAAATACAAAGTCGGTAAATATAGTTGGAAACAAGAACGAAACAGAAGGAGAAGTCAAATCCTCACTAGTTGCAGGCCTACGGCCATGCCCCTCCCAAAAAGACGGCCACGTGCGTATTCCCGTTGCATGCAGAAGCACGGCCTCAACCCACTCACGTATCCCAGGCAACGGAGCTAGTAGCGATCTGTCGACTACAAAATCAACATAAGATAACGCTTACGAGCACGAGATATAAGAAAGAGTAAAAAAGAAAATTCGACGATTAAAGAAAGCTTACGTGCATGGTTCCAAGACCTTGGAAACCCAGACAGGGACACCACCAAATGATTGGTTCTGATATAGAAGAAGTGCTCGAAAGGGCGAGGGTGGACCACATCGTCCAATTCTGCGGCTAGGCCCCCCGACCCATGAGGGCTCACCCGAATCATTGTGTTGCGGGTCCTCTAGGGTGTAAAGGCTAAGTACGTGTTGCAGTGTGACCTCCCTGCAAGCCAACTCCGCGTACTTGATAAACATGGCAAGCAACTTATAGAGAGAGGGAGTAAGCTAGCCAAGGCATACCCCATAATATCGGCAAAAGTTTACTACTAACATCGGAAGGGGGAGCCTAAATCCCAACGTACAGGGATAGCCATAGAAGACGCAATATCTTCTACGGTTAGTGTGGACCCTCTCCTTGCTTCTATCTAGAACAATGTCAACACGGCCTCAATGCCCCGTTGTTTCCAAAGTTGGGTTATGCCAACTTCCCCCATTAGCGGGGCTTCGTCCACTGGATCCTCTCCACCATCGGTGGTGAATTCAGTCATCGGGGCCCCGGGGCAGAGATACAATCTCATTAACCGACGGAACCCGTTCGGTATCCAATGGTTTTGCACCTCTTACCAGTGGAGATGGCCCTTCAGCCACCGGAGGGTTAACCAAAAGATTTGTCGTAGAAATATTTTTGGAAGAACTGCTTGACATTGTGTATTAGAAAACGAGAAAAGAGCAAGATTCGATGGAAAAGATGGGGACTATAACTAATGAATAACAAAGACAAAAATGAACTGACAAGAGAGAGAGATCTTTCAGAAATCTTACTTAGACAAACAACGAAAATGTGAGAAATAAATACCTCAACCTCTTATTTATAGGCAACAAAAGTGGCTTTTACCAACCGCAAAACGGTTCAGTTCCACATAAACGTGTGTCATTATGACAGGCTCCACGAAGCGGCATTTCAGTCAACAATCAGCGTTTCACTTCGGAAATGGTTAAAATGACATGTGAAGCTGAGGGAACGTCCTGTGCACCTTCAAAACTTTGGTTATCGCCAAATCATACCAAGCGTTCTCATACCCCCTTCAATCGCGCAATATATGACTCGTCCGCCAAGGGCGACGACTACGCCTTGAAACAAACAAAGATTCAAATGCTATCGAGCTCGACCCCACCCGAAATAAGTTGAAAGGCTAAGCGCCTTCACCAAGGGGGACGATTGGACCTCCCCCGAACGATGGCGCAGTGACACCGAAATAATATCAACACCCCACAAGGCTAGAGGCCATTGCCAAAAAAGATCACGTCCTCAGCCAAAATGTCATTTAACCTACAATATTAAGGCTATGGCCATCTCCAGTAAGTAAACGGCTAAGGCCGTCCACAGTATTATGGCTATGTCCATCTCCAGTACGTAAACGGCTACTGTCGTCCACAGTATTAAGGCTATGGCCATCTCTAGTATATAAACGTCTAAGGCCGTCCATAGTATTAAGGCTATGTCCATCTCCAGTACGTAAACGGCTATGGTCGTCCACAGTATTAAGGCTATGGCCATCTCTAGTATATAAACGGATAAGGCCGTCCATAGTATTAAGGCTATAGTCAACTCCAGTATGTAAACAGATAAGGCCGTCCACAGTATTAAGGCTATGGCCATCTCCAGTATGTAAACGGCTAAGGCCGTCCACAGTATTAAGACTATGGCCATCTCCAGTAAGTAAACGGCTAAGGCCGTCCACAGTATTATGGCTATGTCCATCTCTAGTACGTAAACGGCTACTGTCGTCCACAGTATTAAGGCTATGGCCATCTCTAGTATATAAACGTCTAAGGCCGTCCATAGTATTAAGGCTATGTCCATCTCCAGTACGTAAACGGCTATGGTCGTCCACAGTATTAAGGCTATGGCCATCTCTAGTATATAAGGCCGTCCATAGTATTAAGGCTATGGTCAACTCCAGTATGTAAACAGATAAGGCCGTCCACAGTATTAAGGCTATGGCCATCTCCAGTATGTAAACGGCTAAGGCCGTCCACTGTATTAAGACTATGGCCATCTCCAGTAAGTAAACGGCTAAGGCCGTCCACAGTATTATGGCTATGTCCATCTCTAGTACGTAAACGGCTACCGTCGTCCACAGTATTAAGGCTATGGTGATCTCTAGTATATAAACGGCTAAGGCCGTCCATAGTATTAAGTCTATGGCCATCTTCAGTATGTAAAAGGCTAAGTCCGTCAATAGTATTAAGGCTATGGCCATTTCTAGTAAGTAAACTGCTAAGGTTGTCCACATTATTAAGGCTATGACCATCTCCAGTATGTAAACGGCTAAGACCGTCCCAGTATTAGAGCTATGGCCATCTCCATTATGTAGAATGGCTAAGGCCGTCAACAGTATTAAAGTTTAAGATCATCGCTAAAGAGAATTCGGTCTCAATCGGAACTGCATTCAACCTCCCTTTCCGAACTTCTAAAACTGCAAACGGTGAAGTCCGCTCATCGAGCTCGGCCAAGACACGACCTCAACAAGCTGATGGACTAACTATATGGGTTAGAATACGATCCCATGATAATTAATGATATTAATTCCATCTTAAGCTAACTCTTGATTAATAAGTGGTCATCCATCTTAAGCTAAATCTTGATTAATAAGTGGTATGACCACTTATTAATCATGATACCCAATGATCACCCGGCTCGATCAACAAGGCTACAGACCATCTACCATCATAAGGACAGAACCTCAACGTGGTCATGGCCACTTAGTGCCAACTCATAAAGCTCACAACTATAAATAATAAGAGAAGAAATCCTAGAAGGGGGGCTTCTTCTCCTCCATCACTATTCTCAAGAAAAGGGGAACATCATTGTAAGGCTCTGAACCTCTCCATGAAGTGACATACAAAATCAATATTATCAATAAAAGCTCTGTACACATTTCTCCTTCATTTGAAACACTTGCTTTTTGTTTCTTTCACTTGGTCCCTTGACTTATTACGATCTACTATTATTGACCCTCGATTTATTTTGATTGTTTTATGCTTGCATAGTATATGATAGCTTTGAGCTAAAAAAGTAATCTTAAATATGTCATGATATTTATACAATAATAAAATTATATCATTAATAATATAATGATATGTTAAAAGTTAAAATTAAATAAAATATTTAAATGAGTTTTAATTATAAGTTTGATCAAACTTGTATATGTAGCATATAAGCATATATTGGGTAATTATTCAAATCTCATGACACATTAAGCACACCTGATGTTGTCGAGATGTTTTGTAAGGTGGTTCCTTTTCTTTTTTCTTTTTTCTTTTTTTTCTATTTAAAGAGACATGCCAACCGCTAAATATAATTGACTCCCTCTGTCTTTATATTTTTCTTTTTAAAATTTTCTTTTCCTTTCTATATTCAAAATAAAAAATATGGCCCTTAGCCCTTAGGTCAACAAAAGCTGTAGTGAAGGAATATTTTATTGTCTTGAACAAGCAGAAAATTTCACTGCACGATTATGTATATTAAACAATAGTTAGAATTACAGTGAAGTTATATAATTTTTAAATAAGTTGCTTAGATTCTGGGTACCAACTTGTTATTAGAGTATTTTTTACAAGATTTGGTATGTCCAAGACATCGTTTGACGAACTATTAACTAATCATAGTAGTAGTAAAATAACATGGTGCACATGAAAGTTAGAAACTTCACTCTTCTGAAATTTGGCAAGTCTATGCGGTTGTTATTGGCTGCACGTATTAGTTCCAATCCCTTCCCTCCCCACCCAAACAAACCAACTCTCGGTTTGGATCTATCATGCAATTATGGTTTATATCTCTATTTTAAAAGGTTATTCGTCCGGATTGCTCTGGAATGGGGCACTCGTAAAACGTCCCTGTACTTATATGTGAGGCTTAGTTCAGTGAGGCTTACGTTTCGATCGCGGAGTTTATGCTTCGGACACGCCCAACGCCTTACGTACGAGGCTCGCCTAATAAAATTTTATGCAATTATGCGTAACTAACCTTGTAATTTCTCAAATTTTCTTAATAAATCGTTTAACTATTCAAAATTACTTTTTTTCTTAATCATAAATTATTAATTTGAAAGTATTTTATGTCAATAATAATATAAATTTATCGAACGTTATCCACTAAGATTGCCATGATAGTAAATTTTAAATAAAGCTTTCATTTAAAGTATTTATTTATTAACTTTTGTTATGTCTTTATTATATTAGTCCATAATTTTTTTATAATTATTTTTCTAAATATTATTTTTCATATTTACGAAATACGTTTCTTATTAATTTAATAGCTCAGTATTATCTAGTAACTATTTATAAATATTTAGTTATCAGGATATAGTATGGTGAATTATGTGTCACTTTATTAACTTATCGAAACTTAAAAATAAATGATGTTAGAGAATTATATTTAAATTTTGAATAATAATTTTATATAAATTATCTTTCAAATAGAAAGCATATTAAATAAAAGGAGTGTTTAAAAAAATCAAATTACAATATTGAAATTCGTTCAATATTCATTATTCCTTAAGAGATACATATAAGATTTCGCATCGAATACGTACTTTAGACTTTTGAGTCGTAACAATGTTGCAGCTAATTTGCATATTATGATATATGTCATACTTTTTTTCATTATTCATAGTTGAATTATAATTTATGAATATTTTAAATAAAATTTTGTTATAATTTTGTGATTTTAATATAATTTTTATAATTATTTGTATTTTATATTATCTTAAAATTCTTGAAATTAAAAAAATTTAAAGATCTGTGGGACTTATGCCCCATGTCTCAGGGCTTACGCCTCGCCTCGTCATAGATAAAACGCCTTGCCTCACATCTACGCCTTTTAAAATATTGGTTTATATAGATAATTGATTGTGAGCTTTGTTATTATTATATATTAAATTAAGTTTTTTATAGAACGCATAAAATTCAAATCATATATTGCCTTTTCCAACTCTCTAGAAAAACATCATAAAGAAAGAAAAAGGACCAATGAGGGTTATGGTGGAGCGGTCAGTACTTTTTCATCCTTAATTAGAGGTCTCGAATTCGAGCCCTGGGTCATTTTTGTTAAGGAGTGCTTTACCCCTCATTGTGAGACTTTCCGGCGTGAATTCGGATTTAGTCGAGCCCCAATATGAAACCGAACACTAGGTAGGAAACAAAAAGAAAAAAGGACACTCGTGTCGTTTCCTCTTTTCTTCTTCTGTTTCTTTTTCTTAAGTGTTTTTTCCTCTGTGATAACTTTGGTATGTACAGGATTACAAGCAAATAGAATAGAGACTTTATCATTTATTTATATTTTATTTCCAATAATTTCTTGTAAATGGAAGGGCAGAGGCCTTTGGTGTCCCCTCCAGGCTCCAGCCGAGAATTGAGGTCTCACAATCACTAGCCAATATATGTCACGTAAACGAGTGAGGAAAACACATTTCAAATAATAAAATGACTTAACTCAAAATGTAGACTTTAAGATTGTGGTAAATAATACTTCAGTACAAAAAAATGAATTACATATACATATGTTTTGCTAAAAAGTTATTTGAGTACTTAAATAGCTCTAAAAAATCAAAAATAATATGGTTTAATCGGAATCAAAAGTAATATGATCTAGAGAGCATAAAATGACCTAGATCCGTGGTAATAGTGAGAATAATTTGAGATACAAAGGGAATAAGATAAGTAATAAACCTTTCACAAGAGAGAGAAAGAGAGAATCAGATAGAGAGAGAGAGTTGTATCTTTTCACTAGTAAAATACACGTGAATCTTTACCAAGGAAAGGTCCCCTTTATATACTAAGGGACCTTCCTCGAAATAATCAAAGAAAAGTACAAGGGTTGGTGGCCTCAGTGTACGAGTGTCAGATCTCAAAACGACGTCGTAGTGAGTCATGTCACTTGGCCCGTCTACTATCTGAGGCCGGCCTTCCTCGAGTTGACCATGATTAGGTCTCTTTCTTCACCGAGGACGTATGTAGATAATGTGGGGACGTAAGGAACCAAATTTTCCCAATACAGATAGTCCCTCCATTTATTGGAGACGTAGTCGAGAGGCGTCTCCAATGGACGGACATACACGCTTGACACTTCTGGAAATTTGGCTGTTCCTGTTGATACCCTTGTAAGAGACATGCTCATATGTGAAGAGGTCAAGCCGTTGACATATTACCTCATTTTTGGGATTCCTTTTTAAGATGACATCATCGATCACGTGCGTGATCATTACTTCTGCTCCCGAGGCGGTTCAGGTTATGACGTGACGTTTGGGTTTCCTGTGCCGGTTTTCAAACCATGCCTTTTCGATTTCTGTGTACCCTTTCTTACAAATAGAGGGAGAGTTGAAATTGATTCATCATTCGAACCTTTTCTGAGAGTATTTTCCCAATCTTTTACCGATCTTTTTCTGGTGCTCGTTGTTCTTTCTTCTCTGTAATTTTCGTTCTTAGGAATCAAACTCGTGACCGGAAACACATTTTTCTTATAAATTTCGCTATGGCTAAGCGTCATTATGATGATACCAGGACCAAGGACGTTGCATCCTCTAGGGCTTCGTCATCCTCAGATGATGGGGAGGCCGAGGAAGTTTTTGTTTCTCTATCAACGACTAACTTGCTCCCACTCGATATGAGTAAAATGAGTGGCTTTAAGAATAATCGTAAACTTCCTCCTTGGGAGCACAGTGATCTAATGTCGTCTCACTTGGCCCCTCTCAGGAAATTGTATAATATCCCTGATCACGTTGAGATGAACCCTGCGGAGCTAGACCACGCTAATGTGCACAAACCCGGGTACTGTGCTTTTTATGAGTACGCCTTTCGAATCGGGTACAGCCTCCCGCTTTACCCTTTGGCGGAGGAGCTCTATCGCTGTTTCGGGGCGTGCCCGGCCCAACTTACTCCGTACGCGTTGAAGGTGTGTAGGGTGCTCACCATCTACGCGGCGAAGGCTGGGAAAGAGGTTACCGTTCATCACCTTCTACAAATGTGTAATGCAGTCTTTATGAGAGGCTCGATGCTCCAGTTAAGGAGTCTGGGCAAGAAAAGCTTTGTGTCGCATGTAGACGACAAGGCCAACCGTAAAATCTGGACGAGATTTTTCTTCGTGCGTACCGAGCACCTTGTGTCCAACTCTGAAGGGTTTCCAGAGGTGTGGAACGATGCATGTAAGTATTACCATGCGTAACTTTTACTATGGTGTCTCACCTTGCTGGTTTTATCCGTTGAAAATTTTCTTTTGCTTTCATGCTGTGATAGCTTGCCCTCCTAGAAGGGTTGATGACATTAGGTCATGGGTGCAAGTGTTGATACCGTTTGCAGAAGAATGCCGCTCCAGGCCTGAATTCCTTAGGCTCTATGGCTCGGAATGTAACGGCCTTACCTAATTTTTGTTATGGTTTAGAGCCCCCATAATTTTCTTGCCCGTCTCTTACATGCTTTGGCAGGTCGGGACGCCTCTAAGAAGAAGAAGAAGAAGATCGTGGCCTGCCCTTATACGGCGGTATCCGATCCTGATGAGGATTTGATATTTGTTGGCACGTCCAGGGGCAGTGCTTCGCCCCTCTCAAGGCAAGAGGTCGCATTAGAAGCACTCCGGAGACAATACCTAAGGTCGTGCCAGGGGTCGTGCCTGAGACAATGCGTATGGAGGTGCCGGCGGCGGTGCCTGATACCGTTCCTGTGATTACCCCCATAGGGACGTCCACTGCTGAACCGACTCCCTCTGAGCCCGCTCTGTATCCCACGGAGGGGGACCGTGAAGAAGAGGAAACATTGGAGATGATCCAGCGTCGGATCCTTACCGGCAAGACTGTGCCCACTCAGATGGAGAAAGTTAAGCCATCTCGCCCTGAATCAAGGCCGGTTTTTATGGCATAGGTCGTTTGCTCAGGGAGGTAATCTCATAGGAGGGAGGCCACAGAGAGAAGGAGCGAAGGCGTGGATGTGGCGGGCCCGGGGGCCGCCATGGAGGACGCGAGCAGAAGAGTTAGGTCCTTGGACCAGGTGGAGACGGTGGTTGTCCAGTCTTCTCCTTGCATAGTGATTCCAAGTCACTATAATTTGTTGGAAAATTGTGAGGAGGCGGCCACCAGTATGACTCTCTTGTGTGCTGGTGCCGAGCGTGCGACCAAGCGGAACTCAGAGAGAAGGTCTTGGCCCAAAGGGTGGCAGGTGCGGCATTACAGATATGCCTTTGCCTTGGTCGATGTCCTTTCATTTGTGTTAGTGGAGGATGATTTTCCTCGTACTTACTTGGTTTCTTTGCCAGACTCTTGTCCTAAAGGCGGAGAGGGATCGACGCCAAAAGGAGAAGACGACCAGATACAACAGGATGGTATAAAAGTATAACAAGACGCGCGAGGCACACCGGGCCTTGGCCGATATGTATAAGAAGGACCCTTACTTTAGGGTGGTTCGTGAGGGCCTCGTAGAGTCCGAAGAGCAGTTGAAGAAAAGCGTGGCTGAGCTGGAGAAAGTTGATGAACAGCTCATGACCACCGTTGCTCAGGCCGCGGAAATGGAGGTCCTTATTCAGGCCAAGGACTAGGAACTGCAGCTTGGCCGTGTAGTGGCGGAGGAGGTGGAAGAATAACGCACCCGGGTTGCGGCTTTGACGGTGGAACTTGATGCCACGAAGGCCGAGATCGCGGAGCTCAAGCGAGCTCATGAACAAGCCGATACGTCTCGTGAAGAACATGAGATGTGGGTATACGCGGAGGCCAGACTGGTGGTGCTTGAGGAATTTCTGGCAGGTGGTCGAGAATTTGAAGCGCAAGTTGAGAGCTAGCGCCAGTTGGTCAGAGCCGCTCGCGAAACGGCTGGTTATAGTCCCGAATTGTTGGCTGGGGAGGGGGGCAACTCCGCAGATGTTAATCGTTTGGAATCCACCTCTTAGATTTCCAAGGCGTACCCTCCTGGAAATAAGGATGGGCCACCTGAAAGTCAGGCCGGGCAGGATAAGTAGTAGAATTTTAGGATCCTTGTAAATACGCCGGTAAATATTGATTTTTGTATCATGGATGTTTGACCCTTTTGATAAAGACATATAATTTTTGTTGTAAGTAATCTTTTTTATTCTTTTTGGCACGTTGTTATATTTTTTATCGTAGCTGTGTAGAGCTAAGCAGCCATAGACGCGTAAAACAACTTTCGTAGCTTTTCATAATTCGATGGCCTTAGTCTTGTAGAAATGATGGCCTTAGCCATATAAAATTCGATGACCTTAATCGTTTAAACATGATGGTCTTAGCCATGTAAAACGATGGCCGTAGCCTTATAAAAATGATGGCAATAGATATATAAAATAATGGTCGTAGCCTGATGGCCTTAGCCATATAGAATGATGGTCGTAGCCTCATAAAAATGATGGCCATAACCATGTAAAATAATGGCCGTAGCCTGATGGCCTTAGCCATATAAAATGATGGTCGTAGCCTTATGAAAACGATGGCCATAGCCATGTAAAATAATAGTCGTAGACTGATGGCCTTAGCCATATAAAATGATGGCCGTAGCCTTATGAAAACGATGGCCATAGCCATGTAAAATAATGGTTGTAGCCTGATGGACTTAGCCATATAAAATGATGGTCGTAGCCTGATGGCCTTATCCATGTAAAATGATGGCTGTAGCCTTATGAAAACGATGGCCATATCCATGTAAAGTAATGGCCGTAGCCTGATGGCCGTAACATTATGAGAACGATGGCCATAGCCATGTAAAATAATGTCCGTAGCCTGATGGCCTTAGCCAAATAAAATGATGGCCGTAACCTTATGAAAATGATGTCCATAGCCATGTAAAATAATGGTCGTAGCCTGATGGCCTTAGCCATATAAAATGATGGTCGTAGCCTTATGAAAATGATGGCCATAGCCATGTAAACTAATGGCCATAGACTGATGGCCTTAGCCATATAAAATGATGGCCGTAGCCATATGAAAACGATGGTCATAGCCATGTGAAATAATGGTCGTAGCCTGATAGCCTTAGCCATATAAAATGATGGCCGCAACCTTTTGAAAACGATGGCCATAGCCATGTAAAATAATGGCCATAGCAATGTAAAATAATGGTTGTAGCCTGATGGTCTTAGCCATATAAAATGATGGTCGTAGCCTTTTCGTTCATTTGGAGATGGCCGTAGCCTTTTCATTCATTTGGAGATGGACGTAGCCTTTTCATTCATTTGGAGATGGCCGTAGCCTTTTCATTCATTTGGAGATGACCGTAGACTTTTCATTCATTTGGATATGGTCGTAGCCTTTTTATTCATTTGGAGATAGCCGTAGCCTTTTCATTCATTTGGAGATAGCCGTAGCCTATTTATTCATTTGGAGATGGCCGTAGCCTTTTCATTCATTTGGAGATGGACGTAGCCTTTCTATATATCTGGAGATGGCCGTAGCCTTTCGATACATCTGGAGATGACACTAATCTAGTCCATGTATCATGTCAGGCTTGGAGAGTACATGGAGAGGCAGACATGATGCACTTGTGCTGCAAACATCTCCAGGTGACCCCTTTGCCGCCTCATTAAAAACCTTCCCGAGAAAACCCAATTGGAACAAAACCTGGGTAAGGGAAAAAGAGTATGACTCAGATGACACCTTTTTAGAAGTAGAAATGTTTGAGGTGAGCGACGTTCTAGTTGTTCTGGAGTGTCTTTCCTTCCATTGTCTCTAGCTGGAATGCTTCTTTCCCGGTCGCCGCCGTGATTTTGTAGGGTCCATCCCAGTTTGTGCCCAATTTCCCTTAACTTGGGTCTTTTGAGGCCAAAGTCTTTGCTTTGAGGACGTAATCCCCTACTTTGAGTGGCCTTATTTTTGCCCTTTTGTTGTAATATCTTTCGACTTGTTGTTTTTGGGCTACCATTCTGATGTGGTCCATTTCTCTTCTTTCTTCGGCTTCATCAAGATCTTGGAGTCTGCTGTATCATTTTCTGTCCCGCTGGTGTGTGAATACTTTAGGCTGGGTTTTCCTACTTCAACGGATATGACTGCGTTGGTTCCATAAACCAGAGAATAGGGGGTTTCCCCGGTGCTAGACTTGGGCGTGGTTCTGTGCGCCCACAAGACTTCGGGTAGTAGTTCTGGCCATATCCCCTTGGCATCTTCGAGCTTCTTTTTTAGTATGTTTACAATTTTTTTGTTGGAAGACTCTGCTTGACCGTTGGCGGCGGGGTGGTATGGCATGAACAATATCCTTTTGATGCGCCATTTTTCGAAGAACTCGGTCGTTTTCTAACCAATGAAATGGCTCCCGTTATCGTAGCTGATTTCTTTGGGAATGCCGAAACGGCATATGATGTTCCTCCATATGAAGGTGATGACTTCTTGTTCGCGTATTTGCGCGTAAGCACCTGCTTCTACCAACTTGGAGAAATAATTAGTTAAAACAAGTAAAACTCGTACCTTTCCTCGTCGTGAGGGTAGTGGGCCGACTATATCCATTCCCCACTTGATGAATGGCCAGGGGGAGGTGACGGAATGGAGGGGTACTCCTGGTTGGTGTATCATTAAGGCAAACTTTTGTCATTGCTCACATCAGCGGACATACTCAGCTTTCTCTTTCTTCATGGCGGGCCAGTAGTAGCCGGCGCGTATGATGCACCTCACGAGGGTGCGGTTGCTAGTGTGGGTGCCACAATGGCCTTTGTGTACTTCTTCGAGTACCGGTCTTGTTTGTTGCGACCCAAAGCATTTGGCTAACGGGCCAACGAACGTCCTCTTATAAAGGTCGTTGTTGATCATGCAATATCGGGCGGCCTGTATGCGAAGCTTTTTCGCCTCTTTCTTATCGCGGGTAGTATTCTGTCCTGCAAATAAGATATGAACTGGTTGCGCCAGTCAAGTCAGGTTTAAGAAAAGTACCTCGATGTGATCAATAGGTGAGTGGAGGAATGTGACCACACTTTCTTTGTTGATATTTTTGGTTGCGGCAACCAATTTTTCTAGGCCGTCCGCTTCGACATTTCGTGCTCTGGGAATTTGTTCGAAGCGGCATTCGTTGAATGTAGCCATCAGTGTGTGTATTTCTGACTAGTATTTTTGTAACCTCTGTTCTTTGATATGATAAGTCCCAGTGATCTGGATTACCACAAATTGGGAGTCGTAGTGGAGGAGAATTCGGCGAGCCCCATACTTGGTGGCCAGTTTCATACTTGCGATAACGGCCTCGTACTCGACTTTATTGTTATTCATTTTAGGGCATCGTATGGACTAGCGAATGGCTTCACCTGTGGGGACCTCAACAACGAGTCCCACTCCCGATTTCGATTCATTGGCGGCACCATCCGTATAAAGGACCCATAGGTCGTTTTTGGAGGATGTACGTTGTGCTTCGAGTTCTGACATTGGTAGGACAGTCGTGCTGAAGTCGGTGATAAAGTCAGCTAAGACTTGAGACTTGATGGCGGTCATTGGGAGGTACGTAATATCATGCTCGCTGAGCTCGATGACCCATCTGGCAAGTCGCCCTGAGATTTCGAGTTTGTGTAGGACGCTTCTTAAAGGGAATGTCATTACTACCCTTATGGGATGGCACTGGAAATATGGTCGTAGCTTTCGTGAAGCTATTACGAGTGCTAACGCTAGTCTCTCAAGGTGGGGGTACCGGGTTTCGATGTCCACTAAAGTTTTGATAAATAGGAGATTGCGTACCTTTATTTTCGTGCACCAGGATGGCGCTGACTGCGACTTCTGATACGGCCAAATATATTAGCAATGGCTCGCATATGTTGGCTTTTACCAGTAGGGGTGGTGATGATAAGTATGCTTTCAGGTTCCTCAGGGCTTCTACACATTCTTCATTCCACTGGTCCCTAGTCTTTCTTCAATACACCAAGGAACTCGTGGCACCTGTCGGAGGAGCGTGAGATGAATTTAGAGAGGGTGGTTATCCGGCCCGTCAACTTCTGCACCTGCTTTTTGCTACTTAGCATTTCTGGGATGGCTTCTATGACCTTGATCTGGTCAAGGTTGACTTTGATCCACCTTTGTGATACTAGAAATCCTAGGAACTTTCCCGAGGCTACTCCAAAAGCGCATTTTTCGGGATTCAGTTTCATGTCATACCTCCTTAATATTTTGAAGGCCTCCTTCAGGCGGGTGAGGTGGTCTTCCTTCTTTGACGACTTGACCAACATGTCGTCGATGTAGACCTCCATTTTCTTACCAAGTTGTTCTTTGAACATTGCAGTCACCAGCCTTTGGTAAGTGGCCCCTGCGTTCTTAATCCCGAAGGGCATTACCTTATAGCAATACGTTCCTAGGTAGGTGATGAAAGTTGTCTTCTCCTGATCCTCCTCGTCCATCATGAGCTGATTGTAGCCGGAATACACATCAAGGAAGCTTAGCAGCTCATGTCCTGCCGTTGCGTCTATCAGATGGTCGATGTGGGCTAGCGGGAATGAGTCTTTTGGACATGATTTTTTTAGGTCGGTGAAATCTACACACATCCGCCACTTCCCATTTTTCTTTTTGACCATTACGATGTTGGCGACCCATTTCGGGCACTAGGATTCCCTGATGGAGCCATTAGCTAGCAACTTGTCTACTTCTTCACTCACCGCTTCGTTGATGACGACGTTGAAGTTTCTTCTTACCTGCCGCACGGGCGGGTATAATGGGTTGACGTTGAGTTTGCGGGAGGAAATTTCTCGAGGAATTCCCGGCATATATGCATGAGAAAAAGCGAATAGGTCCCCATGGTTAGATAAAAATTCACGGTACTGACCTGGATTTGATAGACCATGGCCTATGTAAGCTTTCTTTGCAGGGTCGCTGCTGTTTAGCTCGATGGGGTTGAGGTCTTCGATCGTAGCCTTGCTAGCCTCTACGTCCTAGGGATATTTGATGGTGTTATCTATCGGGTGGACCTTAGTCCCCGACAGGGCTGATTGCTATGCTTCAACACTTTCTCCCTTGAGTTTCTTGGTGTGTGTGTAATCCTGAGGTATTTTATAGCATTCTTGAGCGATGCGGGGCTCGCCCCGTATGTTGTGCACTCCCCATGGGATTGGGAACTTGATTACTTGATAGAAACTGGGGAGGACGACCCTCATGGCATGTATCCATGGGCGTTCGATAATGGCGTTGTATGTCGTTTCTTGGTTCATTACGTGGAAAGTGGTTTCCATCGTAACTACTCCTGCCAGAACGGGCAGCGTTACCTTGCCTGAGGTTCTTTCCACTGCATAATTAAAACCTGTTCGTGTTATGCAGCGTGGGATTATTTTATCCTCGAGTCCCATGAGTGCAAGGAATCTCGGATGAATGCTACATGCGCCTCTTCCGTCATCAACCATGATGCTTTTAACATCAGTATCTACTATGCATAAAGTAATAACTAAGGCATCATAATGAGGAAAACACAAACCGTCGGCATCAGACCTATCGAAGGTGATACTATCTTCGAAGTCGTCATATCGTTCGTGAGCGATGGTTCGCTTTAACTTGTGGGTGGTGGTGAATTTGACGTGATTGATCGCTGAGTCATTGCCATCCCTAATGATCATGTTGATGGTGCGTGTTGGTGAGGGCGGCCCGTGAGGTTGTTCCCGCCCGCATACAAAGTTGAGCTTTTCTTTGTTGCTGAGCAGTTCTTTCAAGAACCCTTGGTTAAGCATTCGGACAACCTCTTGTCGGAGACCTATGCAGTCCTCCGTTATGTGCCCCCGTTCTTGGTGGAATTCGCACAGGGCGTTTGATTTTCTGGTGGCGGGGTCGGACTTCATCTTTGCCGGCCATTGTACTTTGTTTCCCAGCTCTTCCAGTGCATACACTACTTCTGAAGGAGATAAACAGAAGTTATGTGCAGATAATGAAGGGGGCATACCTCTGTTGTTCATTAGTGGGGCGATGCGTCGTTGTAGGGCGTCTGTATGCCTTAGCGGTGGCGGATGTGAGGACCTGACGTATGGTTGGTGTCTTTCCCTGTTGAGGCGTGGGACTTGCTCCCGCCGTCCCTCGCTGCACCGGTCCCTTCGGATTTATGGGTGCACCGTCTTCAACCGTCGGGTTGGGCTGTTAAGGTCGTCATCATCCCCACGTACCTCGGCGCAATAGGCGTTCTGTATCTCTTCCCAGGTGGTGGGGGGATATTTCAGACGATGGCTGAGCAGTTTCTTCGTCGCCCTTGAGCCATCTCTGTTGAGCCCGTTCTGAAAGGCCGCAACCTCCATGCCTTCGGACACGTTTGGCAGGCTCATTCTGACTCTGTTGAACCTGGCTAGGAACTCCCTGAGTCCTTCTCCTGGGGTCTGTCGTACAGCAAAAATGTCGTCGACCCGTGCTTCCGCCTTCCTTGCCCCTGCATGGGCGGTGGCAAATTTATCCGCCATCTCCTCAAATGTGGAGATGCTTTTGGCCGATAGCTATGAGTACCACGTTACGTCCCCTCTTGTCAGTGTTTCGCCAAACTTCTTCAGAAGTACGGATGGTACCTGTTCTTTTGATAGATCATTGCCTTTGACGGCTGTGACATAGTAGACAGTGGTCCCGTCATATACTTTCAAGTAGGGGGAAATTTTGAAGGTCTTCGGGATGGGGTATGGCACAACTCCTTCTGTGTAGTGTTGTTCGACTAACTCCCCACGTATCTCTTTGGTAGGAACTTGGGTGCGCCTCGGATCTTATCTACCCTTTCTTGGTGCTCCTTCATCTGGTCGCGAAGCAACCTATTTTCGTTTTCCATTTCTTTTATTTTTTTTAGGATGGATGTGAGTGTGCCGTTGTTAGTTTGAGCAGCGGCAGTCACGTTGTTCGTTCTCGTGACTTCGAGTTCATCTTTGGCTGCAACGTGATCTGTTGCTAGGGTGCATCTATCATTTTGAGGCGGCTTCTTGGCTAGACTGCTCAGAGTGTTTGTCATCCACTCCTCCAGTAACTTCTTTACCTCCGGGGGTGCTTCTTTGGTTGTAGATGTTGAAGCCTCTCTTTCTCGTAGGACCAACAGATCTTCTAATGAGGAAGGTAGGTGTTCCATGCTTACCAAGGTACTGGGGGTTGCGTGTAGGGCATCTCCTTCAGCAGCTGCATTGAGAGTGCCTGTGAGATCTGTTCTTATATCTTGGCTTTCATTCTCGCGTTGTTCTCAGCCATTTTAGGTTGTGGAGAGTGGTTTTTCGAAGGATCTCTAGAAACAAACTACCGCTTTGATTCTCGAAATCACCACAGACGGCGCCAAATTATTTTGCTAAAAAGTTATTCGAGTACTTAAATAGCTCTAAAACAATAAAAATAATATGGGTTAATCAGAATCAAAAGTAATATGATCTAGAGAGCATAAAATGACCTGGATCTGTGGTTATAGTGAGAATAATTCGAGATACAAGGGCAATAAGATAAGTAATGAACCTTTCACAAGAGAGAGAAAGAGAGAATTAAATAGAGAGAGAGAGTTGTATATTTTCACTAGTAAAATACACGTGAATCTTTACAAAGGGAAGGTCATCTTTATATATTAGGAGACCTTCCTCGAAATAATCAAAGAAAAGTACAAGGGTTGGTGGCCTCAGTGTACGAGTATCAGAGCTCGAAACGTTGGCCCGTCTACTATCTGAGGCTGGCATTCCTCGAGTCGACCATGATTAGGCCGCTTTCTTTACCGAGAACGTATGTAGGTAATGTGGGGACGTAAGGAACCAAATTTTCCCAATACAACATACTTGATATATGGTCCTGATAGCAAAGTTAAAGTTCAGTGGCAACCGGCAAGGGTTTAGCCAAGTAATATAAGGAGTATATATATACAGGGGCGCCCTTTCATAAATCAAATAAAGCAATCGCTTTAGGCCTCATATTTATGAGAGCCCTTTTTTGTTACACCTAATAGATTATGTATATGCTTAAAAAAGAGTTCTGTAAAGTGTAAAACTTTGATTTTTTTCTTTATCAAATATAGAAAAGAAGGGTTTGCAACTATTAAAATTTTTACCAAGGAAATTACACTTGAAATGAATCTCGAACCCGAATTTCGCAAGAAACGTGTGATATATAGGAAGTAACAATTTTATGCGAATGTTGATAATGGAATCTCAAAATCTTTCGATGAGTCCTTTAGAGTTGATTAGTTTTATACATAATAGACAATGCTATTTTTTCATTTCAAAATAGATTTGAACAATTCGAAACATATGAAAATACTTTTGGTTTTCTATTTGGCAGTAAAAACTAAGATCATTAGAAGTTAGAAATTTGAAAAATATATTGTCTTAATCTTGATTGTTCCTTAAAGCATAATAATCAATTCGATATTGATGGTCTAGATTTATTTTCTAAAATAAAAGTATTCATAAAATAGTACAATTAGAAGATAACAGTTTAATTGATACACTTAATCAAATAAAAATATTTAATTCTTTTTCAAATGCCTAAATTGCTTATGGAATAGTGTTCATAACTCATGTTACTGTTGCTTCAGCAGAAAGAAGTTTTCAAAATTAAAATTGATAAATCTTACATAAGAACAACAATGTTACAAGAAAGGTTAAATTGATTAGCTATACTGTCAATTGAGAAATGCTTATTAGGAGTTATTGATTATAAGAAAACTATTAATAGCTTTGTATCTAATAAAAGCTTTAAAAAATAAAATTTAAATAAATAAATAAATAAAAAATTAAAAAGTTAAGGCCCCTCATAAAATTTGGCTTGGCCACAAAATTCGTTGGACAGACTCCAAGAATATATATAAGTCAGAGAAGGTCTAGCTTGAGATATTCTAACTAAGAAAAAACAATTTTCAAAATAGTTGATTGAAAATAATTTAAAATATCTCCATAAATAAATAGTGACATATAACATTATACATTTGTTTTAGAAAGTTTGAGTTTTTTCTGGTAACACAGCCTCAATAAACTTGAAATTTTCATACTACGTTCTTTTTTGTCATCCAATTCATAACAATGAATAAACATACGTCTTCATAGACTGTTGTGGTACATGTGACGTAATGTAAATTTAAAACACAGACAAGGATTTTCAGCACTCAAAGCCTTCGTCCTCTGCACTGCAATCGGAATTAGAGGCATTAAGATTTGGCCTCACACTTGCCTCAACTATGGCTTCACTCTTCTAATTGTGGAAACGGATGCAACGGAACTGATCAAGCTATATTATTCAAATGCAACAGTTTACTCCAATACTTTGGCTCATTGCAAGTGGTTAATGCACCAGCTAAAGTACCCGAAGATCATCCATAATTTCAAGGAAGGAAACAAGGTGGCCTATAAAATGGCCAATGATGACTTGAAGCATGCAAGGAAAAACTGTGTTTTTGTAAATCCATTGCTTATATTATCAAATAAACTAGCGATGGATAAATGTGATCATGTGTTTTTTATTAAAAAACTAAATGTTACTGCTTGCTTTAGCTTAGCCAATATGGGGAATGAAAATGTCCTAGAGGCTAGTCCCATGTCTAGGGTTTTAACAAACTCTACTATGTAATGTTTCTTTAATAAATTATCTTTTCCTAGTATATTGGGCAAATTTGGTTCCCTATGTTCTCGTATTATTTACACACGCATTTGATGTAGAGAACGGCCTAATTGAGTCCGACTCGAATAAGGTCGGCCTCAGTAAGCGGACGGATCAAGTGACATGACCCAAGACGACGTCGCTTAAAGCTCTGACTCTCCCGTACACTGAGACCACCAACCCTTGTACTTTTTTTTATTATGTCGAGGAAGGTCCCTTAATATATAAAAGGGACATTCCCTTTATAAAGGCTCATGTGTATTTTACCATTGAAAATATACAACTCTCTCTATCTATCTCTCTCTTGTGAAAAGATTATTGCTTGCCTTATTGTTCTTACATCGTACGCTGCCTTTACTATTATTACAGATCTTAGCTAAACGGTTTTCTCTAGTTCATATTACTCTTGATTCCGATTGACCTTCATTATTATTAGTTGTCCCTGAGCCTAAAAAGCATTTACATAACTTTCTAGCCAAACACATATCAAAAAAAAAATGAAACTCATACATGTAACGTAATACAGCTATTCTGGTATTTATTAAATATTTCCACTGAATTTAAAAATAAGTTCAC
Organism: Nicotiana benthamiana; assembly: GCA_034376525.1. Lineage (NCBI taxonomy): Eukaryota > Viridiplantae > Streptophyta > Magnoliopsida > Solanales > Solanaceae > Nicotiana > Nicotiana benthamiana. Next base: position 49,102,102 of record CM067340.1, on the reverse strand, counting down.
CTTAAAAAATTTATGTTTGAAAAAATCAACTTGATATGTATAAATAATTCTTTCAAATCCAATAAGCTATCTTTATCAAAATTTAAAATTCATAAACTTAAAATTTTAACACCGTCTAAGATCATAAACCTTTATAAACTATATATAACCCCGATGTATTAGATAACATCTATATATACAAACAAAAAAGGAAAAGAATTGGGCGGTGAGGAGTTGGGAGGTTTGGAGAAGAGTAGTTGTGATTGAATAGCATTACTAGTAGTACTATAATACTTGGTCAGTTGTAGTATAGTGAGTGAGGAAGGTGGCAGTGCATTGGATTCTCTGAGAAAATGTAAATGGGACATTGGCCTTTGAAAACTCTGAAAAACACTCCTATATCCCAATATCCATTGTGAAAAGCCACAGGTTTTGAATAAAATGATCAAAATTGCTGATGTTTTAAATTGAAGGAAATACAATAGTTGTGTCATACCTGTCAGAGTTCAGACGCTGTTGTTTGGCTGCATTCCGTTAAATATGCTGCCACCAGGAGAATAAATATTGAAATACTCTATCCATAGTCCAGTCCCTACTATTCCTACTTTTGAATCCTGCCCCATATCGTATTTGAGTGATAAAGATGTAATCTGACGCTGTTTTAAATGAATCTTTGTTTGAGAAACTGAATTAATTGGTTCCTTGTGAACTCGAGACGACTTTTTGGGCTCCTTTGGTAGAGGAACAAGAGATAATTTATCCAAATTTGGTTGGGAGAAAATTGTATAATTGATCTTAAAATTAATTATCACGGGATTGTAGTTTTTTTAATTCCCATGAAAATGTGAAATAACTAAATCCCGGAATAACATCTTTTCAACCAAGCGGCCTCTTAGAAAACAAGATAACATCTACTATTTCTTCGTAATAATGGATTAGCTTAATATAGAATGCCTCTTTAGAAAAATCAGCTGTATATACAACTCCAGTAGAAGACAATCAAGTATGCAAACGAGGACTCAATCCTGTTATCAACCAAAACGCTCTGCGCATCAACTTCAGTCCCTTTGCTTCCTTTATCTCCTTACCTATCAATTTGCCTGTTCAGAACCATTATACAGTAGTAGTTCAATGGTACCATACCCTACCAATGTGAAGTTCAACCGACAACCAAGATTGGACAACTGCACAATGAGGCTAATATCTCTCGACTCAAATAAGATGATCTAAGGAACAATGGCGTAAAATGGTGGTTGAATGTCAGAAGAGTAAAAACAAGTCAAGCTGAAAACACCATCCAATGGCGCTATACTCAAATTTATTACCATCTAAGATGGAACGTGCAGAAAAGATACACCAGCCAAATGTTTACAGTTAGAGAAATAAAACATTAACAAAGAAGAGCAAGTTCCTACATTTAAGATAAACCATTTCAGTTACTATGTGTGATGAAGCCCAATGATTTTACTATCACAATTATTTGCTGTAGTTATAGCTTTATCTCTTGTGCATATGAGAAGGCGATCAAAAAATATGCAAACACAGCCCTCATGGAAGTGTAGCTCTGACTTCTTTCCTATCTGCTCCACAGGCCTGAAAAGAACAAACGTTGACAGACGTCATCAAAACATTCTAAACCTAGTGTAATTCACCCAGAAAAGATAGCTCCTTAATAAGACATTCACTTTTTAAGTTGTTCTTCCATTCACTATTGGAATGGTTATACTGTTTCAAGTTACATTGGAGTATAATGTATCAAAAACTCCCTATAAAATCTGAACTGACAAGAACCATGTTACCTCTCTGAAGATTAGTTAACCACTCATTGCCACTGTTCAATTTCCAGGCTCACATCCTAAAGCTATCATATTAGCACTTCCAATTAATTTAAGGCAATAAAGCAAAAATCGCAGAAGAAATCACTCAAGGGCACGTTCAACACATGCTACTGCAATCACAAAGGCTACGGAGTTACAGAACACTGAACCAACATCTTAGATTGACCTTAAAAAAAAGCCTAGTGGAGACGTACCAACTGCTACATTCAATGGTCAGATTAGAGCATCAAACCCTATATTATTCCTTGGTTTGGGGAATTTAGGGTTTAAAAGTCCCCTCGACCTTCAATGGTCAGATTAGAGCATCAAACCCGTCAACTTAATTTCATCAAGAAAAACCCTAGAGAACCTTTTCTTTTGTGTGAATCGATATTATACCATTCCAATTCAACTTAAATCCATAGGCCACACTTATAATAGAGAAGATTGTGTTGAACTCCCAGTCCACTGTAGCTCCTTTTGTTTACAATAATAAAAGAGGCACAACGCGATGACAAATTGACAAAAGGGTACTTTATCACATGGAAACTAATGGATACCTATATGAATAAATGAATTAATCACTTGTCAAAATACTTTCAGCAAAATACCAACAAGGACCAGTGATTAAAATTTATCAAGCCCCTCATGCTACTCTAGTTACAAAGAGTTATCCCTTCTTAGTATACTGTCAAATAGAAAGTAAGGCCAATAACCACTATTGACACAAAAACTGAGCCCTTTGCGTGAGCTAGTCTCCATAAAGCTTGTGAAGTAAGTTTTCCTTGGTCTGGGAATTCAACAACAACCACCCAGTGCAATCCCAAAAGTGGGGTCCGGGAAAAGACCTTATTCCTACCTTACAAAGATAGAGAGGTTGTTTCCGGTAGACCCTCGGCTCAAGGAAAAGTGAAACTAAAGCAATAAACAATTGCAACAAGAAGATAGCAGGGTACTAGCGGTGAATAACACAGCATGTCCGAACGCGAAACAGGAATAAGAAAATACAACATTAGAACTAGTAATGCAGGCAACCCTAGGTCAACCTCTCTATTCAATGGTCAGATTACAGCAACAAACCCATCAACTTAACTCCATAGGCCACTCTTATAAAAGTGAAGATTGTGTGAAACTGCCAGTTTTGCTATCTCCATGTGAAAACAGTTACGATAGAGGCACAAGACACAACAAAAGGAACAAGGTACTCGAGAGCAACTATGGCTATATGAATAAACAGGTGTATATCACTTGTAAAAGTGCTCTTTGTAGAATAGTAGGCACAGACCATATTAAATGGAGTTTATTTGAAGGATGATCATAATATTGTTCATAAAATAATGTGCTACCTCGTTAGTATTTGGAGGTTGGGGGTAAAATCAGTTGCAGATTTTCTCAAGTGCTCATATAATGTGCTCCAATGAAAATTGTGCAATCATCACTTGATTTCTAGATGATACAGTTGCCCGTAAATAATTTAGAAGGGAAAACTGATGATTAGAACAATTACATACCTCAACTCCAAACCCTTTCACATATACATTGGTAAAGAGCTCAGAAGGGTCAGGCATGGGACTCTCCTGGAAAACAGTATAAGCAGTTACTAGTCAGCTAATATCTTTATTTATTACAAAAAAAAGAAAAAAACAGCTACCGTATTTAAAATCACTAAAGAAGAGAAGATAAAAGCACCACCCTCACCTTTGCTTTAGCAATGGCTTCATCTACAATTTTTCTCTTTTCTTTCTCAATATCCTGGAGAGAAGGAACAAAAACCGACAAAACAGTTAGAGGTCCTCTGAAGATCGAGGTGACATAAAAAACATGGTTTCCCCAAGTAAAAGCTTTAGAAAGTCGTCTATACCTTCAGCTCCTTCTCTGTGGATATATCATGGGCTAATATGAGTTTCCTGATTCTTTCAATAGGATCACGTTCCTGTAAAATTAAAGATAATCTTGTTAAGCTTTTATGCTATGCCTTTGCGAGCTGAGATGTATTAGAGTCTACAGAACGTATTGACCTGTCTAACACCACTAATTTCATCACGAGTTCGGTAAGTGCTTCCTGGATCAGACATGGAGTGACCATGGTACCTATAGGTGTCCATTTCAAGAATCTGAACAAAATTGAAAGAAACATAAACATATTATAATATGCTAAAAATTGAAGTAAAAGAAAAGAATACAAATGTATGCATATAACTGACATTGAATTCAGCAAGAAATTACATAATAATCCCCACCCCCACCCCCACCCCAAAAAAAAAAGAACTTAGCATAAGCCTCAATGCAAGACATGTCCTAGGTATGGATCATTTCCATGCATTGATCTTAGCGTTTTCCAAACTTCATTTAAACATCTCAGTTAGTGTTCCTTTCACAAATAAAAGAAACTAAAAAACATGTGCAGCCCAAAAAGAAAGAACAACTAAAGCACATTTCGGAAAAAATTAATGTGCATTATATGTGACACTGTAAACAAAAGATAAAGTACTAAGAAGCATTAGCATAATTGCTACCAAGTACTCAAAAGGTGCCGGCGGAGTCCTAAAAGCAACATCGGCCGATCCCTTGTCGGCATAATTGCTAATTTCTACCAATTACAGATTCCTCAAATTCGTTATATGTAGAAAAATTCATCGGTGATGAGCTTATGGATCCTATCAACCAACAAAAACGGAAAATAAATAAGCAAAAAAAATAATATTTAGAGCCCTTCTTTGAAATAACAACAATGCCTCAATCTCAAACAAGTTGGGGTCAATTTAATGAATCCTCACCGACAATGTCGCTCTATTTAACTTTTCCAAAATTCACAAACTAAGCCCATCACCTAGAAAATACTCAACTAACATTTTAATATTGCATTTGGTAATCCAAGTCCTTCCATCAAGGATTCTAGGCAGAAACGTCAGCATACACCACCAGCGCTGTGCTAATATGACCTATTCTACTCAAGTAAATTTTTTATAAAATAGACCCAAGTAGAAGAGAGACCATCTTTAATAAATAGTATATTTCCATTATTTGAGTCATCATCTCAACTGCTACGCATTTTTCAGCCCATGCATCCTTGTCTAGTAATGTCAACAGCAGAGAATACTTGCCTGAGCGGGTTATCTTACGAAACCGATCATAGTAACTAGTCCATTACAAACAGGGTCTTTATTTAGGGATGTAACACAAGTGTCTAGAGAGATCATACATATAATATGAAGCGAAGTTCATAATCCTATATGAGGCAATGAACTTATGAATAACCTACTTGCCCTTTTCCTTTTGATTACCGATAAGAATGGACATTCGGCCTAACTCAACCCCAAATGCTAACTTATGAGGTGAGGATTGTCCAAGCCATATAAGGAGACCAAGGACCTCAAATCCCGCCGATGTGGGACAACTCAACACCCCCCTCACGCCCAGATCTCTGGAGCATGGACAACATAAATGGGGGCCCAACATCGGTAACAATAATTTGGATGGGTCTGGTTCTGATACCATGATAAAAATGGACATTGGGCCTAACTCAACCCCAAAAGCTAGCTTATGAGGTGAGGATTGCCCAAGTCATATAAGGAGACCAAGGACCTCAAATCCCTCCGATGTGGGACAACTCAACAATTACTTCTTTTTTCTTTTTATATGGAGGACAAGATAATGGGATGTCGTCGTGACCAATAACTCCAGTAACTCAAAGGCGAACTAAGTTTCCTAGAAAACTGGTGCCTATCGCCTTCCCTTTCCCAGTTTATGTGTGAAAACAAGGGAACCCTGGACAGAAATGTTGCCTCTCAATGAAATTATGCAAGATGTCGTTTTTTCCTTACAGATCCTTTATGGAGTTTTTGGCCTTTCAGATTGACAGTTCGTCATGAATTGTTAACAGAATAATGTTGAGGTTACAACAAAAGGAACACAAGGATTAAACCCAAAAGGAATAATTATATTACTGCCACAACAAAAAAGTATATTGTCTTCAGCAAAAGATAATAGTAACAATTGTATGCAATTTGATTTTAGCATCTCAGTTTTATTTCTTTTTCCTTTTCTTTCCTTCTGTCAATAATACTTGGCACAATGCTTGCTACTTCTTTTTTAAAGTTCCCATAAATTATTAGAGTATATAATGACACGAGGGATCCAAAACATTATTGTTTTCAACAGCATACAGGTATATACATACAAGAAATGATATAACAAAAAGAACTCCTGCCAATCACAATCAAAAATTAATCTAGAAAAAGGCATGATATGTTCCTTATTAAAAAAGGTATGATAAGTGCTTACAATTGGTCCATTCTTGAGGGCATGCTCCTTAGCAAATTTGCATGCTTGTTTAACAGCAAGGGCATCCATACCATCTACCTGTTTAACATAAAAAAAGGAGCACAAGAGTCACAAAACATCAAAATTTCCTACATCACCCACTGAAACTTAACAATTGGTCCTTCTCCATCGTTGTGGCAGGAGAAAGCGCGCTCTCTCTCTCTCCTCCTCCTCCTCCTCCTCCTCCTCCTCTTCCCCCTTTTTTTATTAGACCTGCCCAGTTAAACTAATACAATTTTCTACATAATCTAGGACTACTGGGACCCCCGGTAGAAATAGTATATAGGTAATTATAGCATTTGAACCATACATCAAGCTTACGAACAATTAGTGTACCTGCATAATCATCCTAGTTCTCATAGATGTGAGCCATGCTCATGCACTACATCCACAGCCCCACAAATAACTTGTCAAAGTGAAGGATACCCTTATTCTGTCAGAAGTCAAAAGGCATCTTTCTTTTTTCTCCTTTTTTGATAGTCAAGGCAACTCCTGTACACTAGTTTCAGGGGACTTTCCTCAAAATGGCACACATCACATTTAAACTTTCTACAATATTTGTGAAGCTAGTTGCACTTAATTCAGTGGCCATACATAGTTCTCCTGAGTTTAACAACATCTTAGCCACGATAAAAAATCACTTCAAAATTCCAATGGGGATCAACAACAACAACAACAACCCAGTATAATCCCACTTAGTGGGGTCTGGGGAGGGTAGTGTGTACGCAGACCTTACCCCTACCCTTCGGTAGAGAGGCTGTTTCCAAATAGACCCCCGACATCCTTCCCTCCAAGAACTTCCCACCTTGCTCTTGGGGAGACTCGAACTCATAACCTCTCGGTTGGAAGTGGGGGTTGCTTACCTCGAATTCCAATGGGGATCAATATCGACAATTTTTGTTCTTTTTGAAATAGGGCTGCCCGAAGATTGTTGACTTTTTGAGTAAATAAGGTATACTCAAAATTGTCAACAACCTTCTTAATGTGTGTACACTGATTGGGCAACTTTAGCATTCTAAAACAACAATAATTCAACTTGCTCTTTTTCTCTTTTTTGGGCAGAACCTCATTCCTTTGTATTTTTTGGACATTTAGCTCATAATGAACCATACTCATCATAGCAATTCTAACAAAATGATCCCAAGAAAATTCAATCTTTCATTATGATATAGTACTTTTTATTGACTAACAATTCTTCTACATCCAAGAAATCTACTACTTTATCGGGTCGTTTGATAGGATATATTGGGGGAAACAATACATGTATTAGCTTTGGATGTTGTTAATTCCTTGTTTGATAGTATTTTCAACCTATATATAACTAATCGGTATTTTATTCAGTACTATTCTTATATATAGCAAGACATGGCATTAACAACACTAGGGGTGTCAAATAGGCAGGTTAGGCTGATTTTGGATGGGTCAAAATGGGCGAAGTTAATAAATGGTCAGGTCAACAAACCGCCCAAAAGTAACTTGGGCTGAGATGGGTGGTCAAGTCAATAAATGGCCAGGTCAGTAACCCGCCCAAAATTGACATGTATTATTTTCTTATGAATTGTTTAATTATCAAATAAGACTTTTTTTATTTTGTTATGGTCAACAAAAAAAGCTATTTTAAAAGTATTTTAGAAAAGTTACTCATGATCAATTTGTTCCTAAAATTAACCCAACTTTGGATGGGAAATGGATTGGGTCAAGATGGTTAAGCTCAACAAATTGACCCGCCCAACCTTGGGCAGGTGGTCAAATGGGTTTGCGCTCAAGTTGCCACCCCTAAACAATACCATAACTTATCAAAGTGAAGGATACCCTTATACTGTCAGAAGTCAAAAGGCATCTTCTTTTCTTTCTTTTTTTCCCTTTTTGATAGTCAAGGCAATTCCAATACACTAGTTTTAGGGGACTTTCCTCAAAAGGACACATCATATTTAAACTTCCTTCAATATTTTTAAGGCTAGTTTCACTTAATTCAGAGGCCAAACATCGTTCTCCAGAATCTAACATCTAAGCCACCATAAAAAATCTCTCTTAACCAGGAAATGACTCTTTCCTTGCTTGAGCATGCAACAGAAGTGGAGTCACTTAGAACCAGAGCACCAAAAGTAGGGGTCATGAGCAAGGACAACAGAACTTGCTATCTACATTTGTTAGATACCTTTCATTCACCATGAAAAAATTCAACTCCATTTAAAATAAAAAATCAGAGTTCATATGACCCTGGCTTCAAATTGAAGAGACATCTTCAATTGTTTTTTGATAAGTAAAATCAATTCAAAGTTAAACAGGTTTTAGTTTATTCAAGATTTAACAAGAAATGTTTAGTTGAGTATTACTAGCACATCACTATCAACAACAACAATAATAACTACCCAGTATAGTCCCACAAAGTGGGGTCTGGGAAGGGTAATATGTAGACGAGCCTTACCCCTACCCGAAAGGGAAGAGAGGCTGTTTCCAATCGACCCTCGGATCAGTGGAGAAAAGGAAAAATAAAACAAAAACAAAAACAAAGGGGCATTAGTAAATCCGGCAGAAATAGCGTAAATAATTATTTAAACATAAGAAACATAAATAAAATAGCATGCAATAATATCCTTCAGTAACTACCATAAATAACTACCATAAGGGAGACACAATCCAAAACACAAATCATCTATGGATAGCCCAGCCAAGCCTCACCCAACCCCGGGTGAGGAGTACGAAAAACTCTAGAAGCCCCTATCCTACAACCCTGATACTAGACCTCCAGACTTTCCTATCAAGGGTCATGTCCTCGGAAACCCGCATCCTAGCCATGTCATGCCTAATCACCTCTCCCCAATACTTCTTAGGCCTCCCTCTGCCTCGCTGAACGCCTACCATCGCCAGCCGCTCACAACTCCTCATCGGGGCATTAGGACTTCTCCTCCGCACATGCCCGAACCACCTCAGCCTCGTTTCTCGCATCTTCTCATCCACCGGGGCCACCCCCACCTTCTCTCGAATAACTTCATTCTTAATCTTATCTAACCTGGTGAGCCCGCACATCCACCTGAGCATCCTCATCTCCGCAACCTTCATTCTCTGAACATGAGAGTTCTTTACGGGCCAGCACTCCGCTCCATACAACATTGCAGGTCTAACCACAGCTCTATAAAATTTCCCTTTAAGTTTATGTGGAACTTTCTTGTCACACAGGACTCCTGCTGCAAGCCTCCACTTTGACCACCCCGCTCCTATACGATGAGTGACGTCCCCGTCAATCTCGCCGTCCCCCTGAATCACCGACCCAAGATATCTGACACTGTCCCTCTTGGCGATAACCTGAGATCCAATCATCACGTCCCTGCCTACTTCGCTCGGCTCGGAGCTAAACTTGCACTCCAGGTATTCTGTCTTAGTTCTGTTTATTTTGAAACCTTTGGACTCGAGACTCTGTCTCCATACCTCTAACCTCTTAATGACACCGACCCTCGTCTCATCTATCAAGACTATGTCATCAGCAAATAGCATACACCAAGGCACATTCCCTTGAATATGTCGGGTTAGAGCATCCATCACTAAGGCAAACAAGAGAGGGCTAAGCGCTGATCCTTGATGGAGCCCCATAACCACTTGAAAATGGTCTGAGTCGCCACCCACCTTACTAGCACATCACTATCAGCTCCAAAAAATAAAAGAGAAACCAAAGCAAAATAATCTAACTTCTCTCAATAAGTGTTAACAAAAAAGAGTTGCAAGTTGTGATTCACTGTACCTTCAGACCAGGAACATAATCTCCTCTTTTGTAATAAGCTGGACTCTTTGCAGCTCTCCATTCTGCTGTCCCCATTCCATCTGCATCAGAAAAGCAATCACGCGCATTTGAAGTGAACAACACATTATATACTCAACAAAAGTAGGCAATTTTCTGTATCAAATGCCAATTATAGTCAATAATTTGTAAGTCCTTAGTTATGCAAGCATACTACTCATCAGAATATTACAGAAAAACACATACACTTACAAATGAAAAACACTTGAAGACTTGTATATAGAGAAATGCATGACATTGAATAATGTATGCAAAAAGTCTACTTATCAATCAAATGTGTAGTGCTACTTAAAAGAAAGGACATTTTAGTACTACTCCCTGTCCCAATTTGGCTCTAAAATATTCCATAGATAATTCTATGGCTATAAATCATGTCATAAAATGACAAGTTTAAAGTTAAATTATTTTTTTGACATAGAAAAGATGTCATTTTTTGTGATAGGCTGAAAGGGAAAGAATGTCATATAAAAATGAGGACAGCCCGTTTGGCCATAAGAGAAATTTCACTTTTTTGGAAAAAAATTAACTTTTTTTCGAAATCAATGTTTAGGTTATTTTGAGATTTTTGAAAAAATTTAAAAACTCCAAAAAGCTATTTTTAAAAAATTTCACTTCAACTCACTCACAAAAAGCAAAAACAACTCCAAATCATATTCATATCCAAACACAACTCTAATTTTCAAATTACATTTTCACTTTTTCTTTTAAAAAAGTCACACTTTTCCGGAATTTCACAATTCTTATGTCCAAACGTCCACAAAGTATGAGTTTAAGTTCTACGGATTGACGGTGTGTAATTGTTTAGCAAATCTTTCAAAGGCATTAGTTGGAAATCTAGTCAAAATGGTGGATTGAGTTGAGTATCTTACAGTGATTATTCTCACAAACTAGAATAGCAGGAAGATCCCACAAAGCAGCCATATTCAAAGCCTCAAACAACTGCCCTTGATTAGCGGCACCATCACCATACATGGCAAAACTGACATGCTCCTCTTTCGAATACTTTTGTGCAAATGCCAATCCAATCCCTAAAGGAACTTGAGCACCAACAATACCATGACCTCCATAAAATCCACTATCCTTCCTATAAAAATGCATGGATCCTCCTTTACCTTTCGAACATCCATCTTTCCTTCCCATAAGCTCCGCAAATGATTCATATAACCCTCCGCCGCGGGCAAGGAAGATGCAATGGTCTCTATAAGCTGTAATAATACAATCCTTTTTGGTAATTGCGGCTTCCATGCCAATAGCGACGGCTTCTTGTCCATCGTAGAGATGGCAGAAGCCACGGATGAGTTTTGCTTTGTAGAGCGAATCCGCGGCGATCTCCATCCGCCGCATCTCCACCATGTCCTTGAAAAAAGTCATGAGTTCATTAGCGCTTGTTTCGACGGTGCGGGATGGAGGATCGATCTTGTGGCCGGTGAATGGGAGGCTGGTTTCTACCGTGATTGTGGCGGTCGAGTCCGACGATACGTGGCGCGTGGCGGACACCGCCGCCGTTAGAGGTTTCAAGAGGTGATTGACGGTTCTTCGGCCTGTAGATAGCGCCATTTTCGATCTCTGTAAGAGAGAATCTGGAGAGAGCGTTTGGTGAGTGCTAAATGGAAAGGAGGAAAATGAAAATGTTGTATGAGGGCAAGTGGCATTTATTTAAATACTTTAATTTAAAGGAGGATTTTTTAGAGAGAAAAAAAAAAACCAATCTGACTATTCGAATGTCCCATAAGTTGTTTTCTGTTAATTCTAGAGCCATTTTTTTTATTTATCTTTTCGTTTTTCATTTCAATATTTTGAAAAATGGGTGAGGTTATAAATTTAAATCCACTTGATTTAGACTGAAGTAAATATTACTCCTATTAGAATACATTTATTTGAATAGCTGAACTTCAATTTTCTCTATTTTTCTCACGCAAGACATACATGAATGTGATAGTAGTAGTAAGTAGGAGTACTAATTCTGGTACACAATATAACAGCAACAACTACCCAGTATAGTCCCACCAGGTGGAGTCTGGGGAGGGTAATATGTAGGCGAGCCTTATCCCTACCCAAAAGGGCAGAGAGGCTGTTTCCAATCGACCCTCGGCTCAGTGGAGAAAAGGCAAAACAAAAATAAAAACAAAAGCAAAAACAATAGAGCATTAGTAACTCCAGCAGAAATAGCGTAAATAATTATCTAAACATAAGAAACATAAATAAAATAGCATGCAATAATATCATAAAGTGACTACCATAACTAACAGTCATAAGGGAGACATAAGCCAAAACACAAATCATCTATGGATAGCCCTGCCAAGCCTCACCCAACCCAGGGTGAGGGGTACGAAAAACTCTAGGAGCCCCTATCCTACAATCCTGATACTAGACCTCCAGGCTTTCCTATCAAGGGTCATTTCCTCGGAAACCCGCATACTAGCCATGTCATGCCTAAATCACCTCTCCCCAATACTTCTTAGGCCTCCCTCTCCCTCGCCGAACGCCAACAATCTCCAGCCGCCCACAACTCCTCACCGGGGCATCGGTACTTCTCCTCCGCACATGCCCGAACCACCTCAGCCTCGCTTCTCGCATCTTCTCATCCATCGGGGCCACCCTCACCTTCTCTCGAATAACTTCATTCTTAATCTTATCTAACATGGTGTGCCCGCACATCCACCTGAGCATCCTCATCTCCGCAACCTTCATTCGAACATGAGAGTTCTTCACGGGCCAGCACTCCGCCCCATACAGCATCGCAGGTCTAACCACGGCTCTATAGAATTTCCCCTTGAGTTTATGTGGAACTTTCTTGTCACACAGGACTCCTGATGCAAGCCTCCACTTTGACCACCCCGCTCCTATACGATGAGTGACGTCCCCGTCAATCTCTCTGTCCCCCTGAATCATAGACCCAAGATATCGGACACTGTCCCTCTTGGAGATGACCTGAGATCCAATCATCACGTCCCTGCCTACTTCGCTCGGCTCGGCGCTAAACTTGCACTCCAGGTATTCTGTCTTAGATCTGCTTATTTTGAAACCTTTAGACTCGTGAGTCTGTCTCCATTCATCTAACCTCTCAATAACACCGACCCTCGTCTCATCTATCAATACTATATCATCAACAAATAGCATACACCAAGGCACATCCCCTTGAATATGTCGGGTTAGAGCATCCATCACTAAGGCAAACAAGAGGGGGCTCAGCGCCGATCCTTGATGGAGCCCCATAACCACTGAAAAATGGGCTGAGTCACCACCCACCGTCCTAACCCTAGTCTTAGCTCCATCGTACATGTCCTTGATTACTCTGATGTAGGCTTCCGGCACGCTCTTTGCCTCCAAGCACCTCCATAGAACCTCCCTTGGGACCTTGTCATATGCCTTCTCCAAGTCGATAAGCACCATGTGTAGGTCCTTCTTCTTATCCCTGAACTACTCCGCCAGCCGCCTGACAAGGTAGATAGCCTCTATAGTGGAGCGACCCGGCATGAAACCGAACTGGTTCCCAGATATAGATGTCATGTCCCTTACCCTCGCCTCAATCACCCGCTCCCAAACCTTCATGGTGTGACTTATTAATTTGATACCCCTATAATTGTTGCAGCACAGGATGTCCCCTTTGTTCTTGTACAAGGGCACCACTGTACTCCATCTTCACTCATCCGGCATCCTTTTGGTCCTGAAGATCGCATTAAAAAACCTGGAGAGCCACTCCACTCCTGACCTACCCATGCACTTCCAGAACTCCACCGGGATCTCGTCAGGCCCGGTAGCTCGACCCTTACTCATCCTACGCAAAGCCCCCATTACCTCCTCCGCCCTAATGCGCCTGCAGTACCCAAGGTCTCTATGTTGTTCTGAATGCCCCAGCTCCCCTAGATCTATGTTGCGATCCCCCTCCTCGTTAAGTAAGTCCCGAAAGTACGCCTGCCACCTCTGCTTGACTTGAGACTCCCCCATCAGAACTCTACCATCCTTGCCCTTGATACACCTAACTTGGTCAAGATCACGTGCATTTCTTTCCCTTGCTTTAGCTAACCGGAATAACTTCTTGTCCCCGCCTCTCTCCCCTAGTTCCTCGTACATGCGACCAAACGCCGCGTGTTTAGCTTCCGTAACCGCCATCTTTGCTTCTTTCGTCGCCACCTTGTAGATCTCCCTGTTCGCTCTCCGTTCTTCCTCGCTTGTGCTCCCTGCCAACTTAGCGAACGCCGCCTTCTTCACCTGTACTTTTCCTTCGACTACATCGTTCCACCACCAGTCACCCTGATGTCTGCCTGAATAATCCTTGGCTACCCCGAGCACGCCCCGTGCTACCTCCCTAACCAAGTTCGCCGTCTCTGACCACATAGCGTCCGCTTCCCCAGAACTCCTCCAAGCTCCGCCCTCAGCTAACCTCCTTTCCAACTCCTGTGCTTTCTCCTTAGTCAAAACACCCCATCTAATCCGCGGTTATCCCCGAGCGCCCCTCCTCTTCCTCTTCACCCAGAGACCGACATCCATCACTAGGAGTCTATGAAGAGTCGAAAGGGACTCTCCCGGAATAACCTTGTAGTCCTTGCACATACCCCTATCGCTCCTTCTGATGAGGATGTAATCAATCTGAGTCCTCGCCCCCGAACTCTTGAAGGTGACCAAATGCTCCTCCCTCTTCTGAAATGTCGAGTTCGCGATCAGAAGCTCGGAAGCCCTGGCGAAATCAAGCAGCGAAGTGCCTCCTCCGTTCCTAACCCCAAAGCCGAAGCCACCGTGCACCTCACCATAACCACCAGCATCAATATGACCATTAAAGTCCCCTCCAATAACTAACTTCTCAGATTGGGGAATACTACTTACCATATCATCCAAGTCCTCCCAAAAGCGCCTCTTTGCCTCCTCGTCTAAGCCCGCTTGTGGCGCGTAAGCGCTGATGACGTTGAGGACACAACCCCCAATAACCAACTTAATAGACATTAACCTATCATTCACTCGCCTAACCTCGACCACGGACTCCCTTAGGTCCCTATCTACCAAGATGCCCACTCCATTCTTACCTCTCACGACCCCAGAATACCACAGCTTATAAACCCATCTACATTCCTCGCCTTCGACCCTTTCCACCTAGTCTCCTGGACACATGCTAAGTTAACCCTCTTCCTCTGAAGAACCTTCGCCAACTCAATGGACTTACCCGTCAGAGTGCCTATGTTCCATGACCCAATCCTTAATCTATGCGCTTCCGCTACCCTCTTCCCACCCTTTCCTCCCACCCTACCCGCAGGACCACCCCCTGGCCCCTACTTACCCCCGCCACCGCCCCCACCCCTCGAGGACATGACCTTACGCTATCATCCCCCGCCGCGGCCACTATCCCTCCAACCGACTATGGGGAATAGTGGCGCACACACGCACTATAGCGGAATACGCAAAAAGATGCAAACTAGGTAGCAACAGAATAAACCTCACACGGAGTGCTAGCTAAAATACGTAAAAAGGTGTACAAAGTAAACAAGAGAGCGGGAGGTACCAACTCCCGGTGGAAGAACCTGAAAGTAGACTTTGATGCGCCCAAGTTTTCCTGAAGCTTATCGGAACGTGTAGTTTTATTGCGTCCTGCCAAAAGTCTGAACGGGAGTCACCGGAAGTACTGTAGTTTGCCGGAAATCCTCGCCGGAAAAATAAGGCACCTGTCCAAGAAAACAGAACACACCCACACACACCCACAAAAAAGCAGAAGAGAGAATAGAAAGA
The DNA here is from genome assembly GCA_034376525.1 of Nicotiana benthamiana. NCBI lineage: Eukaryota > Viridiplantae > Streptophyta > Magnoliopsida > Solanales > Solanaceae > Nicotiana > Nicotiana benthamiana. The sequence continues at coordinate 49,086,469 of CM067340.1, read as the reverse complement.
AAAGAGCAGGGGTTGCCGAAAAAATCGCCGGCGAAAAGCAAGAATTCAAAATCTCTAAACAGCAGTAGAAACAAACTTGAATAACCAAATAAAGGCGAATGAAGAGCTGGAACTCAGCGAGAACCAAATAAACAAAACGCAACTTCAATTTCTTTAAATCGAAATCAAACTCGAACAAAGTCGAATTCGTCCAAGACTAATTCGATATATGAGCAAGAAATTGAATCGGATAAAACAGGTAACAGTGACTCGAATTTGAAAATTTGAAAATTCTGGTACACAATGATGTGTTAAATAGATATTTTAAATTTTTAATACTTTAGTATTATTCAGCTCTATATTTCTTCAGCCTCTATATAGAAGAATAAACCTAGAAATATTAATAATGTTCATTCGTCTTCATGGCTATTTACAATGTTAAAATTAATAAAATATCTTTTTTAAATTTTTTTATGTAAAAATAAGTTTCTCATATATAAAAAAAATCCGGCCATAAAACTAAAAATAATTTATACATACACATAAACCATTTTACCGCAATAGGGGCTGCCCGAATATTGTTGACTTTTGGAGTAAAATAGGTATACTCAATATTGTCAATAATCTTCTTAATGTTTGTGCATCGATTAGACAACTTTGGTGTTCTAAAACAACAACAATGCAACTCCCTCTTCTTTTTTTTCTTTTTTCTTTTTTGTTTTTTTTTTGTTGGGGGTGGGAGAATGGGAGGGGGGGTTCATGTCTTTGTATTTTTGGAAACGCACATTTCGCCCATAATGAACCATAATTATCGTAGCAATCTCAGGAACTCGACTAGAAAATTCACTCTTGCGATATGAAATAACACTTTCTTATTGACTAATAATTATTCTGCATCCAGAAATCTATTACTCTTAGGGGTCGTTTGGTAGGAGGTATTAGAAAAAATAATACAAGCAATTAGCTCCATACATTACTAATATATTATTTGGTACCTTTTTTCAACTTGTGTATACATCATACTTGCATTATCCTATGCATAAGTAATGCATAGAAAACCATGGCATTACTAATACCAATGCTTTAATGCATGCATTAGCATGGTTAAAGACAAAATTTTCCTTAAGGTGCCTTAAAGCTAGAAAATATGGAGGGAATTTTGTGAGCAACTATTTTTAAAAAAAAATATGCAATGCATTATAATTTTAATACACCACACCAAACAATAGATAAGAAATAATATTTACATAATTAATGCTTGCATTACTAACATATGTATTGAAAAGAATGGACCTTGGGCCCAACTCAACCCCAAAAGCTAGCTTATGAGGTGAGGATTACCCAAGCCATATAAGGAGACCAATGACCTCAAATCCCTCCGATGTGGGACAACTCAACACCCCCCCCCCCCCCACGCCCAGATCTCTGGAGCGTGGACAACATAAATAGGGGCCCAACATCGGTAACAATAATTGGGACGGGCCTGGCTCTGATACCATTAAAAGAATGGACCTTGGGCCTAACTCAACCCCAAAAGCTAGCTTATGAGGTGAGGATTACCCAAGCCATATAAGGAGACCAATGACCTCAAATCCCTCCGATGTGGGACAACTCAACATATATTACTAACATATGCATTACTAATCCATGCATTATTAATACATTTTATTATGTACTATTCTTTGCACCCTACCAAACAACCCCTTAAGCTAAAGGGTGTACAAACATGTTATTTTTACGCAATCTTGCGATAGAAGATACCGAAAGAGTCTTTCCGATAGTGGTTTTATGGGCAACATGTATGCCACATAGAACCAACATATCGTGTGAGCTACTTTGCACTTCTACATCATAACTTATTAACTATTCGCTTTAATATCCTTTCTGTAAAGCAAAAAATTATGTCGACAAAACATGGGTAATTTCAATAACTAAAAATTATATACACTAAGGGGTCGTTTGGTAGGATGCATTAGAAAAAATGATGCATATATTAGCTTTTAGTATCACTGATCTCTTATTTGATACACTTTTTCACCCTATGTATTACTAATAATGTATGTATTAGTTCTATAACCTATTAGGTTTTATCCTAATACATAACAAATCATGGTATTAGCAACACCAAGACTATTAATGCATGCAATAGTATGAATTATCCTTAAAGTTTTTTTAAGTTAAAAAATATGAAGGGCATTTTTATAAATAACTAATTTTCTTAAATATTATGCAATGCATTTTAATTTTAATACATCACACCAAATAGTGGATAAAAAATAATTTTCGCATAAGTAATATTTGCATTAGTAACTCATGCTTACTAGTCCATGTATTATCAATATACTTTATTCAACACTATTTTATACACCCTATCAAATGACCCATAATATTGTTAATGATGTCGGTTGTTGATGCATAGCTACTAGAATTAATAAAATAAGGTGATAAATCTACTGATGAGATATAGCAAAGGGCTTAGCAAACATAAGTATAATAATTTTATTTACCTAGTAATTTGATGCACACCAGATTTACGAGCTAAGAAAAAGAAAGGAAGAGACACCCTACATAGTAAAATTGGGAAGAATTGCACTTGAACGGAATGTCTAGAACTTAGTTGGAGTTCGAGTGTTAGGGAGAAGACAAGAGAGAATAGAACTTTATTCATCTTCATTCCCAAAAATCGATTCTTACACTCATAGAAATCCGTCTCTATATTCTTGTACAATTGGATGGAAAAACAATTATAACTAACTAACTGAAAGAGTCACGTACACTCCACCCTCATCTAACTAACTCTAACGACTTACTGAATTTCTATTCTAAATTTGGAATTCTAAATGTGAATTTAGAAGCTGAGCTACTAGGATCGTAACAATACCCTCCCCTTCAACAATCCTTGTCCTCAAGGATTGAAACGAGGGACCTTCAGCTTAAGGACTGTGATCATGCCTAATTCCAGTCCTATAAAGGATAAGTGGTTACTACAAATATAATCCAATCTAAAATGCGAAGTCGAATCACATAGAGAACTAAGGTTTAGGAACAACTGTTTAATATCACCAAAGGGACAAGCTCGAAGAACTTTTAAGTTATATAAACTAATTAACTAATAATTATCAAAAAGCAATGGAAATTTATCAACTAAAAAAACTAAGGGTCAAAGACAAAATTAAGGAGGTTCAGGGTTATGATTTTCCCAATTATCGGAGTCCTTCCTGCTATGTCTTCTATAATTTCGCGTAATTATTCCCTAGCACTCGACTTATTGTAATTTTCTCTCGAGCAACTACAACAATATACTAGTCATATTCTCTCGAATTATGCTAGCTCGCACGTTTTCACCGCTCACTATGATCACGTCAAAGCTTTATTATCTCTAATCCCGCTTTAAAAACCGCCGCATTGATCTCTCATATACCTTAGGAGTGACGTTATTCAACAACAACCTAAACATATATCTTTTCTCGAGCAACATATAATAAATACGCATAGTCAATCGATAGTCATTAAATTAACTAAAATAAGCACGTAGTTGAACAAACAGATAAATCCAAAGGTTAAATTATATTAAAATATAACAAGAATTCATCCTTCAAGAGGTTCCATCAAAAGTCTAGATAATAGATTATCTATTCATAAAAGTATATGAAAACGCAATACTCAAATTCATAACCAACAATAAAAATAGGAAGAAGAAGGAGAAAAACTCGTAGTTGAATCTTCCTCCATGCTCTTAGCGTGTTCTTGCCTCTAAGGGTGTTGTCTAACACTAAAGTAGTGTCTCCTCCTCTCAAAGTGGTATCTTAGGATGTATTTATATGACCTAGGGTTAATAAGGGGCGAAATTCTTCAGTCCAACTTCGGATGAGAGAGCTGGAGGGTGCATCTAAGTTCGTGCAGCGCGCGAACTTAGACGCGGACTCAACTTTTGCAATTTTCTAGTTCGCGAAGCGATCCGTACCTTTGCTTCACTTCTCTATTTTGTGACTTCATTTTTCTTCTTTTTCACGTCTGTTTTTATGCCATGCACAAAATTAGACAAGCTCCCACTTCTTTCTATCTCTTCTTTTCTTGTTGAGTTGTCATCTTTTGATCATTTATCATCCAAACTCGTTCTTATACATAAGAAATACATAATGAGTATAATTCCTTTAAAGACCATGTAACTCTCGCGACTCACACAAAAATTAATATGTAAATATACTAAATAATATATACTTTTTATCATTTATCAACACCCTACTCTTGAACTCTTGCTCGTCCTCGAGCAACTTAAAATTAAGTACATATGCAAGAAATACCTTTCAAAACATACTCAAGCATCACACCAATGATAATGGTTTATATCAACGCTTAGAACTCAAATATGCACTCTACATACATTTCCTCAAGTTTTAAACTCATGCCAAGATTATTTAAAATATTTGTGTGACTCTTCTAACATCTTGGCCGCAAAACTTGACTCAAATGCATTCAACACTATGATTCGCTCCTTGTGCCTACTCAAAACTCAAGGTCTCTATCAATCCTTTGCAAATTATGCCCTCACCAGCAAACCACATAGACAAAGTAGTCCACACACTCAATATAAGTCCAAAAAGAGTTTAAGGGCTCAAATATAGAAGAATTCGCTTACGCTCACAAAGAAACTCTTATGTTATGCAAGTTAGTACCATACGCTTGCCCGTAGTGTAAGTCTCTATTAATTTAAGCTTGTAAAATTTAGGATCAAGTAGGACTTTATAGGTTGTAATGTAGGATAAGGGACGAGAGATATATTTGAGAAAATAGCGACTAACCCTCCTAAGCACTTTAATACACTATACTTCAGTTTTAAGCATACCTTGTTGTCATGACCAATTCGATATCTTTCCATAAAACCATGCACATTTACATCCTTCTTCATTAAGCACATCAATATATAGTTATTTACTAGTCCAGAAAAAGATAGGGAGGTGTTATTCATTTTTTTATTTTTTTATTTTTTCTTTCACTCTCCTTAATTTGGTTCTGGCTAGTATTTCTTTTGTTTTGTTTATACATAAGTGCACTTTTCGGCCTTTCTATGGTTCCACTCAAAGCTCCCCAATCTCTTTATTTGCTCTTCTAGCTATTGAAGTGCTTTCAGAGGTAAAGGTTCAACAAGATTTGATTAAGAACAAAGGGGGTAAAGCTTGTAATGTGGTTGCTAAAGAAAAGGTTTACAGGCTTAAAAGGATTGACTACGAATAAATTAGCACTGGTAGGCAAATAGGCAAAATTATCAATCAAATAAAGCCTATATCCCTTTCCAAACTTACAAGACTTAATCATTTCACTTCGACTCACACACAGGGTAAGTTCTAGACTAGCAATAATGGCACAGAGTACACCAAAATATCATCTCACACAATGCACATGACTCACGCACACGATGGTTCGGACCCAACTCTTAAGTTAAATCAATTAGCACAATCATCTTAAATAGGAGCACATGAGAATTAATCACAAGAGCCAAAAAATGAGCCTCGGTGTCAAAAGAAAACCACACATATTTTCAAGGCATGTAATTACAAAGACCATGAAGAAAGTATTTAGTTCAATGCTCCAACCCTAAACCCTGACGTAAAACATGTCCAAAGAACATAGATACTCAAGTTCTTCCAATTCCATTATCAGTTGAAAAAATATTATTTACTCTAAACCCTCAAGAAAACTTTCTAAGAAGTCCATCATTGGTAAAAGTCCAAATTTTTTTAAAATTATACTTGAAAAGAAAAACTACTACCCGATTCAAATGTCATCCCTTGGGAAAGAACCGTGGCCATAAGAAAAATCAAGAGAGATTATTTCTACCTATGTTTTCCTTTTTTTAACGTTCATAAAATAATACAACTAACATAGAAAACTAACCAATAGTCTCTTCATCCCACACTTAAAATTATGTATTGTCCCCAATGCACATCATAAATAACAATAGGGTGACAGAAACTCCCTGGTAGTCAAAAGACCAAAGAATTAGCAACTCATGGGATACTTAGACTTCTCCCAAGCTCGGTCATTTGTGCGGGTACCTCACACTTAGTTCTAACCATCTGGTTTACTTTTTCTTTCCATGCTCCTATAAAATCAAAAATTGACACTACAAAAATAATACAATTAAAAAAATATAATAAAAAATAAAAGATAGCAGTAAAGTTGGGGTGCCTCCCAACAAACGCTTGATTTAACGTCGCGGTACGACATGAATCACTTTCTGCCTCCACCTCGAGCTTATGAGTTGAACCTCAAGTTTTGCTCCAAGCTTATGATTATACTCTTGGGGCGGTGGAACGAATCTAACTAGCCAAAGGAAATAATGTAGTATTCTGCACTCCTTGACGTTTGTATGAGGTGTGTAATCCTGACTTTCTTGTAAGAAGAATTTCAGAATATATGCACCTTGTTCCTCATTCCTTGGCTTTTCAATTGGTTGGCATGAATCTATTTCCATATCATCATCCAAACACAATGTGAAAAAATGCTTGGAGTGTGGACCAATGCGCTCAACTACATGAAATTTGGGATTGTCAATATCCTTAACTCCAATGACACTAGAGTCAACAAAATATGTATCCTCAATATCTTTGGTTGACTCTAGTATCTCTTCTACAACATCGACATCATTTTGAAAAATCTAGTTCAATTGATTGTTGGTGTTCTATTCTGACCTCCTCCCTTAGCCCCTCAGTTTCATCATCTAATGCATGATCCTCTTGCCTACTCTCCACAATATTGGCTTGTTGATCATTAAATACTTCAACTAGTTGACTCACTTGTGCCTCCATATTGCGAATAGCAGCATCTTGCCTTTATATGTGCAGTTGTTTCTCATTATTTTGTTCTACAAGGCACTTTAGCATATCCTTGATCTCGTTCAAGTCATCATCCCTGAGTTCTTTGTTCTTACTAACTTCACAAGAAAAAGAAGAACCATCAAAGTAAGGGGTTGGGGAAGATAATAAATATAAGCACAACCATGAAAGTGACCATCTTGATAACCACACATATCACATACATTCCACACAGAAGATTGAGCAGGTGAACATAACTCGCTCTCGGGAATATTTTGATAATTTTGCAATTGGGTGGTTTCATCCAAAATAAGCATAAGGAGGATCAAAAGTAGAATTACTAACATCAAAACTCTCATAATTCCATATGCCATGTTTCTCAAATTAACAAATAAAACTAAAATAAAGAAAATGAAAAATCAAATACTAAAAGAATAAATAAAAGTTCAAACTTGAAACCTAGCAATATGTACACCTACAACTACATTGTTAGTTCCCCGGCAGTCGCGCCAAAATTTGATCACTCCCAACTCTAGTCCTAAAACAGATAAGCAGTAGCTGCAAATATAATCTGGTCTAAAAGTTCGGAGCCGAATCCCAAGGAGAACTAAGGTTTAGCTATAGTTGTTCAATATCACCAAGAGGACAAGCTCGAATAACTTTTAAGTTATTTAAACTAATTAACTAATAATTATCAAAAAGCAATAGACATTTATCAACTAATGAAACTAAGTGTTAGAGACTAAATTAAGGAGGTTTAGAGTTATGATTTTCCCAATTATCGGAGTCCTTCCTGCTATGTCTTTTACAATTTTTCCTAATTATTCCCTACTGATCACAAGTACTCACCTTATCATAATTCTCTATCAAGAAACTACAACAATGTACTAGTCATATTCTCTCGAATTACGCTAGCTCGCACTTTTTCACCGCTCACTATGATCACGTCAAAGATTCGTTATCTCTAATCCCGCTTTTAAACCCGTTGCATTGATCTCTCATATACCTTAGGAGTGATGTTGTTAAACAACCACCTAAATATATAACCTTTCTCAAGCAACACATAATAAATAGGCATAGTCAATCGATGTTCATTCAATCAACTGAAATAAGCACGTAGTTGAACAAGTAGATAAATCCAAAGGTTAAATTATATTAATACATAACAAGAATTCATCCTCCAAGAGGTTCCATCAAAACTCTAGATAATATATTAGCTATTTATAAAAGTATATGAAAACACAATACTCAAATTCATAACCAACAATAAAAATAGGAAGAAGAAGGAAAAAACTCGTAGTTTAATCTTCCTCCTTGATCCTAGCGCGTTCTTGCCTCTAAGGATGTTGTCTAACCCTAAAGTTAGTGTCTCCTAGTCTCAAAGTGGTGTTTTAGTATGTATTTATGTGACCTAGGGTTAGTGAGGGGCGAAATTCTTCAATCGAACTTCGGATGGGAGAGTTGGAGGGCGCGTCTAAGTTCGTGCAGTGCGCAAACTTGGACGCAGACTTAGCTTTTGCAATATTCTAGTTCGCGAAGCGGTCTGTGACTTTAATTCGCTTTGTTTTTTTGCCTTCATTTTTGTTCTTTTTCACGTCCGTTTTGGTGCCACACAAAAAATTAGACGAGCTCCCAATTCTTTCTATCTATTCTTTTTGTGTTGAATTGTCATCTTTTGACCATTTATCACCCAAACTCGTTCCCACACATAATGAGTATATTTCACTTTAAAAACCATGTAACTATTGTGACTAGCGCAAGAATTAATATGCAAATATTCTCAAATATATGCACTTTTTATCATTTATCAGGCTGTAGATCCTCCCAAGGACTATCTTCTGATGGGGCATTTAACCATTTTATCAGAACGTGAGAGATTCCCTTGCCATGTTTCTTAGCTAACCTCCTGTCCATAATGGATTTAGGTTCTAATAAAATACGAACAGATGCAGAATGCGTCATATGTAATGTCACTATAGCAGTGTGATTACCCAGTTTCTTCTTAAGAAATGAGATGTGGAAGGTGGGATGAATCCTGGAATGATGAGGCAAATCCGAGGTGTAAGCAACAGAACCAACTCTGGCCAGTATTTGAATGATCCAAAAAACTTGGCTAATAAATTATGATGGGCATGATCATTTAGGGAAAGTTGCATGTATGACTGCAGTTTTATAAAAACCCAGTCCCCCAATTAAAAGTCCTTTCAGTTCTTCCGTTGTCTACGTACATCTTCATCCTATGTTGGGCCCTTTCTAGATGATTCTTCAGAGCCCTCAAAGGTGGCTTTTCTAGCCTGTATACTCCTATCGACCACTTCCAACTAAGAGTCAAAAGGCATGTAAGCCAAAAGTGGTTGTGGCTTTTGCTTATAAATGCTTCATAGGAAGTCATGTTGGTAGTTGAGTGAAAAGTGGTGTTATACCACCATTCTTCAAGTGGTAACCAGATTGGCCATTCCTTAGGTTTCTCGGAAGTCATGCATCTCAAGTAACACTCTTAGCATCTGTTGACACCTTCAGTCTGCCCATCTGTTTTAGGATGATAGGCAGAAGAAGTTAAGAGTGAAACCTTCTGCAACTTAAATAATTCCTACCAAAATCTGCATGTGAACACCTTATCTATGTATGAAACTATAGTCTTAGGCATGCCATGCAACCTAAACACCTTATTCATAGAGGTTTGAGCCACCTCTAGAGTTGTATAAGGATGGTTGAGTTTCATGACGTAAGCAGCTTTTCTTAACCTGCCAATAACCACAGATGACTTTCTTGCCAGCTGCTTTAGGCAAATTTTCTATGAAATTCATAGGAATATTCTGCCAAACATTTTCTGGAATGGGCAAAGCTAGGGTATGTCATATTCTCATACTTGCATCTTTGGTAAGTGTCACACTTCCTGATATAGTTATAAATATCATGTTTCATCTTCTTACGATAAAAGTCAACTTTTATCCTATTATATGTAGCAGTGATTCCAGAGTGACTTCCTATAGGAATTCATGATAGAATGCCAGTAATTGCTTCCTTAGAACAGAATCAACCCCAACCATCATCTTTCCCTTACTTCTCAATACACTGATAACTGTGATTTTTACATATTTTATACCCATTATTACCTAAGCTTTGTGAGTGAATTACCATAAATTAGTCCCAAAATGCTTACAAGTTGCGCTTGATTGCAGGTTTGAGCGACAAGATGACAAACGTCAAAGATCAACTCAAAAAGGAGTGAAATCTGCCAAGTTTCAAAAGACAAGTGAAGTGGGGAACAAGTGACTTGCGGGGTCCGCACTGCTTTGCCCCGTGGCCACATAGAAAAGTTCAGAGGATGAGCAATTTTAATGTTAACCTGCATGGTCCGCACTGCTTTGCCACCAACTGCGCAATGAAAGTTCAGAGATTGGTCTAATTCCATGCTAACTTGCGCGGTCATCGCCATTGAGAGTTCAGAGACCTGGGAATTCAAGGCAAAAGCCCACGCGGCCGCATACCAAATCAGTGTGGTCCACGTGGATAAAGTTAAGAAAGTGTGGATTTGTACCACAACACCTACACGACCGCACCCCATTTCTACGTGGTGCGCGCCCATCATATAGCGCGGCCGCGCATCACATTTATGTGATCCGCGTCCCCACTTTCAGAAGAGAGATATGAAGACCAATGATCCCTATGCGGCCGCGCGGCATTTCTGCGTGGTCCGCGCCTGACCCTCAGGGGTATTTTTGTCTTATTTTTCTTGTGTGCTATAAATAGAACATTTTACCTTTTTAGGTTAAGTTTGGTGTATCAAATAGCAGCTGAGCTCGATATTTCATAGTTTTAGCCTATTTTGGGCAATCTCTTCTTGTATTAACGTAGATTTTAGTATATTAACATTGTAGTTAATTATTATATCAATTTCATCTACTATTTCATCAATTTATGTCTTTACTATGTCTAGCTAAATATATTAGCTAGGGTTGTGACTCAACGTAGTGTGGGTAATTAATGTGTGTAATTGTTTAATGCATGAATGATCTTGGGTATTTGTTATTTGGGTTAATCTTATGTTTCATTAATATTTGGTGGTTGCAAACACTAAGTCTAGTTTAGTGGGTCTTGACCCTTCTTGAGAAAGAGAGTCTATGACACAAAGATTAATTCCAGCAAGGAATTGGGATGGACCCATGAGAATGGTAGTCCTAATCAGCGGGTTAAACCTCGAGAATTACTCAACTTGAACCCTAAGTTGCTTGGGTAAATTGGCCTACCCAATTGGTCTCGAGAGAGTCAAGTGGGCAAAATCACTCTCTCTACCGGGAGGCGTGAGAGTGGGCGCAAAAGTGCAACGGTAATCGCACAAGTCCCATATTCATCATTCTTGCATTAGGAATCTCTACCCGTTAGTTGACCACCTAGGTAAATGCCATGATCCTAGTGCCTTTCTCTATATTGCATACAACCTAGAATTAATATTGTAGCATAACTTAGCTTTAAGTTTGTAGTTGATAATCAAAAGAAAGCAAAAAATGTTAGAAGATCAATTAGGAGCTAAAACGCAGTCCTAGACCATACAAATACTCAACTCCAAATTGAAGCTCCCTGTGGAAAATTGACCACAATACCACTATTGGGTAAAAGTATTAGTGCCCGCTCTTCCTTAGGTTGAGTCCGCTGCAATCACTTTTTGGCACCGTTGCCGGGGAGACATTGCCCCCGAGTCCTTCTTCTACAGCTGGCCCTTCTGTTGCAGCTGACCCCGTAGCACCTTCATCAGAGATTCAGTGGTTCACCGCACATCAGCTCACCCAGTCCCTTGCCAGTTTGAACAACTAGATGTCAGTTGCGACATCCAAGTTGTCCACCTTGGCCAGTGCAGTCCAGACACCGAGAGCACCAGTTACTATCGAGATTCCTTCCTCCATTGAGGAAACACTAAAGTAGATCCTGTCCAACCAGGAAAAGATGATGGAGAAATAGGATAACTTGACAAAAGCATTTGGGGATAATAGTAAGGCATTAGACAAATTGGCTCGGGAGCATAGAAAGATGAGGAAGACAAATGCCTCAAAAGAGTAAGTGCAGAAGGTGTGAGAGGAGGTAGACAAGATATTGGCGGATCAGATGCCACTTGATTTATTATTCGAGGATCCAGCTATGGATCCAACAGTAGTTCAGCCACAAGAGGAGGAGCATAGGCCGAGGAAGAAGAGGAAACTCCCTAGCACTAAAGGAGTTGTGATAGAGGTGGCTCCGGTTCAGGAGGATCCCTTCTGTGTTCCACCAGTCGTTGAGCCAGTTCTTGATCAGGCACCTGTCCCATTAGAGCAGCAGTAGCAGGCCGAGGACCAGTCTAAGGTTCCCGCCAGTACAGAGGACTTGGAGGCCACTGATTAGCATAGGGCGACAGACTTTTTGTTTTGTTTTGGCATTTGCAATAAGCCCTTGGTTTTCTTAATGACACGGTTCTTTCCAAGGGAAAAGTGTTGTGCGAACCGGGTGGCCCTTCCCAATGATAGATGGCGTGACAACCTTCTTAAGGGTTTCAGTCTATTTTTTATTTTTCTTTTTGATTTTCAAGTTTTGTAGTAAGGGTACCTCAGGAAAAGCTTCACTTGGGCCTAGAACATTTGCATTTTATCCTATGGTCAAAGACATGATGTTGTGTTTAGGATGATGAAAGTCGTGGCCTTGAGATTTTTGTGTTGACCAAACAATCATCATGTGCTCATTTTGGGCCATTGTGTGCTTGAATCGTAACTAAGGTTGTTCTGGGCCCTCGACTCGATGTCTTCAGTGATCCTTGTGGTGATAATTCAAATTGTGAGCCCAAGTACCGAGTCGATGGTATATAACTTGCCTAAATGTTTGTTGAGGCAAAATCATAGGTGGAACTTAACTTGAGAAGTGATTATAGGCTCTCCTTGATCTAAAAAGGCCAATTTGAACAATTTCCATGACCTACCAATGACACGATCCCTAGTTCGTCCCTTTTGAGCCTTAAACCTTCTTCTTTCATGAACCAAGCTACAAGCCTATACCGTTCTTAATGCGGCCCTCTCTTGGCACCCAAATCTTCCCTTGAGTAATGGAAAATGTCTAAGTTTGGGGGGAGAGAGAAGAAAGGAAGTAATGTGGTAAAAGGTACAAAAGCAAAAGAAAAGAAATGCAATGAAAAAGAGAAAAAGACAAAGCGAAAGACAAAAAGTGAATAAGAACCAAAGAGGTAATCCAAGAACAACAAAAAGTGAAAAAGGTGTGAAAAAGTAGACAAAAGAAGAAAGGTTTTGAATTGTAAAAGAAAGAGTGACAATGTGTCTCTCTAACCCCTTGAAAGAAGTAAATTACTCAATTGAGTCGAACGCGTGTGCCAAAAATGAATCAAAAGAAGTGCTTATGGGAAGATTGAACCCAATTGAACAAAAACATGTCCTACCTTTACCCAAAAGCCTTAATAATGACTCCTCAAAAACCCTATATTATCCTGAGTTGAGGGAAGCCTACATTAGTGGATACTTACATAAGGGGCAAGCGTATGGTACTTAGAGCCGGACTTATGGCCTTTTCTTTGGGAGAGATAAGAGAAATACATCCACCTCGGTTTGTGTGTCAATACTAAAAAAGGTGAGGTTCACTTATGAAGAGTTGAGGATGTGTGAGCTTGGGTTCCACAATGACCAAAGTAATTGAGAAAAGTTCTTTGATGAATATGTGTCAACTCTCGATGCTCTTGTGTCACACTTGGTCAACAAGTTTTCAAGGTTAAATGTGTTAATGATGCATTTGCATTGACAACAATTGTTAATCCCAATTGATGCATGTTTAGGTTAGTTTAGGATAAACAAGAATTACTTGGATATTTTCCTTTGAGGGGTAGGTCTCATTTTATTTGCTTGAGGACAAGCAAAGGTTTAAGTTTGGGGGAGTTGATGACTGTGATTTTACATGTTTTATACCCATTCTTGCCTAAGCTTTGTGAGTGAATTGCCATAAATTAGTCCCAAAATGCTTACAAGTTGCACTTGATTGCTTGTTTGAGTGACAAGATGACAAACATCAAAGATCGGCTAAAAAGGAGTGAAATCTGCCAAGTGTCAAAAGACAAGTGAAGTAGGGAATAAGTGACTTGCGCGATCCGCACTGCTTTGCCACGCGGCCGTGCAGAAAAGTTCAGAGGATGAGCAATGTTAACGTTAACCTACACGGTCCGTACTGCTTTGCCACACAACCGCGCAAGGAAAGTTCAAAGACTAGTCCAATTCCATGCTAACCTACGCGGTCCGCGCTCCTTTCTACGGGGTCCGCGCCATTGAGAGTTCAGAGACCTGGGAATTCAAGGCAAAAGCCTATGAAGCTGCATACCAAATCAGTGGGGTTCGTGTGGATAAAGTTCAGAGAGTGTGGATTTGCACCAAAACACATACGCAACCGCACCCCATTTCTACGCGGTCCGCGCCCATCATCCAGCATGGCCGCCCGTCACATTTATGTGGTCTGCGTCCCTAGTTTTAGAAGAGAGATATGAAGACCAATGATCCCTACACGGCAGCGTGGCATTTCTGCGCGGTCTGTGCCATACCCTAAGGGGTATTTTTGTCCGGTTTTTCCTGTGTGCTATAAATAGACATTTTACTTTTTAGGTTAAGTTTGGTGTATCAGATAGCAGCTGAGCTCCAGACTTCATAGTTTTAGCCTATTTTAGGTAATTTCTTCTTGTATTGACGTGGATTTGAGTAGATTAACATTGTAGTTAATTATTATGTCAATTTCATCTACTATTTCTTCAATTTCTGTCTCTACTATGTCTAGCTAAACCCATTAGCTAGGGTTGTGGCTCAACCCTAGAGTGGGTAATTAATGGTGTGATTGTTTAATGCATGAATGATGTTGGGTGTTTGTTATTTGGGTTAATCTTATTTTTTCATTAAGATTTGGTGGTTGCAAACACTAGGTCTAGCTTAGTGAGTCTTGACTCTTCTTGAGAAAGAGAGTCTATGACCCCAAGATTAATTCCATCAAGGAATTAGGATGGACCCATGAGAATGGTAGTCCCAATTAGCGGGTTAACCTCGAGAGAGTAATTATTCAACTTGAACCCTAAGTTGCTTGGGCAAATTGGCCTACCCAATTGGTCTCGAGAGAGTCAATTGAGCAAAATCACTATCTCTACTGAGAGGTGTGAGAGTAGGTGCAAAAGTGCAACAGTTGTAGCACAAGTCTCATATTCATCACTCTTGCATTAGGAATCTCTACCCATTAGTTGACCACCTAGGTAAATGCCATGACCCTACTGCCTTTCTCTATATTGCATGCAACCTAAAATTATATCTTAGCATAACTTAGCTTTAAGTTTGTAGTTGATAAATTGTAGTTGATAATCAAAAGAGAACCAAAAATGTTAGAAGATCAATTAGGAGCTAAAACGCAGTCATAGACCATACAAACACTCAACTCCAACTTGAAGGTTCCTATGGAAAATTAACCCGATACCACTATGGGTAAAAGTATTAGCGCCCGCTCTTCCTTAGGTTGAGTCCGCTGCGATCATATACAACCAGAGAATGAGTAATATGGTATAGAATATGAGATAGAATGAATATTTTGTATCAATTTATGCAATTATGGATCTTAATTCTAGCCGAGCTTGAAAAATTTCAACACATCTAATGAAACTTCAGAAAGGCTAAATCGATGTATAGCTTCCCCCTTCCTTTAAAGGGCATCCATTATAATATTTCCTTTCGTTTCTTATAGGAATTGCTATTGTCATAACCTAACAGTTTGACTAATAATTTCTGCTGGCTAGGTGTAGTAATCCTCTTATCCAGTAAATATTTAAGACTGTGATGGTCAATCTTAATCACAAAGTGTATACTCAAAAGATACGGCCTTCATTTTTTTGGTTGCAGTCACCAAAGCCAAGAGTTCTCTTTCATAAACTGACAGTGCTTTGTTTTTATCTAACAATCCCTTTCTAAAGAAGGCTATTGGTTTGTTTTCTTAAGCTAGAACTACTCCAATGCCCTTACCTGAAGCATCAGTCTTTACAAAAAACTCCTTAGAGAAGTCAAGAAAAGTTAGAATAAGATGAGGTAACAATTCCTTTCAATGCCTCAAAAGCTTCAGTAGCCAAAGACTTCCAAATAAAGTTTTCCTTTTTCAGTAGGTCATGTATGGGTCTTACAATCAAGCCATAATTCTGTATGAACCTCCTTTAATAGTCAGTAAGAATAAAAAAACTCTGAGTCCCTTTAAGGTGGTTGACTAAGGACAACTCAACATAGTTGATACTTTCTACTGTGGACGCCATTCCCTTCTCAGTTATAATATGACATAAATAATCTATATATGTGACCCCAAAAGGCACATTTAATTTTTTGACAAATAGCATATGTAACCTTAAAGTTTGGAAAGCTTCTTCCAAATGGATCAAATGATCTGACCAGGTGGAGCTATAGATAAGTATCTCATCAAGGAAAACCCAAACTGGATTTCCTGAGGTGATCATGAAATATCAAATTCATTAGGCTCTGAAATATTGAGGGAGCATTAGTCATTCTTAAATACATTACTATGAACTCATGATGACTTTGAAATGTTAGACTCAAACATCCTAGTTTGATAGTACTCTGACCTCAGATCCAACTTTGAAAAATACTTGTCCCCATGTAATTCATCAAATTATTCTTTAATAACAGGGATTGGAAACTTGTCTTCCATTGTGCAGCTATTCAACTCCCTATAATCCACACACATCCTCCATATACTATCTTTTTTCTTCATCAGTACAATATAGGAAGAGTAGGGACTTGTACTATGTTTGATTACTATAGAGTTCACCATCTCATCTATCATTTTCTCAATTTCATCCTTCTGAACAGCTGATATCTGTAGGGCCTTAGGGCATTTCCATTTTTAGCACGATTTTGTGGTCATGTTATCTTGAAGGAGGTAGTTCCTTAGGCTCTTCAAATGTATCATTGTACTTCAGCAGAACTGATTGTAATTCTGCAATTTTCTCATGGTCTTGAGCTTGAGCTTCTTGTTATCGACTGTCCGTGTTCAAAGCAACGAGAAACTGGAAACCAGTAATAAGAAGAAACACAAACAGAACGTATGTAACGTTAAAAAAAATAATCACAGAAATGAAGAAATCCGAGACCACAGAATTCACTGTGTGTCCTTAAGGAATTTAACCCCCTCACTGTACCCGAGGTTGTGGATTATTTCCTCCCAGGATATAACGGATATACCTGTCGTAGGAGTGGCGGTACCTCAAACGCCTACGATTTCGACGAACTCAAATTCGGGAACGAAATCACACTATGACTCGATATGTTTTTAGTTTGAAGAAATGCCTGTTCGGGAAAGGCCATGCCTTTTCCTGAAAAATAAGAACGTTGGGAAGTTTTTTAACGAATTAATTTTTTTTTTCCCGCGGGAATTAAAAATAATTTCAGAAAATGAAGATTGAATTTTAAATAAATTTGGTCCAAAAAGATTATCAATCAATCAGATCATTTGACCGAAGCCGAAGCCGAAGCCGAAGCCGAGCCGAGCGACGACGACGGCGCGAGGGGAGTCCCTCTTCTTAACCCTTTAAGAGCTAGAAGAAGTGCTTTCTAATATAAGCACATAACTTTCCCTTTCTACCACCGATGTGGTATAAAGCTCCTTTTCAAAGGAACTTTGCTTTGAAACTTCATTTTCCTTCTATTGTCTTCTTCCCTCCATTTCTCATTCACACCAACTTAGCTAGCTTTAATCATTAACTAGCTTTAACACTTCTAATGAGAACAAGCTAGCAACTCCCCTATGAGACTCTTGTGTCAGTACTCCCACCGAGGCACAAATCAGCTAGTTTAGCAAGCAACTTTTTCATCCTACCTGACTGGATGAGATTAGCAGCAGGAGATTGAATACCTCTTAGAGAAACCTTCTTACTCATGATAGTAAACTCCATTTTAAGCTTCCTAAAGTTCCATAAAATATCACCCAAGGTGATCAACCATTGAATCCCAAGGACCATATTGCATTCCCCAATAGGTAGTACAAACATGTCAGAATGAAAAGACACTCCATGTATTTTCCATACCATGTTATTCAAAAAATGTGAATGAAGGATCCCACTGAATTGAATTGGGTCCAATAGTGACTCTACACCTCGTTACCATCAGCTAGTGATACTGCAAAAGGAGTTATGGCAATCAGAACACAACCTAACTTCCTGCCAGTATTGAGATCCAAGAAGTTATGTGTACTACCAATATAAATGAACACATGGACTTCTTTCCCTTTAACTGATACTATCACCCTCATAGTCCTGAAGTCATGTGCACCATTCATGACATGCACAAATACATGAGGCAAAATAAAACCTTCTGAGTCAGTTTCAAGACCATGAGCTATCATAGTCAACAATTTTCCATATCTAACATGACTTCTTTCTCTAATTCTACAAGCACATCCCCTTCTTCTATTTTCATAATTATCTTTTTTTTCTTACATACATGCCCCATAGTATACTTCTCATCACAATGGAAGAACAACCATTTGCTTCTTTCTTTTTTTCCATTTTAGCTTTAGTCAAGAAGTTAGGATTTCTATATGATGGTTTAAGCTACTAATATAAGATTTTGTAGGTGTTTTGGAAGAGTTTGCTTGGGTTTAGATAGAGACTGGTTGTATCCTTGAGGAGAAGAGTTTACATAAAAAAATCTTGGGACATTCCTGGGGTAGGAAGGATGGGGGTAGTAAAGAAAACTTCCTGAACTTCCAACATTTGTTCCTAAATTCTGGCCAAGAATGGCCTTGGACAAGGATCTAGGACCTAACATCTTGACGGGTAGTCCAATTTCAGGTTTTAACCCTCTTAAAAAATAACTAACAGCATGCTCCTCTTGCAATTCAACTCTATTGAGTAATTCATCAAAATTATCAATATAGTCTTGAACGGAAGTTAGCCGCCGGAGATCCTTAAAATCACCCATAGGACCATCAAAGAATTTTGCACCAAATCTGGCATATAGTCATCTGACATACTCTCCCCATCGAGGCTATTCTCTAGTCACTCTAGATTTCATGAAGCTTTGATGCTACTGAAGTGCCCTACCTTCTAACTTGTAAGAAGCCAGTTTAACCTTGGAACCTTTAGGATTTTTGTCCATATCAAAGAACTGCTCACATTTATACAACCAATCATTTATACTAGTTCTATCGAATCTGGAAATAACGACATCAACTTGAGAGTTTTGACATGATTTTGGTTTTTAGCAAATCTAGGCACTCAAGCTTCAGGAATGTCCTTATTTCTGCCTAATATTGGATCATTAGTTACAAGATTTTCCCCATTGTTGATCACCATTCTTCTTATTTCCTCCAAAGCCTGGATAAACATTGTCTCTACAGAACTGATCAATTATGCAACAGAATTGACTACAATCTCCACATATCTTTTGAGAGCATCAACATCTTTGCGTAATTCAGCTATTTGAGAGTTGTGATCACCCATTTCCAATCCAAGTAATCACCAGCTATGATACTAATTATACACACCAAATTTACGATCTAAGAAAAGGAAAGAAAGAGACCTAAAAAGTAAAATTAGGAAGAATTGCTCTTGAACAGAATCTCTAGAACTCTATTGGAGTTTGAGTATTAGTGAGCGAAGAGAGAAGAACTTTATTGATATTCATTCCCAAAAACAGATTCTTACAATTCATAGATCCGTCTATATGTGCTTGTACAATTGGAGGGAAAAGTAGTTATAGCTAACTAATTGAAAGAGTCATGTGTACTCCACCCTCCTTTAACTAACTCAAACGACTTATTGAATTATTCTAAAATTGTAATTCTAAATATGAATTTAGAAGGTGAGCTACGAGGATCGTAACATAATTGTTCCTTTGTTTGTCGTGTACACTAGATGCAGACGACTTATGAATTTACTTTGTTAGATAAACCATATATAGTATATTTATTTGGTTAATACGGTCGATGCCATGTGCTCATGGTAGGAACCAAAAAAAGTTATTATACTTGCAACGGCGTATCCAATGACTTGTGTCATTGTAATGGTGTCCCTACAAATGAAAGGTCAAAACTGCTAATTAAAGCATATCAACATTTTATTTTATTTTGAGTTGATATTTGATACTTAATAGGTCGTAAGCTAACATAATTAAAATTTTACAAAATAAGTTACGTACAATGATGGTGTAATGATTCATTAAAAAAATTTAATATTTGACAACAAGTTAAATTATTATTTTTACTAGGCTACCATTAAATATTAACCATAAAATGCATTTACTCTGATTGTGCAAATAACTTTATATTGTCATTTCTTTAAATTAAATTCTTTGGAAAATGAATTTGAGTCGTATATGATGGTAGACTATAATCTCGTATTTTAGTCGCTTATCGCACTCTACTTTAATTGAGTTTGAACTTTAATCGCTAATATTTTGCACTAACTGTATGTTTTATGTCTTATAGGAGTGATTTCGAGCAATGTAACTGTTATGGGATGGATTCAAGTAATTTGAAGCTCTTATGTATGAGTAAAATCCAAAGGAATTAATTACCAGGATCAACGGATGATAGTTAAGAACGAACGAAGAATCGAGCAGGCATATTGCATATTGTTTAGTGAAATGCACATAACTTTCTGCTTAGAACTCTGCTTGGGCTTCACAATATAAAAGCTACTTAAATGGGATATAACTTTCATGTTTTATATTTTCCAAAATTCCTAATAGAATAGGGTTGAAAGTGTGCGTACACGCACTGGCCGCGCATATGGAGCAGAACAGTGTGAAAAGTGCGCGGGCTCACTTCCAGGTGTGTTTACGTACACGTCCTGTCGGAAAAAATATACTATTTTGTGTAGGAGAAGGTGTTTTTATTTGATCCAGACCCTACTTGTTATATATACATTAAAGAATAGTATTTTGATGACTTTTGACACATCTTAGACCTAAGGAAGCCAAGGAGGAAGTGGAGAAGCAAAACCTCAAGGACTTCATCATTAAATCTCACTCAAGACAAGGGTTTGGATTGTTCTATATTTTATTTTAACTTAAACATTATTATTATGAATTACTCCATATCTATGGTGAAGCTAGGGTTGTGACGCAACCTTAGTGTGGTTACCTAACGGGTGTTTACCTTTAATTTAGGGCTTGTCTGTGGTTGAGTGAGTGATATTTAGCCTAGTTCTTGCTTGAATTTAAGAATTAATGGTTGTAACCATTGATCCATGTCTAATTGACTTAGTTTCTACTTGATAAAGAGAGACTAAGTCTAGGAAAACTTGGCTAACAAGGAATTGGGGGTGAACTCAAGAAATTGATAGCCCCAATTAAAGGGTTGAATCTAGAGATAGTAAGACCCGAGCATCTATCACTTGTTTTGTGAATTACCCATTTAGAGTTGAGAAAGCTAAATTGAGCAAAATCACTCTAACTACCGAGAGGTATCGATTGGATAATTGTGTGTGATTGCTATATTCCATTGCGACCAATAAAACTTGCCCTTAAGCCCACAATCTGTTAGGTAACCATCTAGGTGGAAGTCACGATCCTAGATCTTTTATAAACTTAAAAAATAACAACACCAAAAATATCTTTTTCTAGCATTTCATTTACAAACATTATCATAAAAATTAGAAGTATAAAGAAACAACCAAACATTTGGAAGTGCATTTTGGGAATGTCATACTTAGTCTAGATATATATCTGATCCAATATAAGCTCTCTGTGGAATCGACCCCGACTCACGTTGGGTAATTATAATTGCATGGACTGCTTTACAATCCCAATTAGTGGTGTGAATTTGGGTGACATCATTCGTGGTCTCCTCGAAGTCCAGTAGATGATTGTTTGGATATTCGTCCATCTTTTCTCTGAAGACACAATTGTTTTGGATGGTTTGGAGCAACCTTTGCTTCAACTCAAAATTATTAGTTGCAACTGGATGTGGTCTCACACTTGATAAACTTGGTTGTAGACCGGTCTAACATAATCACCAAGTGGTCTCCCTTTACGGTTTGCACCCAAGGGCTGATCTTCGAGACCCTTCCTCCTCATAAGCAATTTTTTCATCTCTAAGTGCTGCTTCTTCAACATCACCTGCAGCTTTCTCTCTGAGTTGGGCTGCCTTTCTCGCAGCCAAATCAACATTATCATCATCTTCTGCCATCTTTTCTTTGTTTGAGGATTGCCCAACCATTTCTGTATTTTCGGGAAGATTTATTTCCTTCCTCTCACAAATGTTTCTTGATTTTTAGTTTGTATGGTTGTAATTTCTTACCAGAAGATCGAGTCATGCACCAATCTAACTCGTAGCTTATGCACACTCAAAGAACAACAAGCAAAAAAAGAGAAAATATAATTAAAAAAAATCTTGAAGTAGCACAACAAACTATTTCAAACACTATTGATTGCCAATCCCCGGCAACGGTACCAAAATTTGACGAGCTTGAAACACAGTAAAATATGCTCGTTAGTCAAATATAGTAAATTCTAAAATTGTATCTACATGGATTGGAGTTAAATGGTTATTATCATAGTTTGTAGCTAGATTTCTATTCAAGATGATCAATATTTGAAAATTATGTGATTTAAACTAAATTAACTAAGAGTCTAAGCTTTTGACTAGTGACAAACAACGCAAATAATAGGAAAAGAAAGATATTAATAGGGAGAAAATAGGGTTGATAAGATAGGTGCAAGACAAATGTTTGGGATCTAACTCTAGATAATTCACTTCTAATATTCAAGTGAGTCTCTTGAATTCACTTTGTTATTAATTTAATTGTTTAGTAAAAACTCCTCTCTCTGTTAAGGGTCGACCTCACAAGATGAATCAATTTAAGCTCATGAAGATATACAAGAATTCGTAGTGGATTGGTCTTTAGGAGAACCTTTCTCGATTATCCACCTAACTAGGTTTAATAACCAAATTCAATTAGCCTCTCTTGATTACTATGAAGAATTAATGACTGTAACCAAGAAAATATAATGCAAGGATATTACAAGTTATGTCTCTCTCGATTACATGAAATAGTGAATATAGATGCAACGATTAAAACATCCGAAATGATTCAATACATAAAAACTAGAGTTAACATCCACAAAAAAGTATCAATATATCAAATCCATCAAACCCTAATGAGCCCTAAGTTCATGAGGCGGGCTGCTAGATAGTCTTTTGCATTCAGAGCCTCATGTTCCTCCTCCAAAATCACATACACAGCTTCTATTAGAAAGTAGTTAGAAAACTCATTGGGTCGCCGCATAGATTTCCGAACATTGAACAGTATCTCTTCATCGTTCAATCTCATCGTTAGCTCCCCGATATCATTATCAATTAGAGCTCTCCCTGTGGCCAAGAAAAGTCTTCCCAAAATTATGGAAATCTCCTCGTCAACCCGGGAGTCTAGAATGACAAAGTCTGCCAAAAATACAAGATTTCCAACCTGCACCAATACTTCATCAAGTATACCTGATAGCCTCTTCACCGTTCGGTCGGTTAGCTATAGTAGCATGGGTGTGGGTCTTGCTATTCTAATGCCTAACCTTTTATAGATAGCCAAGTGCATCAAGTTTGTGCTCGCTCCCAAATCATACAACGCATTAGCAAAATCATAGATGCCTATTGTGCATGAGATTGTGAAACTTCTTGGGTCAGACAACGTCTCAGCTATGGGTCTCGACATGACATCACTACATGTCTGAGTTAATGTAACAGTGATCAAGTCTTGAAAGTCAAACTTGTGAGACATAAAGTCCTTCTTCATTTTTACATAACCAGGCATCTCCCTCAAGGTGTCAATTAACAGAATGTTCACCTGGATTTGCTTCAACATCTCCATGAATTTCTTGTACTACTCATCCTTATGATATTTGGCCAATCTCTATGGGAAGGGTGCTGGAGGTCTCTTCTTTCCTGTGATTTGAGTTTGATCCGGTGGGGGCACTATTTCTAATGCCTTCTCTTGCACTAACTCAATCTCCTTCACAACCTATTTTTCTTTTCTTGTTTCCGCTGGTGCATGTTATACCGTCACCTCTGTTAACCTTGTTGAATCATCTACCTCAATTGGTACTAGCACAAGTGTCTCAGTTGGCCCGCTTTCGCGAGCAATTTCTTGCTCTAGATCAAGATCTCTACCATTTCTTAGACTCAAGCCATAAGCTGCTTTAGGCCCTACTCTTTTGGATTGACATGTTTGTCTGTAGGTAATGTCCCTTGGGGACAATTATTCAGAGCCATGAATAACTGTCCTAACTGAATCTCAATGCCTTTTATCGCTGAGTAATGTGCTTAGATTTTCTCTTTCTTTTTTCCATTGGACCTAATTAGTTATTGCAGCATTCCTTTAATTTCAGACAACCCATCATCTTGTCTCACTATCTGTTGTTGTTAAGGCTGTTGATAAGCTAGCTGCTGATTTTGCTAATTGTATCCTTGTTGCCTTTGGTAAGGCTCAACTTGACACTGTGGTCTCATAGCTCTAGGATTGTTGCTATTATTGTACTGTTGTTATGTTGGTCTATACTACTGATTCTGCTGCCCCCAATTCTGACCACCTTGCCTCTGTCCTCTATAGTTACCTACGTAATTCATATTTTCTTGATAGTTCTCGTTATCACTTTCACCACTCCACGAGCATACATATGGTTGGTTAATACATGGTGTACATAAGCCTCCATTAGTCACGTCAAACTATGTGTACCAGCTTCTTATTAGAAATAACGCTCTACGCTAGAGGGGGGGTGAATAGCGTATTAATAAAATTTGGCTTTTTCTTGCGGAATTTAAACTTTGCAGGAAATAAACAAATGCAGTAAAAATAAATTACACCACGATATATACTGGTTGGCCACACTTTGTGGTTAGTCCAGTCCCCGAGAGACTCTCTCGAGATTTCCACTAACAACCTTGTCAAGCTTAAGGTGCCCAACAAACCTTTACACTTGAGACTTGAATCACACAAATCTCAAACACTTGCTCGGAGGTTCCTCACCTCAAAGACTTCAACTTGCTCTGAGGTTCCTCACCTCAAAGACTTCAACTTGCTCGGAGGTTCCTCACCTCAAAGACTTCACCTTGCTCGGAGGTTCCTCACCTCAAAGACTTCAACTTGCTCGGAGGTTCCTCACCTCAAAGACTTCACCTTGCTCGGAGGTTCCTCACCTCAAAGACTTCAACTTGTTAAGCTTCCGGGTGCCTAACGAACCTTTACAACTTGAGAACTTGATACGACACAAGCCTCAAACAACCTGCTTAAGGAAACCTATCCCTAAGACTTTACAAGAAGAAATATAACACTCCTTCTTACTACAAGTGTTTAACAAAAACACTCTTTTACTCACTTTACAAGAACTCTCTCAAAGAGTGGATTATGAGTACAAAATATATGGCTCAAGAACACAACAACTCAATCAATAATCTTGGCTCTCAAAAACAATGTAAGATATGAAATTTGAATCACAAGAATGTAATGTATGCTTTTTTAATTTTTCTGCAGTGTTGTTGTGTTTTTAAAATGATTTTCAGAGAGTGTTTTATATAGAAAATGGAGTATTAGACCGTTGCATTTAGTTCCAGAAAACGCTCCTGAAAATCTGCCTGACAATCGATTGTTGATTTTCGACAATCGATTGTTGGAACACTTTTTCAACAGACAAGATCCTTAAAATCCGGTTAAAAAGATTTCTGTTGAATTTTTAAAAATGACAATCGATTGTTAACTTTAGACAATCGATTGTTGTTCAAATATTCAAAATATTTCTGGCAACTTTTTGACTAAAAGATTGAGTAAAGATTATACCATAAATACATAAGCCGTTGGAGAAAGTCCCGTTTGGAAATATCACTGAGCACAATCGATTGTTAAATAGTGACAATCGATTGTTCTTCATTTTTGAAGATTTTGAAAACATTCTGTAAGTTGTCCAAAACTTTGAGACTAAGTATAAAATCTGACAATCGATTGTTGAACAGTGACAATCGATTGTTGCTTCAAAAATGATTTCAAACGAAGTTTCTGTCTCAAGACAACATTTTAAAAACTAAGTATAGAACTTGACAATCGATTGTTTCTTCAAGACAATCGATTGTTAAACCCAATTTTCTCAAAACGAGTTTAAAAATCATTTTGGCAAATATGCAACTTATTTCTTTAAAAACTTATGATGCATGATTTTATGAAAATCATTTTAGGTGAGAGCCAATACTAGAAATAAGTCGTTGAGTCAAGATTACAAATTGAGACCTACGCAACAGTTGATTGCATCTTCTATTCTTGAACGCGTACTATCCATCTTGTACTTGGACTGTTATTGTTCCATCACCGATGAGAACGTGTTTCTTACAATTTCCCCCTTTTTGATAATGGCAAACATGTATCGGGATATGCATAATAATAACAGTTCAAGATAATTCAATATGCATCATAGACATGTTCATGTTTCATAAGATATTTCCCCTCAAATGATGTTTCCCCCTAAATGTGTGCAGTTATATCAAAGTGCATGGGAAATATATTATGCATGCATAGCCCGTTTATTTTCCCCCTTTTGACATTAACAAAAAGTGGCTAGATAACAAGTCTAATAATAGCATGCTAGTTCAACAAACGTCAACATAATCGATTATTATACGGGATAATCGAATAGTTTGCACTGGAAAAAAATTCCCCCTAAATATAAGATTCCCCCTGAATTTATGCAACACATTCAAAGAAAGCATGTAAGTATGCATAAACTCTAGTATTGCATATAGCCTTTCTTTTCTTCCTTTTAAAAAAAAATATGTACTTCCCCCTTTTGAAAATATCAAATAATTCATATAATGGAAATAGGAGAGATATTTCAAATGAAAATCAACTTTCATTAAATAGATAAAATATTACATAGGCCATTAAATAAATAAAAATACAAGAAAATATTTAATCCTCGTTATCATCATCTTCGTCCATGTTTTGCGGCGGTGCCCCAAAAGGGACAACAGCACCATATTGATAGTTGACATGGTCAAAGTATCCTTGGACATAGCGGGTTAAGATCAACTTTTGTCTCAATGCAGGTAAGATGATTTAAAATATCCGAATTTGGATCTTGATTTGGAGGAGGATTTTGAGGAGGATGTGTAGGAGGGTGATTGTCATGATCGCCACCACTGTGAAATGAAGATTCAGAAATTTCCCAGTGTTTGGTCCGATTTTTAAGTGGACCATTTGCCGTGATAATGCCGGTGGATTCAAGAAAATGCATGACAAGAAGTGCATAAGGAAGATGTTTGTCTTCGGCGAGAGCATCACGCATGTGAAGCTTGATTAATTTACAATAATTTAATCGAGCTCCGGAAGAAATGGCATGCATGAGTTTACAATCTTCTTGGGAGATGGTGGTGTGACTGCTTTTTCGGGGCTTGAGAACTCGGGTGATGAAATAGAATATCAACCGATAGTTCGGATCCATTCCCGTGATCGTAGGACGACGAGAAGTGAGACGTGGATCATAGTGAGTGAGTCCAATTTGACGAAGAAAAGAGGTTTCATCAAATAAGGCTCCCTCTTGTCCAACATATTGGTGAATGTCTTCACCATCATTTGGAAGTTTGATAATGGCGTTAAGATATTCGTCGGAGACAACTATTTTGACACCATTTACAGAAGTGAGAAGATCGCCATCGTCAGTTGGACGGAGGTTTGAATAAAAGGCCCGAATGAGTGTAGTATTGAAATCATATGAAAGGAGAAGGAAGTCAAGAAGTTGACTTTCTCGGAGTAAGTTTACAGCAAGACCATAGTTTTGGAGATATCGCATAGTAGAAAAACGAGGAGGATGAATATCACGTTTTTCAAATTTAGTAAGAAAGCGATTTAATTTATTTTCGCTTTTGAAGACCAAAACATCACCATCTTGATATGGATGATATCCGGAGGGAGGAAGAGTAGAGGTGGAAGCACCTTCCCTATTTGAACGGGTTCTTCTCGACAGATTGATAGAAGAAAGAAAGCTTGAATTTTGCAAAAAAAAAGCTTTTTAGAGAGGATTTGAGGCTTTGAGCTTGAATATTTGGTGATGAGAATGAAGACACCATCTCCTATTTATAGAGGGGAGAATAGAAAAAAATTTGCCTGAAGTTAACTCAAAAACGGTCGAGTTTTGGAATTGACCGTTGAGACAATCGATTGTGTATTTGAGACAATCGATTGTTGAACAGTGTTATGCCAGATGGATTGACTGATAAAAGCTGATAATCGATTAAAGGAGGCTGCAGGACAGAACGGTAAGAATTTTTGAATTAATACCGTCTGACAATCGATTGTTTATACATGACAATCGATTGTTGGGTGTTTGACACTTAGATTCTGAGAATTTGGCTTGAAACAGAATGTTTTTGAAATTTCAGAAAATCACTGACAATCGATTGTGTAATTTGACAATCGATTGTGTACTGGGCAAAAATGGTCTAAGTCCTGAAAATTGATTTTGGAAGTATGGTAATCAATTTTGAATATGTTATAATCAATTTTGGAATTATGACAATTGATTATGAATGGAACAACGTCATCAACACATGGTGGAAGATAATGATTCTTCGGATGAAAACGTTTTTATGAAAATAGATTTTCCATCATGAATACATATGATCAACACCAATTGTTATAAATACCAATTTAGAAAATCAAAACTCAATACAATTTATGCACTTAATCAATTATGCAATTTATCAAAATAACGTTCATATCAATACTTGTGACATATAATACCAATTCAACTAGCTAAAGGGTAGAGTAAGGAACGATCATACCCGGTTTGTCTTGATGTCATCCTCCATCGCTGACATCTCAATTTGCTAGAAATTGAATTGAATGCTTCATGCGAGCACATTTGCATTTCCAACATTTAATCAAGTGAAGCCATTTCCGATATATATATATACAAGCAATTTATCACCATAATAACAATTCAAAAACCAAATAGATATTTGTTAAGAAAATATCATCAATAAAATTTATGCAATCAATTCTTTCAAAGCACAAGTTCCCTCTTAAGTAAGACAAAATGGAATGTAATGACATTCCTCTTACTTGTAACAAATTGCCTAAGACATTTCTTCTTTTGATAAGAAGATTGTATTAAGGCTAATTCCTTTTACCATATTCACAAAAGAATAGGAAGGATATTGAGGAATATACAATATGACGATTTTTATAAATTTATCAATTATATCAACCAAACAACAAAAAAAATAATAGTTATTTTGGAAGGCATTTGTCAAAACATATATTGCATGCTGTTTCAAATAGCTAGTCAAATCATGAATCAACCATCTTATCACCTGTTTAAGCAAAACACATCAATTTGACATTTTACAGGAAATACCGATTGTTAAAAAAATCCATTTGACGGAGAGCATAACAAATGCATCAAATGTTGTTTTATTAACAGTGATACACAAGGTTATTTTCAGCAATCCATATTGCAACAAATGTCACATATTTAAGCGCATTTGCAATAATGAGAACCAAAACAAAGCATGATTCAAGGAGAATTGATACGGATGGTTAACAAAGACATATCAACACATACAATTGGGCATGATAAAAATGAAAGCCTAGCCTTTAAAAAAAGAGTTCAAGAACGTTTATGCCTATTTTGAACTGACACGATGATAAATGATAGCTGTCGAGTTCAGAATTCAGAATGGTAACAAATCTTGAGATTTTTACCGATTGACAATCGATTGTTGAAAAGGGACAATCGATTGTTGAACTATTTGACACTTAGTTCCTGAAAAATCTGCAAGAAACAGAAAGTTTTTGAAAACTCAGAAAAACACGGACAATCGATTGTGCCTGTGAACAATCGATTGTGGACTAGACCAAAAAGGTTTTAAGTCCTGAAAATCGATTATGAGAGTATGCTAATATAAAAAGCATTTATCAAAACATATATTAAAACATGATTTAAAACACTTTGCTGTTTGAAAAGATTGTCAAGACATAATTCAACTAAACATGATTTTAGTAGGTACTCATTCAATGCACGAATCAACATTTGTCAAAGCATGGATCAAGCATTTAATAGTTGATACTAGTAATCAAAAATGAATTTTCAGCATGTCAATCAACAAGTATAGTCAACAAGAAATTTCACAAATTGATTCTTACAATTAACGCATGTCAACGTTTTTCAGGGTGAGAATCAAGTTGACATAACACCAGCTGCCATATATCAACAAATCTGTCAACATTAATAACTTGCACATATTCGGTTTTATCAAAAAGAATAGCTAACCGAAATTCCTCTCGATGCCTTTGGGTGTCGTGCTTGGCGCATCTACTACAATTTTGTAGTCTTCAAGCACACCTGCAAAAATACCTACGGAGAGGTTTTTGGTACCCATATCTTTTTGGGTCCTTTGGGGTTAGGCAAATAATAATTATAACCAAAAGATAAATCTCTATGTTTAGCAAAACACACGGGTGCAATGTGACCTATCCGATTGCAATAATGGCATACTACGTTCGGATTGTGCCAATGCCTAGGTTGCGCCAAATACATTCTAGGTGATCTAGAGTCATTCCTAGAGGCGTTGAGAATCCTAGAGTCATTTCTAGGTTGTCTAACGTAGTTCGTTCTAGGCTTATCAACAATAGTCCTAGTATTGATTCTAGGCGATGTAAAGTGATTAACTCTAGATTCATTATTCCAATTTCTAGAGTTGTATCTAGGTGATCTAAAGGCGTTAGTTTTAGACTTGTTTTCATACATCCTAGCGTAATGTCTAGGTGGTCTAAAGGAATTTGTCCTAGACTCATTTACAGCCCTAGAATTATTTCTAGGTGGAGCAGTAAAATTTCTAATGGGATTTCTGCTTTTATGCCGTTGATTATTCTTCGACGTTTCCTTTTCTTCAATAACCTTAGGGACATCTATACTTCGTGATTCTAAAGTTTTCCTAAGTTCTGCGTTTTCTAACTTCAAAGAATCGCAGGAAGTACAAGTAGAGCATTCATCAACATAAGAAGCTTCATGCATAGTCTTAATGACTTGTCTAAGTTCTACACTATCATTTTGCAAAAACTGATTTTCTTTTACAAGATTCTCGTTATCAAGAGACAGATTTTCAAAATCTTTTTGTTTTAAAGAAAGTTGATTTTTGAAATCTTTTTCTTTCAATAAGAGACGTTCTTCAAAATCCTTTTCTTTTAAAGAGAGATTTTTCTGAAAATCTAATTCTTGCTGGGAAAGTGATTTCTTCAAATCTCTAATCATTTTGACAGCATTACCAAATTCACCATACAAATCTTCATATGCATTTTGTAATTCTTCGAACGAGTGAGAATTAGAGATACTTACCTCTTCTTCGTTGTTTCCATCAAATATTGGAGGCATGGTGTAGCAATTGCCTTCACCGATTCCTGCAAAAGAATCATGAGTAGAAGCCATGGATGGTTCTCTCAAACTGTTAAGTTTTTCAGAGAGTATGGCTCTGATACCAATTGTTAGAAATAACGCTCTATGCTAGAGGGGGGGTGAATAGCGTATTAATAAAATTTGGCGTTTTCTTGCGGAATTTAAACTTTGCAGGAAATAAATAAATGCAGTAAAAATAAATTACACCACGATATATACTGGTTGGCCACACTTTGTGGTTAGTCCAGTCCCCGAGAGACTCTCTCGAGATTTCCACTAACAACCTTGTCAAGCTTAAGGTGCCCAACAAACCTTTACACTTGAGACTTGAATCACACAAATCTCAAACACTTGCTCGGAGGTTCCTCACCTCAAAGACTTCAACTTGCTCTGAGGTTCCTCACCTCAAAGACTTCAACTTGCTCGGAGGTTCCTCACCTCAAAGACTTCACCTTGCTCGGAGGTTCCTCACCTCAAAGACTTCAACTTGCTCGGAGGTTCCTCACCTCAAAGACTTCACCTTGCTCGGAGGTTCCTCACCTCAAAGACTTCAACTTGTTAAGCTTCCGGGTGCCTAACGAACCTTTACAACTTGAGAACTTGATACGACACAAGCCTCAAACAACCTGCTTAAGGAAACCTATCCCTAAGACTTTACAAGAAGAAATATAACACTCCTTCTTACTACAAGTGTTTAACAAAAACACTCTTTTACTCACTTTACAAGAACTCTCTCAAAGAGTGGATTATGAGTACAAAATATATGGCTCAAGAACACAACAACTCAATCAATAATCTTGGCTCTCAAAAACAATGTAAGATATGAAATTTGAATCACAAGAATGTAATGTATGCTTTTTTAATTTTTCTGCAGTGTTGTTGTGTTTTTAAAATGATTTTCAGAGAGTGTTTTATATAGAAAATGGAGTATTAGACCGTTGCATTTAGTTCCAGAAAACGCTCCTGAAAATCTGCCTGACAATCGATTGTTGATTTTCGACAATCGATTGTTGGAACACTTTTTCAACAGACAAGATCCTTAAAATCCGGTTAAAAAGATTTCTGTTGAATTTTTAAAAATGACAATCGATTGTTAACTTTAGACAATCGATTGTTGTTCAAATATTCAAAATATTTCTGGCAACTTTTTGACTAAAAGATTGAGTAAAGATTATACCATAAATACATAAGCCGTTGGAGAAAGTCCCGTTTGGAAATATCACTGAGCACAATCGATTGTTAAATAGTGACAATCGATTGTTCTTCATTTTTGAAGATTTTGAAAACATTCTGTAAGTTGTCCAAAACTTTGAGACTAAGTATAAAATCTGACAATCGATTGTTGAACAGTGACAATCGATTGTTTCTTCAAAAATGATTTCAAACGAAGTTTCTGTCTCAAGACAACATTTTAAAAACTAAGTATAGAACTTGACAATCGATTGTTTCTTCAAGACAATCGATTGTTAAACCCAATTTTCTCAAAACGAGTTTAAAAATCATTTTGGCAAATATGCAACTTATTTCTTTAAAAACTTATGATGCATGATTTTATGAAAATCATTTTAGGTGAGAGCCAATACTAGAAATAAGTCGTTGAGTCAAGATTACAAATTGAGACCTACTCAACAGTTGATTGCATCTTCTATTCTTGAACGCGTACTATCCATCTTGTACTTGGACTGTTATTGTTTCATCACCGATGCTTGTCTCAATATTTGGCATTTATCAAAACCTACATGAATCAACACACGTTAGTTCGAGAACGTGTTTCTTACACTTCTGGCCTGATTCATCAATCTTCTTGGTGAGGATGCTCATTTGCGTCATCATAGTGGCCATATTATCGGCTATGGAGCTGTTTGGGTCCAAATCCCCTGAGTGGAATACAGAACTGATCGTAGATTCTCTTGTCATCCATCATGAATTTTGAGCCATTTTATCAAGTAAGACCGTGCATTCCCTAAATGGTTTGCTCAAAAATGCTTTGCCTGCTAAAGCATCAACATTGGCCTTCAAATTGTTTGCCAATCCCATGTAGAACCTTTCCCCCAACATCTGGTCTAGAATGTCATAGTGTAGACACTTAACCATCATACGTTTGAACCTCTCCCATGTTTCTTGCAATGTTTCAGCTAGTTTCTGCCTGAAGCTCAATATCTCATCAACTTGTTTGGAAGTCTTATTGGGTGGGTAGAACTTGTTCAAAACTTTCTTGACTAATTCCTCCCAAGTGGTAATGGAGTATATGAGGAGCGAATTGACCCAAGTCTGAGCCTCTCCAGTCACTGAGAATGGAAACAACAACAGCCTTATTGCTTCCAGTTTCACATTTGGTTGCATTTGCATGATACATATCGATAGGAAATCTTTTAGATGCTGCTGAGGATCTTCAATTTAGGACCCCGAGAACAGTCGCCTTTTCTGCAACAAATGTATCATGTTGTTTGTAATTTGAAATTATTCCACTTGTATCTGAGGGACTACAATTGAGGTTGCCAGATTTTTTAGCTGTGGGCTGTGCCCAACCATACAAGGCTGCTTCTGGCATAAGAGGTTCCACACCCTAGTTATTCTGGTCATTCCCATTCTTTCTGTTGCTTGGGTTGTCTATCACGTCACCCATGTCTTTTTCTATTCGTTCTATTGAGTTCTATTGTTGTTTGTCATTCTTGTTTGTACGATTTAGTGCCTTGAAATCTTTCTAAGGTTCCGGTAATGCTTGTACAATTCATCAATTCTTGAGGAGTTTCTATGCATACACCTGTTACACACAATACTACAAACATTATAGTTTCAATATAATGAATTTCGAGTCGAGAAAGTTGGCTAAACTACGAATTTTAACAATTCTTTCAGCCGTAATTAGTAACATTGTTGATTCCCCAGCAACGATGCCAAAATTTGATCTCAAGTATGACTTATAAAAAGGACTAAGCGGTCATTGCAAATATAATTCAGGTTACAAGTTTGGAATCGAATTTCATAAGGAATTAACGTACTAATCACAATGGCTAGTTGCACAAAAATTCAAGTAATCAACTAATATTGAATAATGAGTTGAGTGTTTGCTAACTAACAATAAGATAATTAAAAAGCTGTATTTTTATTACTAAAAAAGCAAATGTTTTAGATAAGATTAGAAAGGAGGTTTAAGATTTCCCCTCTTATCGGGATTCTCTCTATTACGTTTCCAATAAATTCGTCAGGATGCCCCTACTGATCGTGAGCACTGTAGGCGTCGTAATTCTTTTCCGAGAAAATACAACAATTTACTAAACGTATTCTTCCAAACTATGCTATATAGCACTCGTTTATCGCTCACTAAGATCACACCAAGGTTTTGTTATTCCTAATCCCACCTTTAAACTCTTCGTACTGATCTCTCATATACGTTAGAAGTGATATTATTCAACAACTACCTAAAGATGTACCCTTTTCAAGTAATACACACTAAAGCCATAGCCGATTGAGGGCCCTACAATCAACCACAATAATCACGTAGTTGAACAAGTATAGAAAATCCAATGGCAGATTTATATTAAACGCAACAAAAATTCATCCTGCAAGAGGTTCCGACAAACCCTAGAATAAAAAGTTTAGCTACTCATAATTGTTTTCACAACCACAATCTAAGAATTCATCACCAACAATAGAAAAAGGGAAGAAGAAAGATGAAAATACATTTCTGAATATTTTGTCTTGCTCCTCGCTTGTTCTTGCCTTCAAAGTTCTTCTAAAATCCAAGTACCCTCTTATTGGACGAGCTGGGCTTTATATAGGTCAAGGGAAGTTGCCTGTGGAATTATAATTTTATCCCTGGAATATTTTTCCTCGAAAGGACGTGTGCGACGACGTACCTGGGCAGGTGACCACGCATCTGGCCGGTCACTTTGGCCAGTTTCTGATTGACTTGCGCAGCCGCGAATCTGAGCAATTTTCTTCACTCTTCTTCGTTCTTTTCTTTTCCTTCTTTTAATTTCGCTGACCTCCTTTGATCCTTGAATGAACTCAATTTACTCCATAATATTTTACTTGGCCTTCAACGCTCCATATTAGCTCAAAAACGCTCCCTAACCTCATTGTAGCCCTAAATTGCTCCTGCAAAGCATAAAGTACTCAGTTAGAGCAATATACAACCTTTTAACGCTCAAATATCAGTAAAGTGGTGCAAATTAGAAATTATCTACCCATAGAGAAAATTGAAGAAACTAAAGTTGAAATAAGATTAAAATCATAATAGATGATAACGGGAAGAAAATCCAATATTAAAATGATAACCTATTACAAAGTTACCCAAAGCAGTAAAGGAAAAATTGCTATTTATTTTTTGGTGTTCAAACTTGACCTAGTTTTTACAGAAAAGGCTATTTATACAAAGCTGAAATTATCGGATAAAATTGCCATGCGGAGGTTCTGCGGTTGCACAATTCTGTGAGTACTCTTGATAACTAGGGATTCTAGACTATTTTATGCTCCTTTATGCTTAAGTTTTGGATTAAAAGCATGTGCAAGTATTCCCGAAAGCTAACTTTTTGTGCTTGTTTACAATGTTTGGTCAAAAAGATACAAGAAAGTCATAATCAGCTCATAAAGGAGTGAAACCTACACAAGTCAAAGCTGAGTCAAAAGGGCGCCGACGGCGAAGAAATAGAGGCGGATGCGGAGGGTTCACCACTGAGGCGTCTTAACTACGCCCTCAACACTAGTAAGGTTCAGAGTCGTTCTTGGGCTTAACAAGTCACCGCTGCCCGTGGTGAAATTGTGTGGTTGCGATACCATATAACGCGGCCCTAGTCTAATTCTTGACCTCGGCGAAATTAAGAATCAGAAAACTAAGCTTCAAGCTCAAATTGAAAATCATGGTCCGCATACATGTTTCGCGGCCGCATTGGAAGGAGCACTGAGGGGGTTGATTTCTTGCCCCAGCGGACCCAAAGTTCAGACCAATTTTAGAAGAGAAGAACCGCGGTCCATGATTGCTTTTGCACAGCCGCGTTTGTCCAAGCACTAAGGTGACCCATTTTCCACTACGAGCGAAACCTCCATAGGGGAAATTTTGTCTGAAAATTTTAGCTGTGTATAAATAGTTATTTTTCATATTGGAGAGTATCTATTGTTTTGTGGAGCATGTGGACATCCGCTTTGTACCTTTTTGAGTAATTTTAGAACATTTTTAGCAATTAATCTTAGGTTTTACTCTTACAATTACTTTTTATGGCTTATATTTCATCTCCATCTTTGATTATTAGTAGCTAAACTCATTAGCTAGGGTTCTGACCGAACCCTAGTGTGGGTATTGAATGTATCTTCAATTTTAGGACTTAAATATTTATGGATTCATTATATTTAGCTTGATTTATGCTTTAATTATTGAATTGATGGTTGCAAATACTGATTTGTGCCTTTTTCACTTAGGCTCTTCTTAACAAAGAGAGACTAAGTCTAGGAAATTCAAGCTAACAAGGAATTGGGGTGCATTAAAGAGATTGATAGTCTCAATTAAAGGGTTAAACCTAGAGATAATAATACCTGACTCAATCCAAATTTGCTTGCATGGTGTAAACACCCAATTGGGCTTGAGAAAGCCAATTAGGGCAAAGTAACTCAAATTACCGAGAGGTACAGAGTGAGTAACTATGTGCAATAATTATATCATGATCCCAATCACTATAAGTTCGTACTAAGTTTTAGACCCCATTAGATACTCACCTAGATGTAAGTCACTTCCCTAGCGCCTTTTTATTAATTGAGAAAACCTTACAAAAGTATCATACTTAGCTTATTTTCATTCTTCATTAGGGTTAAAAGTAGAATAATAACCAAAACAAAGCATGATTGGAAGTGCAATTAAGAACATCGCACATAACTAGATTAGATAGAAACCCAACTCCAAACCAATATTCACTATTTGTGGATTCGAACCCGACCTTTTGGGTAAAAGCTGCATCAATCACTCTTGTCGTTTTATTGTGGTATAGGGTTGGTGCTGATTACCTTTTGGCACCATTGTAAAGGAGCTAAATGGTTTTGGCTATCTATCTGACTAGTTTTGTGTCTTTTTTTTCTTTCCTTATGTTTTACTAACTTGTGTGAGTCAATTGATTCAGGTACAAAATGGCAAACAATGATCCTCTTGGAAATGTTTTCCCGGAGGTATATCTGAAGATGAGGTTCCTCTAGTACCTAAAGGACAAATAAGAGGCCGCCATGCCAATGAAAACATTCTAGACCCTCCCCCGCCTCCTCCACGAGTGGCTCCTCGGGTGCTTCCAAATGAAGGATACGCAAGTGAAATTGTCCCACCCCAAATCCGAACGGTCAATTTCCAAATTACAAATGTGATGTTGACTTTACTGGAGCAGGGAGGTTGTCGACGCCCCCTTTTTCCCCCTTTCTAAAAGAAAGAAATCGGGTTTACGATATTATGGACAAAGTAACTCTTATCCCTTTTGAGGAATCAGGTTACAGAATTTGAAGAGTCGCCATCTAATGTTTATAATGCATTAGGACACTTTAAAGAAAAGAAGATTTTGAAAAAAATAGAGTTCGGGTAAGGGCTTGAGATTATCTCTAGGGGAAGGTATTAGGCACCCCTCAAGATCCACTAGTGCGGTTCCAGGCCATGCTTAATTGTGACTTTAAAGGAGTAGAAAGCAAGTGAGGTTTACACATAATAGCTACAAGTAAGCTTGAAACTTTGAAAAGAAAAGCACTTAAGGAAAATATTACAAAAGAAAATAAAGGAGGTCCTAGGTTTAAATACAATATGGATCACAATAATGCAATATCCAGCAATCACTCCTCAAAAGAGGGGTCGCACGAGATATTAGTGCACCGATCATCATATCCATATTCTACCCTTCCGGCCCCGTAAAGGTTTTTTAAACGTGTGGATTGGTCACGAGTGCTTATACGTGCTATTACCCATCCCTTCCTATAAGTTCTAGGGGGTATTTAGGACCACTATTCCTATAAGGTAAGGACTAGGCTGAACCTTAGATTTAAAGGTTAAAATACTAGTCGACATAGATAAAAAATAGGACTTCACGTAAACGAGTCATACAAAAGCAAATAAAAGGCTCAAGAAACCCTCCATAGATAGCATATAATTAGAACTCTCAGTCACATTCAAGGTATAAAATGAGAGTTTTAAAACATGAATATTGAAGATAGGTTTTTTGGCAGAAAGTAGAAAATTTGATCTAAATTTTCAGAATTGTAAAAGCAATGGCGGTAAGTATATGGAAATTTAGGAGTCAGTAAAGAATACTTTAAGACACACTTGAAAAGATATAACGGATGTAGTATTCCGCTAAGAGAAGAAAATAGCATAATTTCGGACAGGAGAGGTAGAAAATGTATAGCACAGATGCAAAACCATTCAAGATTTCAGAAGGGCAAAGAGAGAGAGAGAGTAGTAAGTATATTAGTATTGAAATATACTTTTGAAAAATTATAGAAGATATTAGGACATAGTATTCTGATAAGTTTTAGAAAATAGTAGTCCAGTTCTAGACTGGAAAGGTAACTTAAAAGGAAAACATATAGATGTGATTAAAGATAGGATGAGAGTTTAGTAGGAAAACCAAGCGGACTTTAGAGAGGCAGAAACAAGTCCGGCCAGTTAAAAGAGGCTGAAATAACTTAAACATGACTAAAATAATCAATTGATTTTATCTGGCTTAAGGATTGCCTAGGCGTTAAAGACATTGCTTGATTATATAAAAGGAAGTTCACATATATATATTTGTTTTCCAACTTTTTTAAAAAGAAATTGTTAACCAAACTTATATTACTAAATGAAACTAATGAGGTGTTCAAACAATTGCAACTCAAACAAAAATCCTAATTGACATGATACCTAATGCACACAAGACTCCTAAGAACATGGTCTCTAAATGCAGTAGCAATGGAAGTAACTTATTAGTTATTAACCGATTGTGATTATAAAATGAGTAAAATAACAAGCTAAAATAAAAGAGCCTGAAACATGATTTCTAGTCGTATGAGATGCATGTCCTAGACAGGATATCTATTGCACAAATAAGATGATCCCTACAAGCATGTTTTTTACACGTACCCTTTACACTAAGCATGCATAACCCTCCCAATTTCCACTATAGAGCCACTTATTTATTACAAGTTATTACAAACCAAGATAATTAAAATTACAGTAATGAAAAAATGAGAAGTTATTATATAGGGAGCCTTCAACCAAGCCCAAATCTCCAACCTCACTTCTTTCGAGTTTCACAACCTTTACGAAGGTTTGGGTGCGGCAAAGCTACCAAAGGGCCCATGGGGTCCCTGGCCAATACCAGGAACTCAAACAAGTTACATTGAACAAGTGCAAGTGTGGAATTACCAGCCTTATGCATCAAACTTCAGTGGGTACTCAAGGTACTCAAAGAAATGCATACACTAAGGGGGTAAAACCTAAATTCTAGGAGTACTGAGATTGTGATAGTGTTTTAAAGATATTGAGTTGAAAGACAATTGAAAGAGGGTCCATAGAGGACCAGTTTTGAGAGAAAAGCAATGGAATGGGAGGTAGAGTTTATTTAAAAGAAATTGAGTTTTAAAAAAATAGTAAAATAGGATTCACGTGAAAACAGTTTTGAGAGAAATGCAACTGAAGATACAATATCATGCAAGCACAAGCAGGGGCAGAGGACATGAGGGAAATGTAACTCAAAAGTGAGAACACAGTACATACACACAAACATCAAAGAGAAGCACTTCAGAACTTAAACAATCAAGCAGGTTTCAAACAAAGTTGTCAAGGTTTTAACAGTATTAGATTAATAGATAGCAAACAGATTCACACATCAAGAAGAGGTTCAGGGTTACTTAGTAGCTAAGAGGATCCTAAATACAAGCTAATAATGTACTAGGGTTAGAGGATAAGGAGAAACATGCAGGAGATAGAAAAAGGGAGTAATGGGCATGCCAGATTAAGATAGGCATATTAATCAACATAGAGGCATGCTAATTGCAGTAAGAACAACAAAACCATAAGTAGAAAGATACCAGAAATAAGAGAAAGTGCAATACAAATAGAAACATATTGCTTTGAAGCTGTAAATCAAATAGGAGACATATCAGTTGAAGGCAAGGTAATGCGGGGTACTAGTGAGTTATAATATGCAAAGTGGTGAGCAATAGTGTGCAAGGGAGTGAGCAGCAATATACAGAGCGTATGCAGAGAGAGCAACAATAGCAGAGAAGTGAGCAGCAATAGCAGATAAGTGAGCAGCAATAGCAGACTCAAGCAAGCAACAATGTAGAGAGAGCAATAGAACAATAAAGTAGCCTAAAGCTCTGCCTGGGTTTCAAACCAGCTGAGTAACCGTTAGTCACAATAGAAGTGAGAGAGGTTGTGTAGAAACAAGAGAGAACATTGAATATTTTTTGTGTAAGAGAGAGTTTAGAATGAATTCTGTTCATATAAAGTGAGAAGAGATGAGGAGTACTTATAGTTTTGAAAACCAATAGAGAATAGGGTAACAAGTACCAAATTATAGAAACAATACCAATTGGAATCAATCACATGATCTAAATTATTTCAATCAGGGACTCGTGATTCGAATTGGAGTACAACAATATCAGATAAAGAAAATAATCAATCAGACTACTGATTACCATAGTAAAAGTAATAAACATGTAGTATGTATGTCGATGCCCCCCCTAAAGAGTGAGATCGAATTTACGACATTATGGACAAAATAACTCTTATTCCCTTTTGAGGAATCGGGTCATGGATTTTTAGGAGTCTCCGCATAATGATTATAGTGCATTAGGACACTTAAAAGAAGAAGATTTTTGAAGGAAAAACTAGAGTTGAGGTAAGGGCTTGAGATTATCTCGAGGGGAAGGTGTTAGGTACCCCTCAAAATCCACTAGTGTGGTTCCCGGCCGTACTTAGTTGTGACTTTAAGAAGAGCAGAAGTAAACAAACAATGTTTGTACATATGGAATGTAAATAAATTAAAAATTTTGAAAGAAAAGAGAGGAAAAAGACATAAATGGTTTTTGGAAAAAGATTAGTTGAAGAAAACATTAATTTTTAAGAAATAACATTAATTCTCACACGAGATATTAGCGCACTAGTCATCATATCCATATTCTACCCTTCCTGCCCCGTAAGGGTTATTTAAATGTGTGGATTGGTCACGAGTGCTTATTGCATGAAATTACCCATCCCGTCCTATAGGTCCTAGAAGGTGTTTAGGACCGCTATTCCTATAAGGTTAGGACTGGGTTGAACGTTTAGGTTTAAAGGTTAAAACACTAGGCAACATACAAAACAAATAGGAATTCATGTAAGGAATCATATAACAGCATGTAAAAGGCTCAAATATCCCTCCACAGATGGATACATAATTAGCACATCTCAATCACGTTTAAGGTCTAAGGAAATGAGAGTTAAAAGCTGGAATGTTCGAAAATATGTTAAGATAGGAGATGAAGAGATTAAATAGAATTTGCACAAAAAAAGGCGTTGGATGCATACTTTCTAAGCTTGAGAAAAGGCAGGAGATACATAACAGTTTAGAAATTGGATAAACCATTTTAAACATACTCAAAATATATGATAGGGCATAGCATGTATAGTATTCTGTTATGAAAATAATTTCAGACAGAAGAGGTAGGAAAATGATTAGCACAGATATAAAACCATTCAGAAGTGTAAAACTGAGAGCATATAAGTATATTAGTTTTTGGACTATAGTTTTGGAAAATTACAGAAGACATAGTGACCTGATGAGTTTTAGGAAAAACAGTAACACAATTCTGGAAAAGGTAACTAAATAGAAAGTATTTGCACATATATGATTATTTAGAAAATAGGACAGAATTTTGGTAAGAATTCCAAGAGGGTATCAGAGAAAGGAAACAAATTTGGGTAGTTGAAAGATGTAGAATGGTTTAAACACGATTGATATGGTTAATCAATTTTATCCAGCCTAAGGCTTGCCTAGGCGCTATTTAATCATAAAAGAAAGTGGGCATGCCTACTTATTTTCCAGTTTTAAAAGAAGCATGTTAACCAGACTTATGTCTGTTAAACAAAATTAGTGAAGTATTCAACAGTTGCAAATACAGCCCTACATACATGATATCTAATGCACACAAAGGTCCTAAAGCATGGTATCTAAATGCAATAGCAGTCTTGTTAATTATTAGCTGATTGTGGTTATAAAGTAAATAACAAGCTCATAGTAAGAGAGCTTAAAGATAGGATCTCTAGTCATATGAGATGTATGCCCCTAGACATGGTTTATATTGCACAAGTAGGTAAGTAAAATCCTATAGACATGTTCTCTACCCATTACTTAAAATTAAGCATGCATAATCCCACCCAATTACACTATAAACCCCATTGTTCATTATAAGTTATTACAGACCAATGTGATTAAATTACAGTAGTGAAGAGGAATAATAAGAAGTTAATCAATAGGGAGCCTTTAGCCAGGCCCAAATCTCCAATCCTCACTTCTTTCGAGTTTCACAACCTTTACCAAAGTTTGGGTGCGGCAAAGCTCCCTAAGGGTCCATTGGGACTCTTGGCCAATACCAGGCACCCAAAATAAATTAACAAGACAAGTTGAAGTGTGGAATTACCAGCCTTGTGCATCACTTCAGTGGGTACTCAAGGTACCCAAAGCAATGCTTACACTAAGGGGGTAGAAACTAAGTTCTAGCAGTAGTGAGATTGTGATAGAATTTGAAGAAGTTGAGTTGAAAATAATTGAAAGAGGATTCACATAAAAATAGTTTTGAGAGAAAAGTAATCAATTGAGTTTGAAAAATAGTTAATATGGGACCAGTTTTGAAAGCAAAGAGTAACACAGTACTCAGAGAACACAAACAGGGGCAGGGGGAAGGAGAAACATGCAGGAAACAAGCACAGGCATGCCAGACTATATTAATCAGCATAGAGGCATGCTAATTGCAGTAAGAGCAACAAAACCATAAGTAGAAGCATGCAAGAAACAAAAGAAAGTGTAACACAAATAGAAACATATTGCTTTTAGGGCTGTAAATCAAATAGGAGACATACCAGTTGAAGGTAAAGTAATGCAGGGTAGTGGTGAGTAATAGTATGCAAGAT
The DNA here is from genome assembly GCA_034376525.1 of Nicotiana benthamiana. Classification (NCBI taxonomy): domain Eukaryota; kingdom Viridiplantae; phylum Streptophyta; class Magnoliopsida; order Solanales; family Solanaceae; genus Nicotiana; species Nicotiana benthamiana. Next base: position 49,043,138 of record CM067340.1, on the reverse strand, counting down.
GCTGTGCAAAGAGAGCAACAGAATAGAGAAGAAGCAACAATAGAAAAAGGGAGCAGCAATAGCAGAAATGAGCAGTAATAGAAGTGAGCATCAGTATAGAGAGCAATGAAAGTAAGCAACAATATAATGGAATAGTGAAATAGTCTAAAACTCAGCCTGAGTTTCAAACTGGTGGAGTAACCAGTAGTCACAAGAGAAGTGAGAGTGATTGTGTGAAACAAAGAGATAGTATTTAATTTTTTTGTGTGAGAGAGAGTTCAGAATAATTCTGTTCGTGTCTGTGTGAGAAAGGAAGAGTAGTACTTATAGTTTTTGAAAACAATAGAGAACAGGGTAGTAAGTATATAATCATAGAAACAGTACCAAATGGAATCGATCACAAGACTTAATTCAATTAAATCAGGGATCCATGATTTGAATGGGAGTACATGTTATCAAGTAAGGAAAAGAATCAGTCAGATGACTGATTATACCATAGTAAGAAGTAGTGTGCAATAAGGGCTAGATAAACAATGCTTCAAAGAATGTATATGCTGGCTACTTAAAAAAGATGTTTAAGTGCACAAATATGATAAAAATATAAATCAACTCTGAAAATCAGTCAAAGAAACACGAACAAGACCAAAGTTAGAGGGAATCAGTACCAAGTATAGAAAGCAACTCACAAGTAAGGAAACAATTTGAAAAATCAATGTAAGAACCCTTAAGGAAAACACATACAAATCAGGGATTCAAAGAGATGCTCGTAATTAACAGAATATTCAGTAAAGAGAAGCATTTAAACTTATTTAAACACAATAGTCACAAAGCTAAGAACCCTACGTAAGGAATCATATAAACAGGGGAGAGTCGGAACCCTAGTAAAGATTTAAAGTGTGGAATTTGGACTAACTCGGAAACAAACAAACTCATAACATGGCACAAACATAGGACTATTCACATAATACTCAAAGAAACAGAAGATATGGTGATTTTGAAAGGGGGTCGAAAACCTAGTTTTGAAAAGAGGAACTAGTACGTTTAAAAACTTGAACTAATCGAAGATATCAAGTAATAAGTAGTATAGAACTCACAGAATAAACTAGAAATCGTTTAAAAAGACATAGATTAAGAGATTTAGGCAAAAGTTAGGGTTTGCAATAAAATCAATGAGATGAGGAAGCTGGCCGTGAAACTTGTTAACAGCGACGTTTAAAGCATCATCAGACCAAAACCCACCGGAGAAAGGCCCGGAGATACGCAAAGCGAGGTTCCAGGGACTGCCTTTCATGGTGGATGTCTCTGGGGCTTCAAGGCTCATGGAGAAGCAATGAAACGAGGTTTCATGGCGGCTAGAGGTCGAGAGAAGTGAGAATAGAGTTGACCGGAGAGGCGACGAAGTCCATCGGAGAAACAAAAGAGAACAGAAGGTTCTAGAGAGAAGGGAGAGCAAACGATAGCATAGAGAGATACCGATCTTTGAGAGAGTGAGGGGTCGGGGGGGTAGGTTAGGATTTAATTATGGTAACCTAATCTAGGTCGTTGATCTTACTTGATCAACGGCTCAGATTAAATCAAACGTGGACCTGATATTTGAATGGGTATGGGTCGGGTTAGTTTGGGATGTGGGTCGTCTGATTGGGTTTAAAAATTGGGTTCAAATTGGGCTGAATAGAGACACAATTTTGGCTAAGATATAATAAAATCTGGCCAACTTTTAAATGGACAATTTACACCTTTCCAATTAATTAAAATAGTTAAAAATGATTTAAAAACAAATTAAAAATATTGAAATGATTAATAATATATAGAGAATAATCTGAAAATATTAGGAACACTTTTATGATTATAAAATTTGGTTAATTGAAAAATAGGCTATAATTGCAATTTCATTGCAATTTAGCTTTAAAATATCAAATAAATTTATAAAAAATATGCAAAAATCACCTTAATTATATTTGATGTAAGTATAATGGTGGAAATAAATTATTCACCAAAATGATAGTTTTGGGAATAATTATTGGGTTTTATACTTGTTAAAATAGACAATAAATTGATTTTAGAAATCTTAGAAAATTGAGAAAAATACAAACCTTTGGGAATGCTTATATATATGCATAAATATACAATTTGAAAGTATTTTGGGTATAAAAGTACATAGAAAAAAATTGGGTATCATCAATGTAATAAAGGTCAAATACATAATACTCAAAATAAGGAAAATATATGCTGAGTATTTGAACAATATGTTTAAGTACACAAATATGGTAAGCATATAAATTAACTCTAAAATTAGTCAAAGAACAACGGACAAGATCAAAATTAGAGGGAATCAGTACCAAGTATAGAGAGCATCTCACAAGTAAGGAGATAATTCAAAAATTATTCTAAAAACCCTTAAGGAAAACACATACAAATCACGGATTCAAAGAGATGGACAGAATTATTCGAATAATAATTAGACCTATATACACAATAGGCGCGAAAAATCAGAGAACATTATGCAAGAAATCATAGAAGCAGTAGAGGGTTGGAACCCTAGTAAAAAATTTTAAAATATGGAACTCAGAAACAAACAGGCTCATAACACAAACAAACACATAATACAGGCATACATAATACTCAAAAGAAACAGAAGATATAGCGATTTTGAAAGGGGGCTCAGGAACCCTAGTTTTTAAAAGAAGAACAAAACGTTGAAAAGAACTTGAATAATCAGAGAAATCGAGTAGTGTAAAACACAAAGAGTAAACTGAAAAATTGTTTTAAAAATTAGAGATTAAAAGACTTAGGCAAAAATTAGGGTTTTGTAATAAAATCAGTGAGATAAGGAACATGACCGTAAAACTCATTAAAAATGGAGTTTAAGACACCATCGGACTGAAAACCACCAGAGAGAACGCCGGAGATAAGCCAAGCAAGGATTCCTGGGATCGCCTTTTATGGTAGAAGTTTCTGGGGCTTCAAGTCTTAGAGAGAAGCAACGAGACAAGGTTCCATGGCGACTAGAGGTCGAGAGAAGTGAGGATGGAGTTGGCTGGAGAGGCGATGAAAGCCGTCGGAGAAGAAGAACCAGAAGGTTCTAGAGAGAAGGAGGAGAAGAAGAGACAAATAGAGAGAGAGAGACCGGTCTCTGAGAGTGAGGGGTCAAGGGGCTAGGTTAGAGTTTAATTAAGGAAAATGAACCTGGGCCGTTGATCTCATTTGATCAACGACTCAGATTGAATCAAGGTTGGGTCAGGTTAATGAATTAGGTGGGTCAGGTCCAAATTGGAACATGGGTTGGGCTGAAATGGGGTTACAATTAGGGTCAATTTGGGCTACGTTTGCAATAAAATCTGGCCAGGTTTTAAATAGCCAATTTCTCACTTTTTATTTTACAAAAAATAGTTAAAATGATCTGAAAAACAATTGAAAACATAGAACTAATTAATAACATCTAAATATTAATCTAAAATACCAGCAATTATTTTATAGTTATAATAATGCGGTTAATTGTAAAATAGGCTTTAATTGCAACTTCATGCAATTTAGTTTTAGAAATTCCAAATAAATTTGTAAAAATATGTAAAAATTAAATTAATTATATTTTGTTGTAAATATGATATTGAAATACATTATTCACTAAAAATGATAATTTGGGGAGTGATTTTGGATTTTAGTACAGTTAAAAATGAATAATAAATTGATTTTAAATAGTCTTAAAAATAAAGGAAAAATACCAAAACTTTCAGGCATGCTTATATATGTATACATATGCTATTTTGAAAGTATAAAAAATACATAGGGAAAACTTGGGTATCAACAACTTCCCATCTTTATCCGAGGAGGATGAAAGAGTTGTCGGGTAAAGATAAGATGACCAATTTTGACCGAAAGAGGCAATTGCGAAAGAATTTTGACCGTGCTCTGGCTTATGAGCTGCCTACATATCCCTAATTTTACAAGAATTAGTCCATATGTAGTTCTAGAAATGCTGATGGAATGTGTCGATGGAGATTCGAAAAGACGGACACGATGGTTAAGTTTGAAAAGACATTTGGAATCGAATAGGTTGCGAGGAACCGGAGAGGGATCGCTTCTGCTGAGATGGCCGTTTTCTAGCCGGTATACTTGTAAATGAAAAATATGCACATATATTGTGCATAGATAAGACATAATGCCTGTTGCCGTTGGACCATGAATGCTGTCTTAGGACGCTTAAGATGACGTCCTCCGACTATGATTCTTGGGCCATGAAGAGCATAAAAAGTAAAGATTCGCAGGCCATGAAATGGTGTTCTCGGGCTATGCAGATGGTGCCTCCGAACTATGACGCCTTTGAATAGGTTGGCAATGTTTCAGCCCATGAGAATGTGGTAATCCTTCAGCCAAATGAATGCAAAGAGTGGCAATCTTTCAGCCAGATTGTGAATTTAAAATGCAGGTGGCGATATTTCAGCCGAAGCAAGAATTTAAATGCAGGTGGTAATATTTCAGCCGAATAAATGTAAGGAGTGGCGATCTTTCAGCCAGAGCGTGAATTTAAAATGCAAGTGGTGATATTTTAGCCGAAACAAGAACTTAGATGTAGGTGGTGATATTTCAGCCGTTCGAAAAATAAAGTGGTGATATTTCAGTCATGCAGGATGAAGACAATGTTTAGTCTCGGAAGGCAGATAGGTAGCCTTATGCAATACAGATGGAGACAGAGCTTAGTCTCGAAAGGTAGATAAGTAGCCTTATGCAAATGGAGACAGAGCGTAGTCTCCGAAGGTAGAAAATAGCCTTATGGAAAATGCAGATGGAGAAATAGCTTAGTCTCGAAAGGTAGATAAGTAGTCTTATGCAGGATGGAGGTAGAGCTTCACCTCGAAAGGTAGATAAGTAGTCTTATGCAGGATGGATGTAGAGCTTCACCTCGAAAGGCAGAAAATAGACTTATGCAAAATGCAGATGGAGACAGAGCTTAGTCTCGAAAGGCAAACAAGTAGCCTTATGCAGTATGGAGGTAGATATTAACCTCGGAAGGTAGAAAATAGCCTTATGCAAAATGCAGGAATGAAAAGGAGCGAATATTAGTAAGTTTTCTTAGTTGATAGACGGATGTGATATCATGACTGCTGGAGAATATTAGGTGTAGATAGTAGATTCGCGAATGAGCGTTTCTAAACAATAGCGATCCAAATGATGTTTATGCATGACTTAGTAAATATAATGTAAGTACATATTTGAAAAATGATTTTATTTTGGAAGAACCAACGACTGCAACGTGGTTCAAGACACGACAACCTCGCTTGTCCCGGAATTTTAAGGGTCCTCCTCAAAATTCTGCCCCAGTTTACTGGGCTGGCGCTATTGACAATTGTGCTGAATGACCAAAAATGGATTGATTCCAGAATTTTTAGGAACTCCCTCAAAATTCTTCCCTAGTTTACTGGGTTGATGCTGATGAGGAGACTGTTCCAATGCTAATTAAAATGTCACCGAACCCATAGGGCTGCCTACATATCCCTCTTATACGGAAATCAAGTCAGGCGTAGTTCAAATTACATCATGAACAAAAAGCATATGATTAATGTAGTATCGTTTCACTACGTCTGAGTTGATTGGCTTCGGCCAGACTTCTCCGTCCATTTCTTCAAGAATAAGGGCTCCCCCGGTTAGAAACCGGTGGACCATGTACAGACCCTTCCAATTGGGAGAGAATTTCCCCTTGGCTTCTTCTTGATGCGAGAATATCTTCTTCAACACCAGCTTCCCTGGTGTAAACTTCCTCAACTTAACTCTCTTGTTAAAGACTTTGGACATTCTGTTCTGATATAATTGACCATGGAAAATTGCATTCATTCTCTTCCCATATATAAGGGCTAACTGTTCGTAGCGAGTTTGTACCCATTCTGCATCGTCTAAATTTGCCTCTTCTATGTTCCTCAAGGAGGGAATTTCTACCTCGGTAGGAATGACTGCTTCTGTACCATAAACCAATATGTAGGGAGTTACTCGGTTGATGTGCGGGCCGTGGTACGATAACCCAATAAGGCAAATGACAATTTCTGATGCCGCTGCTTGTGCCTTTCAATCATCTTCCTTAGTATCTTCTTGATGTTCTTATTGGCTGATTCTACAGCTCCATTCATCCGAGGTCTATTAACTGTAGAGTTACTGTTTGATCTTGAAAGTCTCACACATTGCTTTTATCAGGTTGCTATTGATATTTGAACCATTGGTTACTGCTTTGTATGATGCTGCTTTGACCCATTTAGTAAAGTAATCAATTGTCAGTAAGATAAACCTGTGTCTGTTTGATGCGGCAGGCTCGATCAGTCTAATAACATACATTCCCCAAGCAGTGAACGACCATGGTGAGCTTGTTGTAGTAAGCTTATTTGGAGGTACTCTTATCATATCTGCATGTATCTGACAGTGATAGCACCTTCGGAGATACCGGATGCAGTCCGTTTCCATAGTCATCCAAAAATACCCTACTCGAAACATCTTCTTTGCCAAAATGAAACCACTCATGTGCGGTCTACAGGTCCCTGTGTGCCATTCCTCCAATAGTTTGGTTTCTTCTCTTGATCGACACACCTTTGTAATCCCAAATAGGGAGTCCTCGTGTACATGATTCCTCCGCTGTGAAAGAAATTGTTAGATAACCTTCGAAGTGTGCGCTTCAGAGTAGCATTGGCCAGCCTGAGTAATCTCATATTGTGAAGTGTACTCTTATGTCATGGAACCATGGGTTTCCATCTACTTCTTCCTCAACATGAGCACAATAAGCTGGTTGGTTGTAAATCTTGACCTTGATGGGATCAATGAAATTCGTATCTGGATGTTGGATCATGGATGACAAAGTGGCTTGTGCATCCGCGAACTCATTCTGTATTCTGGGGACATGTTGGAACTTTATCTTTCTGAATCACTTCTTCAACTCCTGCATGTGATGTAGGTAAGGGAGTATCTTAGGATTTTTGGTTGCCCATTCTTCTGGAACCTGATGTATGAGTAGGTCGAAGTCTCCGATCACTAGTAACTCCTGAATGTTCAAGTCAATGGCCAGTTTGAGCCCTAAGATGCATGCCTGGTATTCGTCCATGTTGTTGGTGAACGTGAACCTGATCTTGGCGGATACTGGGTAATGCTGACTGGTTTATAATACCAAGACTGCTCCTATGCCAACTCCTTTGAAATTTGTGGCTCCATAGAAAAACATTCTCCAACCATCATAGGATTCTGCAATGCCTTCTCCAATGAAAGATACCTTTTCGTCAGGAAAATACGTCTTTAGAGGCTCGTATTCTCCTCCTACTGGATTCTCGGTGAGATGATCTACTAGAGCTTGTACTTTGTCTTCCTTTTGAGTGACGTAAACAATGTCAAATTCACTCAGCAGGAATTTTCATTTGGCGATCTTGCTAGTAGGCATGGGCTTCTGAAAGATATACTTTAACGGATCCATCGTTGATATAAGATAAGTGGTGTAAGCACATAAATAGTGCCTCAATTTCTAAGCTACCCAGGTCAGAGCACAATATGTGCATTCTAATTAGGAATATCGAGCCTCGTACGGGGTAAAATTCTTGATGAGGTAATAGATTGCTTGCTCCTTTCTTCCTGTTTCATCATGTTGTCCCAAAACACAACCAAATACTCCATCCAAAACTGCGAGATAGAGCAAAAGGGGTCTTCCTTGCTCCGGTGGAACCAATACTGGCGGCGTAGACAAGTATTCCTTAATTCTGCCAAAAGCTTTCCGATAATTGCTAGTCTATTTGGTAGCAACATCCTTCTTCAGCATTGTGTAGATGAGTTCACAAATAACAGTGGAGTGAGCTATGAATCGGGTGATGTAGTTGAGTTTTCCCAGAAAAATCATCACATCTTTCTTGTTCTTTGGCCGTGGCAACTCTTGAATAGCTTTGACCTTTGACGAATCCAATTCTATTCCCGGCGACTCACAATGAAACCCGGTAACTTTCCAGCCGAAACCCCGAATGCTCACTTGGCGGGGTTCAGTTTCAAGTTGTATCTCCCAATCTATTGAAAAATTTTCTCAGGTCTTCCATATGATCTGCAACTTTCTTGGATTTGATAATGACGTCATCCACATACACCTCGATCTCTTTATGTATCATGTCATGAAAGATAGTAGTCATGGCCCTCATGTAGTTGGCACAAGCATTCTTCAAACCAAGTGGCATCATTCTGTAACAGTACATCCCTCATAGCATGATGAACACCGTTTTCTCTGTATCTTCTTCATCCATCCATATCGCATGGTACCCAGCAAAACAATCAATGAATGACCATAGTTCATGCTTGGCGCAGTTTGTAATCAGGATGTGTATATTTGGCAAGGGGAAGTCGTCTCTGGGACTAGCCCGGTTGAGATCCCGGTAGTCGACACACACTCTAACCTTCCCATCTTTCTTCGGTACTGGCACAATGTTGGCTAACCATGTAGGGTATTCTACCACTCGGAGAACCCTGGATTGGCTTGCTTGGTTACTTCTTCCTTGATTTTCAAACTCATGTCTGGCTTGAACTTTCTGAGCTTCTATTTTACTGGCGGACATGTCGGATCTGTTGGCAACTTGTGAGCTACAATGGATGTGCTGGGACTAATCATATTGTCATATGACTGGGCGAAAATATCCTCATAATCTTTTAAGAACTACATGTACTCTTTCTTTTCTGATGGAGACAAATGCACGCTGATGCCCATTTCCTTGACATTCTCTACATCTCCCAAATTGACAATCTTAGTTTCATCCAATGTATTCTTAGGTCTATTCTCAAAGTTCTCGACCTCTTCGACAACCTCTTCTAGTATATCATGTTCCTCTCCTAAATCTATGTCCGTTTGTTGAATTGCCTCGTTGCAAGTCATACTCATTGGTTCATCATCAAGATATGTAATAGTAATGCTGTGTAAAATAAAGTAAATGATAGAGAAAAGTAATAAGCACGAGATATAAAGGATAAACTTGGAAAATGCTCATGATTAAAGTCATAACTGTTCGAAACAACGGAGCTCTTTTCAAAAGTAAAGACAATGCAAAAAAGTAAAATCAAGTGCATGGCGTGTCATTTAGCCTTGCTATCCCGAAGTTTCTTAGGCACTGGTGGTCCTGAGTGTCCAATTGGTGAGGCGTTCTCCTTGATTCACAGCTTGAATGGAAAGACCTTCCTCTCCTTCCTCCTCGAAGATAACACAACAGTCCATATCATCTCCCAGAAATAGGTTCTTTATCGCTGCCAGTATTTCATCTTCCTCTGATCCATATATAATTTCAGTAGGCTAAGTCTGCTCCAACTGAGGTAGAAGGTGCTCCAATGGATCATATGGGCTGCGCCCTGGTGGTGATCAATCGTCAAATTCCTTCCAGGTGTACTCATACCCTAAGACAAAAGTAGTGACATGTTTCTTTAGTTTGATGGGCTCGGTGATACCCTGGAGGTTCCTGCCCAATCCTTTTCCGCGTTCATACCCGCTCCAATTCAGGATGCTCTCAATCTTGTTATCCCACCATTTGTCTTTGTCCACAGCATTGACTCGCTCGTCTGGTGGTATGTTTATCCGTCTATTCTTCTTCTACCTCCAATTATTAGGATGGTTTGGCAACTGTATAGAGGGTTGCTATTGTCTCCATGAATGATCACTTCCTGATGATGCTATTCAAACTTCACCGCTTTATGTAGGATTGATACCAAAACCCCAGTGGTGTGGATCCAGGGTCGTCCCAACAATAAATTGCAGGATGCTGGCGCGTCTATGACTTTAAATTCAACATCGAACCAGGTAGATCCCATCTGTAAGCACATGCTAATTTCTCCGATGGTAGATCTTTGAGACCCATCAACAACTTTAACATTGATAGCCCCGTCTTTGATCTCATGCAAACTTGCCTAATTGTTCTGAGAGTCACTAGAGGATAAATGTTAAGGCTAGATCCCCCTCGACCAGGATCCTGGTGATGAAATAATCTTCGCATTGCACAGTGATATGCAATCCCTTGTTGTGACTAAGTCCTTCTGGTGGTAGCTCATCCTCGTAGAAGGTGATCTTGTGGCTTTCCAACACTTGTCCTACCATGTTTTCTATTTTTCCTCCCGTTATGTTTATGGGAACATAAGCTTCACTCAATATTTTCATCAAGGCATTCTTATGTGTTTCAGAGCTTTGTCGAAGAGCCAGGATGGAAATCTGTGCTGGCGTTTTGTTCAGTTGCTCAACGACCAAGTATTCTTTGGCCTGTATCTTCCTCCAAAGGTCATCGGGTCTAGTTTCAACAAATCTTCCAAAGGCTTGTTTGTTGGACTCAGCAAAATGTTCTGGAGTGTATACCATGCCTATTCTCCTTTCCTATAATGACCTTGTTATCAATCAGAGTCTGAATCTTGTCTTTCAACGAGCGACACTCGTTGATGGTATGGCCTTTCATGCTGGAATGGTATGCGCAGGCTTTATTTGGGTTGACCCATTAGGGGGGTTGGGGTTATGGTCGGGATAGGTGTAACGTAACTGGATGCTTTGATTTTTTGATATAATTGGTTGATTGGCTCGACTATGGTGGTATATTGTCTGGAAGGACTGCGGTCAAAATTTGGTTTGGGTCGAGGAAAGTTTTGGCGAGTAGGTGGTGATGGGTAAAGAGAAGGTTGGGGGTTATATGCTTGATAGACAGGTGCAGGTAGGGAATATCTTGGTGAGGTGGGTTGATATGTGGGCAGTGGAGGTGATTGGTAGGCAGATAGTGACATCTGGTATGTAGGTGAGGGTGCTTGGTTGATATGTGAGTGGAGTTGAGGGATAGGTTTGGTACTTCATAGAGGATTTGGTTCTTGTTCAGCCATTACGGAATTCACGTCCTTTTTCTTTGACATGCCACCAGACTGTAAGGCCTTGTTGGTGGCCTATAATACTTCAAGATTAGTGACCATACCATTCCTGATAACTTCTTCAATTCTTTCTCCAAACTTGATGATGTCGGAGAATTTTGACCCTCTATTAGCATCAGCCTTTCATAGTATTGCGCATGCTGAGCCCGGACAAAGAACTTGTTCATTTGTTCTTCCTCTAAGGCTGGCCTGACCTTGGCAGCTTCTGGCCTCCAACGAGTAGCATACTCGCAAAAGGTTTCTGTGGGTTTCTTCTTCAAATTCTGAATATAGAACACATCCGGTGCATTCTCAATGTTGAACCTGAATCAGTCCATAAAGTCGGATGCCATATTCACCCAACATGTCCATTTTTTTGCATCCTGACTGATGTATCAAGATAAAGCGTCACCTTTCAGACTCCTCATGAACAGCTTCATGCAGATTTTCTCATCCCCCCAACTCTTACCAGCTTATCACAATACATTCTTAGGTAGACGCCGGGATCACCTCTACCGTCGAACATCTCGAACTTGGGAGGTTTGTACCCCTCCGGGAGTTCAACATCTGTCTAAACACAAAGATCTTTATATTTCAAATCCTCAACGCATTTGCTATCTTCGACACCCTGGACCCGGCTAGTTAACTTCTTGAGCTCAGCGGCCAAATTTCTGATTGAGGGAGTCCTTGTCATCTGATTCTGGTGCACTTCAGATTGGCTGAGTATAGTGGGGTATAGTGTCCACAAAGATAGGAATGTTATGGTCATTTGTTATGTGTTGTGGCTCAGGAATGAGCAGTGGAGTGTTATTGCATGTGTTGTAGGCTTGGGTATTAGCAGGTTGTACTAGTGGTTGTGGAGGTACGGGGTTCAGGGTGTTGGCATCAGCAGTGCAAGAGTGATTGATAGGCTTGCCAGGTTTCGGACTTGTTCTAATTCTTCCCAAAATCTAAGCAAAGTCTGCTCAAGATAAGCAGTAGTCTCCTTGGTAATTAGAGTGTTCAGAGAAGTTTCCTCAAGCTCCTTTCTAGCATTTGTGTCTCCCATTTTGCCTTTGTTCCTATTTCTGGTAGGACTGGGAGGACTCGGAGGTGGTAGAGGGCCCTTAGATCTTGTTGAGTACGTTGATGGTGCCAGAATGCACGAACTAACCTTTGGGGAGGGGAATAAAAATAAATGAAAAATAAAAAGGTAAAAAGTTAGTGCGTATTCTGAGAAATAATATTGCGATATTTAAACACATTGTGCTGGAATATAAATCATTTCCTACTTTGGGTGCCTCGTTGTGCCCGAGGTAGCCTAGCGACAAATTAAATTTGGAGAACTTATAATGCTAAATGCCTCATTTTATTGATAAAAACAAGACGAGTCTTAAAAATGTCTGAATAATAAAAGACGTCACTAATGGCCAGTTGCCTTATTACATTATGAAAGTAGTAGAATAAAAAGGTCCTAACTACTTGGTCCCAGAAGGACCTTTCCCAGATTCGGTATTCTTGCCTCCCTCGTACAGCTGCATCAACTCACGTAGTCCTAACAGCAAATAGGCTCGAGCCAGATGTCCGTCTGCACTTCCCTCAGCATTCTGGCAATCTTCAATCCTCTTCAAGAACTTCCCTTCCAACTCTACTAGACCTCATTCTAGATACCCTAGCCGATTGTTGGCATTGACATCTATATCCTTCCAATCGTCGATCAGCTTTTGGTGGGCTTCCTGTATTTCCCGATGCTCATTTTTACACTCTTGCATCCTTTTGCGCAGTTGATTGTATTTGACTAGCGTTGCAGCTTTCTCATCAATAAGCTTATGACCTTGGACGAACCCTGGGCGACCTAAACTAATGTGATCGTATTCTAACCATCCTGAATAATGCGGCACACACCCGGCATGATACCTGTCTGGCTCAATAGATTCTCTCCCTAAGATGAGCTTGCAGTGCCACATATGTTGAGCTTGACACTTGTGCGGGCTATGATCGTCCTGAAAGTCAGCCCTGGAATGACCAATCTTGTCTATCCTTGGTATGATTTGTTTTCTCCCTGCTTGCCTCATGGCTCGGAGAGGGACATAAGGATGAGTTCCCCTCAAACTGATGAGTGTGAGGAACGGTGCATCTCGCGAACGAACAATGAACTCCCGAGTTGTTGATACCCAATTTTTCCCTAGGTATTTTTGTACCCAAAATACTTTCAAAATAGCTTGTGAATGCATATATAAGCATCCACAAGAGGTTTGGTATTTTTCTATAATTATTTCAAGCATTTTAAAACCAATTTATAACTTATTTTGTACTGTAAAATCTAATATTTAGTGTCAAATCTTGTTATTTTAAAAAATAAATAATTTTATTCTCTTATTTACATAAAAATATAATTTATGTAATTTTTACAAGATTTTACGAGGCCAAAGGGAATTTCTCTCCCAACTGGCAGGGTCCGCACATGGTTCACCGGGTCTTAACTGGGGGAGCCCTTATTCTTGTAGAAACGGATGGAGATTTCTGGCCAAAACCAATCAACTCAGATGCAGTGAAGAGATACTACATTTAGTCATTATGCTTGCGTTGTGATGTAATTTGAACTATGTCTGACTAGATTCCCATTTAACAGGGGATACGTAGGCAGCCTTATGGGTTCGGTCACATCATTAATAAAATTCCATTTTCCCTCCGCATTTGGAACTAGGGTAGAATTTTGAGGAGTACCCTCAAAATTTCGAAGTCAACTGCCCAATTTTCATATCAGCATCGACCCAGTAAACTGGGGCAGAATTTTGAGAATGACCCTCAAAATTCCAAGGTCAATTTGTTTTCAGTCATTCAGTACCGCCGTCAACAGCACCAACAAACTGGCGCAAAATTTTGAGGAGGACCCTCAAAATTCCGGAGCCAGCAAGGTTGTCGCGCCTTGAACCACGTTGTAGTTGGGGTTCATCATAAAAACAAAACTATCTTTTACTTTAATTTATATACATTCATTCGCATCATATTTGTCAAATCTTGCATTAAATCATTTGGATCGCTGTCGTTCAGCAACGCTGCCCTAAGGGGTACAGAACGCCACGGGTCAAAGGATGGAGACTAACCTCCCCTTTACAGAACTCACGATTTTTCTTTGAAGCAGGAATCTAGGGTGCAAATAGGCGATGCAGGAGCCTTACAAAACCAAAGTTCCCGAAGCCACTCCTTACCTGACAAAGGCTTACTATCTACATTCAACGCTTCCCCAGCAGTCATCGATAGCACGATCATCTACCAGCTAAGAAAACACCACCAGCCTCTCCTTTATACTTCTACGTTCTTCGAGGCTAAGCTCTGCCTCCATCCCGTATTGCATAAGGTTATTCTCTGCCTTCTGAGGCTAAGCTCTGCCTCCATCATTGCATAAGGCTATTTTCTACCTTTCGAGGCTAAGCTCTGCCTCCATCGCGCATCGCATAAGGCTACTCTCTGCCTTCCGAGGCTAAGCTCTTCCTCCATCCTTGCATAAGGCTACTTCTGCCTTTCGAGACTAAGCTCTGTCTCCATCTTCCATCATTGCATAAGGCTATTTTCTGCCTTCCGAGGCTAAGCTCTGCCTCCATCCTGCATTGCATAAGGCTATTGTCTGCCTTCCAAGGCTAAGCTATGCGTCCATCATTGCATAAGGCTATTTTTTGCCTTTCGAGACTAAGCTCTGTCTCCATCTTGCATCTCGCATAAGGCTATCTTCTGCCTTTCGAAACTAAGCTCCGTCTCCATCTTGCATCTTGCATAAGGGTATCTTCTGCCTTCCGAGGCTAAGCTCTGCCTCCACCATTGCATAAGGCTATTTTCTGCCTTTCGAGACTAAACTCTGTCTCCATCTTGCATAAGGCTATCTTCTGCCTTCCGAGGCTAAGCTCTACCTCCATCATTGGATAAGGCTATTTTCTGCCTTTCGAGACTAAGATCTGTCTCCATCTTGCATCTTGTATAAGGCTATCTTCTGCCTTTCGATACGAAGCTCTGTCTCCATCTTTGCACCTTGCATAAGGCTATTCTCTGCCTTCCGAGGCTAAGTTATACCTCCATCATTGCATAAGGCTATTCTCTCCTTCCGAGGCTAAGCCCTGCCTCTATTATTGCATAAGGATATTCTCCGCCTTCCGAGGCTAAGCTCTGCCTCCATCATTGCATAAGGCCATCTTCTACCTTTCGAGACTAAGCTCTGTCTCCATCTTACATTGCATAAGGATATTTTCTGCCTTTCGAGGTTAAGCTCTACCTCCTTTATTTTGTATTTTGGCTGATATATCGCCACCCTATTTCATCTTGGCTGAAATATCGCCACCCTGTGTTCTAAATTCCTGCTCGGCTGAAAGATCGCCACCCTCTGCATTCATTCGGCTGAAATATTGCTACCTTTTCATGGGATGAAATATCGCCAACTTATTCAAAGGCGTCATAGTTTGAAGGCACCATCTGCATAGCCCGAGAACACCATTTCATGGCCTACGAATATTTACTTTTATGCTCTTTATAGCCCTGACGTCATAGTCTGAGGACACCATCCTAATCGTCCGAAGACAACATTCATGGTCCAATGGGAACTTGCATTACATTTAAATTATGCAATATGTACACACATCAGTCATTTTCAGGTACACCGGCTGGCAGGGTCGTCTCAGTGGGAGATATCCCGCTCTAGTTCTCCGCAGCTCGTCCGATCCTCGAACCTTTTCCAAATCTCAAACCCCGTTGCGTCCACCTTTTCAAATTTTCATTGGCATATTCTGCCAATGGATCCTGAACTACATACGGCCTGATTCTTGTAAAACCTGGGATATGTAGGCAGCTCAGAAGCTAGAGCACAGTCGAAATTCTCGTACAATTGTCACTTCTAGTCAAAATTGGCCATCTTTTCTTTACCCGACAACTCTTTCATCCTCCTCGGGTAAAGAGGGACAGCTGTTGATACCCAATTCTTCCCTAGGTATTTTTGTACCCAAATTACTTTGAAAATAGCTTGTGAATGCATATATAAGCATCCACAAGAGGTTTGGTATTTTTCTATAATTTTTTTAAAGCATTTTAAAACCAATTTATAACTTATTTTGTACTGTAAAATCCAATATTTAGTGTCAAATCTTGTTATTTTAATAAATAAATCATTTTATTCTCTTATTTACATAAAAATATAATTTATGTAATTTTTACAAGATTTTGCAAAGCCATTAGGTCTTTTTAAATTAAAATTGCATTAAATTATAATTTCAGCCTATTTATCAACTTAACGAGCATTTCAAGTATAAAATTGTTTCTAGTATTTTTAGTTAATCTCAGTAATTTTATTGGATTTTTATAAAATTGTTTACTATTTACAAAATTAAATTTGGAAAAATTGGCTATTTAAAATATAGCCCTTAGTCTTTCAATTGTAACCCCAATTTTGTAACCCCAAATATATCACCAAATTTCCCAATCCACTTGAACCCGTTCGATTAATCCGACCCATTTCCCCCTTGTGATCCTGGTCGTTGATCTCTTAGATTAACGGCCCACGTTATTTCTTACCAAAATTAAACCCCTTAACCACTCAACCCTATCTTCTTTTTACCAAGCTGCCGCCTTTCACTTCCAAACTGCTCTCTAGGGTCTCTGGGAACCCTAGTCTTCTTCTGTCCTTTTCACTGGCGATAATGGCCATTCAGGGCCTGAAACTTTTATGCTCGTCTATTCATCACCTTTCCTGGCCGTCAAGGTTTTGTATCGAGGGTAACTGGACTAGAGGTCCTTCAATGGAGTTTCACGATTGTTCTCCGGCAAGCCTTTGAAGCCTTGGGCCCTTGCCAAGCTCCGATGAGCCGTTTAGCTTTTCTCACCATTTCTGAGGCTTCCTCTGGAAACCCTAATGATCCGAGGTTCTTCCTTTCATTTTTCTCTGTGTTATCTTACAGTCTTCCTTGAGTACTAGTCATTTTCTAAAACTTTCAAAGTGTTTCTCATCTCTTTTCTCACTTAGTCGTGATTTCAAAAACTGTTCGTTTTTTTAAACCTGGGGTTCTCTATGATTTATCCGATTTCTTTGATTTGTTGTTTATTCTTTCTAATGGGTGTTCTACTCCATGATTTTGACCTTTTTTGTTAGAGCTCTAAAGTGTTTTGTCTCACTGATTACCTTTCTAGGGTTTTTGGTTAATTGTTCTATGCTTTCTTTATAGTGTTCTTCTCTGGTTCGTCCTCGTATATGATATTCCTTGTGTTCTGACTTGTGGCGGGAACCCTAATCTCTGATTGGTATTCTCCATTCCTTGTTCTCTGTGAAACCCTAGCCGGCTCTGTTTGCTTCTTGCGTTTGCTACATGTCTACTCTATTATTTGTCATTCTCTCGTGTATTCAAGACTTATGTGTCTTTTATAGTACTGCTTTTCCCATTTCCTTGAAACCCTAATTGATTTTTGGTACAACTGTTTGATTCTCTAATTGCTCCTTGTTGCTTGACTAATTTCAAACAATTAATATCTTGACTCCTTGATTTCCTGGGTGGTTACCTGCATTATATGTTCAACCGTATGATTTTCAAATTTCTTATATGTATCTACCCTATATTCTGTGATTAATACCATATTTTCTTTCTAAAATTAGACGTGAGCTTATTTATTTTTCATCTGGTTCCTTAATTGAAGGGGTTCCCTTCTCTTAATTGATACTGATTGATTTTCTGAATATTTTCTTGCCTTACTGTTGCTTCTCTCTCAACTATTAATAGGATCTTTCTTTTCTCATTTAACAAAACTCATTCTTGAGTTCTCTCTACTCTTACTCACAAAACTCTCTGCTTTTTCTCTTCCTTGCTACCTGCTCTCTCTCTGCTAAAGTTAGCCGGCTGAAAGCCATAGCTAATTATAAGTCTTCTTTGCTTTGTTACTCAAAGTGTGCAACTGGTAGGTTCTAATTTCGATTATCAACTTTCAACTACTTGTTTATTTTCACCCTGTTCTTTGCATGTTATACTTTCAGTTCAATATTCAGCATGTAATCCCTTTCCCTTTCCCTTTCCCTTTCCCTTTCCCTTTGTTTGTTTCTTTCAGTACTTCATTTGAATTCTAACATGTTTAACTCCCACCCCTTTTCCCCGGGCTGTTATGTTTCAGTTTAAAACTCTAACATGTTTTATTCCCTTTTCCCTGATTCCCTTACCTGTTTTGTGCATTTCAGCTTAAGTTCTAACCTGCTTAATCCCTTTCCCTCATTCCCCTGTCTGTTTTGTTATTTCAATATGTTCAATTCTTTTCCTTCTCCCTTGTTTTTTACCTGCTTGTGTATTTAAATTTCTGCATGTTGACCCTGTCTCCCTGTCCCTTTGATTGTTCATATTCAGTAAGACTAGCATCCCTTTCCTTTTCCTTGCATGTATGTTATTCAGTGAATTCTTGGATCATTTTAATCTTGTTCTTTCAATACCTTTATGCGATTTCCCTTTCCCTTTAGTCCCTGTTTTGTTTATGAGTTTGTTTTGGATGAGAATGGCACTTCATTGCCATTTCTAATCTAGAACCAAGGCTTTTAATTGCCTATAGTCAGAATGATCCCACTCCCTTTCCTCTCTATTATGTGTTTGAGCCTTGACAAAGGCCTATTGGTGTCTTAATCACCTTTCAGGCCCTTGTATGACTTGTTTACAAGTCTGCTCCTATTTGTAACCTTTGTAAGGAGTGTGAGGTATGCAGTCTCATTCAATAGGCTTGGTATGACCACTTCATACACTGGTTTCCCTCTAATCCTCAATTTGCACTTATTTTTAGCCTTTTAAGTTCCTACCCCCCTTTGGTAAGCCATGCTTAGGGACCTTGGAGCCTCCTCTAAACTTGGATGCCTTATGGCTGGTAATTCCACACTTTCACTATTCCAATTAGGGTGTAAGCAATGCCTGGGTCTCTTTGAAGGCCTTTGGAACTTTGTAACACTCTAAAAGAGAAAAGCCTCGGATCTTGGGAGCTCGGATTTGGTATAAGGCATATGTTGGAAATTAAAGTTGCTTCGAGATTCCTCGGGTCTGTTATAGCTCATTATGTATTTTAACTTTTTACTTCTTTAATGTTCTTTACTTCTTTGCCCAGTTTTGTAATAATTTGTAATGCAAAACTCGGGGTATAGTGAAGGGGCTTGGGGGATTTACTTTCATGCATGCATTAGAGATCATGCCTTTAGGATCATTTCACCTTATTGCATCAGTTGTTTATGTAGTTACCATTACACGCTTGCACCAGTCTTAATTTAGATAACATATCTATAGTTTTAACACTACTGCATCCACATCATATAGAAAACATGCCTATAAGAATTTACTTTTATTGCATCAATATCATACAGAAATCATGACTATAGGCTTATTTATCTTCACATTAGTAGAAACCATGTCTTAGGACTTTTATTTTATCCATGTATACTGTTACCATGCCTATTTTATGTTGTTGCATCAACCATATAGATACCATGTCTATAGGCTTCCGCATTTCATTAACTTCATATAGAAACCATGTTATTAAGCTTGCATCGTATAATCTCACCTAGATATCATGCCTATAGGAACTATATAAACGCTAGGCAAAACAGTAGGACGTCCAATTGTATAAAAGCAACAACTAAAGGGTTAGCAAGTAAGTTTAAGTCCAGACTTGTCTAATGTTTTCCAATGACCCAGTTTTCAACTTATCCTAAATTGGCTTATCTCAAACGGGCCCAGATCTGCCCTTTTCGTAATGTCATAAACCTACTAGTTGTTTTCTATACTAAATTTGTGACTGTTTGCTTAAGTTCATGTGTTTAAGGTATTTCAAAACTTCTTTAAGGTCTTGTGAACTATTCTTCTTACAACTCCCTTTACTCAAACTCATGTGACTAATTTACAGTCCTTTTCTCCAAAACTTGTTTGCATTTTTAAATCTTTTAACAGACTTCTGTTGAAGCCTGCGTTTTCTTTTCTAAAAACGTCTGCAACTTTAAATCTTTCCTAAGTAGAACTTCGTCTGAAGCTAACATTTTCTAAAAGTTCTACTGGTTTCTAAAAGTCCTGTCAACTTCTAAAGCAGGCCTAGGGAGCTCGAAGCAGATTTTCTATCCAACTCTTATGTGATTAACTAATCTACCTGCACTCCTAACCTCTTTTAAAGACCAAATAAGTAATTAATGTCATGCTAAACAACTTGTTATATGTTACAAGGTTTACTTGAGCCTTTAATTGTTTATTTGCATCCTTTATACATGCTACTTGTTTTTGACTTGTCGCTCTAGTATTTTTTACCTTTGAATACTCCATATATATATCCTATCCCTCTTCCCCTTTTCTTAGGATTAGAATTCCTAATGCAACAGGACTAACAGGTCGGGACGGGTATTAGCATGCAATAAGAAAACGACACCAACACGTTTAAATACCTTAAGAAGGTGGGAAAGGTAGAATATGGAGATGATCACGATGTGATAATATCATATATCGACCCCTCTTTGGGAATATGTGCGGGATATTGCATCGAATGATCCATATTATAGTTAAACCTAGGACCCTTCTTTCTTTTATGTGCTTTATTTAAATTCTTTCTTAATGCTTTTCAAACTAATCCTCTCTCTTATTTCAAAATTATGTCCTTCCCCTTTTTTAGCTTTCAAGTTGTGTGAACGTCTTATATGTGAACCTTATTTGTTTAACTGCTTCGTCACTTTATAAAGTCACAATTAGCACGGCCGGGAACCACATTTGTGGATCTTGAGGGGTGCCTAACACCTTCCCTCGAGATAATTTCAAGCCCTTACCCAACTCTGGTTTTTCTCTCAAAAACACTCTCTTTATCTTAAGTGTCCTAATGCACTATAATCATTAGGTGGCGACTCTTCCAATCTCATAACCCAATTCCCCAAATGGAAAATAGAGTTATTTTGCCCATAATGTCGTAAAACCCGATTTTGCTTTTGAAAAAGGGGGCGTCGACACCAGTTAGGAACCACTCAAACATCCACTGTACTTGCTCTTTATATTTTCAAACAGCTCTACCATCCTCCAGCGTCTTCCGGCTGAGCGAACATGTTGGGCATGAAGTTCATTCGATTGGGGTGTTGGAAAGCGATAAGATCATCCCAATCCCTGCATATAATCTCTTATGGGTAGTCACCCTTCTGAAGGTGTTCTACAAGCTAGAGCTAAAGTAGCATATTACAACCCTCGAAGTGCAGGTCCCCTTGTTGATATTTCCTCAAGGCTCGATAGATTTCAGCAACGATCATGGGCACTATGCTAAAAGACTGCCCGTCGATACCTTCCATTAAGGTTTTGGTTGCCATGACTAGTCTGGTGTGGATCCTAACCTTTTTCATAGGAAAGGCCATCATACCCAGGAAATAGAACATGAACACAAAGACACTTCTATGTATATTCCCTAAAGAGGTTAGGGTGAACTCGTCAGTTTAGGTGCGATAGGACTTGTTATGGCCATACATCTCGTACAAGAAATCAAACGGTATGTAAGAGTCATTCAGACAAGCTAGGTCGGGATTTTTCTTGAGTCCCATCATCTTAAGAAAGCCTCTACTTTTGCGGTTTTCCGGCATAAGTAGACTCGGAGTCTCCCAAGGGATACCAACTAGACCCCCTATTTCTTCCGGTAAAGGAGTCATTTCCAGATCCCCAAAGCGAAATACCGATCGATCACTATCCCAGAATAGAGTTGTACCCTCTATGATTTTGTTGTTAGGCTAAATTTCTAGAAGTGAGGGAAAATTTCCTAAGCACTTGCAGACAAATGTCTGATCATTGGCATGAAGACCCTCTCACCAGCTTAGCAACGTTCTGTGAACGTTGGTTACGATACCGAATATGGGGACTTCGTTCATCATTTTCTGCAAAACAAATGATTAGACTCAGACTCGACTATTTAAGTCAATAATTAGCATGAAGGCATTTAGTTTTTCAAATAAATGCACACAACGTGAAGGAGTCCGTTTGGGTTTCGAGGAAACCCAATGGACTTTGGTTTAGGCTATCTTAATGAGTCATTATGCGGACAACATAACTGACTTGATTAAGTTTGACTAAGATGCATGAACAGTTTAATTGAGTAAGGTTTCAATTTTTGAAGTGCTAGACAAGGTACCCTTGAGCGGATAACTCAAGAGGAAAAGGCGCGGAACGGTCGACTACACCATTCATCAACTGGTTTTACCGCAAATATGCCTTTGCCACATTTAGGGGGTTATAATATCGGAAGGGCGCAACCACTCATTATAAGCATTACAATAGGATTTGTTTTGGCATGAGTAGAATATGATGTTGAAGATGCAGTTACAAAAAATGAAGCAAATTGCATGTATTTTCACGTTTATACAGTAAAAGAATATAGTAAATGCTCAAAAAAATTACAATGGTATTAAAAAGTTGTAAAGAAAGTAATTAAAAGAAAGGGAAAACATGAAGAGCCAAGTCAGTAATCATGATGAAAAATTAAAGGCGGGACATAAAAGCAATTAAGGAAGCAATAAAGTCACAAGAGCACGTAATGGTAAAAGCCTTAAAAATCCCCAGCAGAGTTGCCATGCTTTCAACACCCCCTCCCCCCAAAGAAAGAAATCGGGTTTACGACATTATGGACAAAATAACTCTTATTCCCTTTTGAGGAATCGGATTATAAATTTGAAGAGTCACCACCTAATGATTATAGTGCATTAGGACACTTTAAAGAAAAGAAGATTTTGAAAGAAAACAAAAATTCAGGTAATGGCTTGAGATTATCTCGAGGGGGAGGTATTAGGCACCCCTCTAGATACACTAGTGTGGTTCCCGGTCATGCTTAATTGTGACTTTGAAGGAGTAGAAAGCAAGTACGGTTTATACATAATAGTTACAAGTAAGCTTGAAACTTTGAAAAGAAAAGCACTTTAGGAAAATATTACAAAAGAAAAGAAAGGAGGTCCTAGATTTAAATACAATATGAATTACATCAATGCAATACCCAACAATCACTCCTCAAAAAAGGGGTCGCACGAGATATTAGCGCACCGGTCATCATATCCATATTCTACCCTTCTCGCCCCGTAAAGGTTATTTAAACGTGTGGATTGGTCACGAGTGCTTATTGCGTGCTATTACCCATCCCGTCCTATAAGTCCTACAGGGTTTAAGACCACTATTCCTATAAGGTAAGGACTAGGTTGAACCCTTAGGTTTAAAGGTTAAAATACTAGTCGACATACATAAAAACTAGGACTTCACATAAATGAGTCATACAAAAGCAAATAAAAGGCTCAAGAAACCCTCCATAGATATCATATAATTACCACATCTCAGTCACATTTAAGGTATAAAATGAGAGTTTTAAAAAAGGAATATTGAAGATAGGTTTTTGGCTGAAAGCGGAAAATTTGATCGAAATTTTCAGAATTGTAAAAGAAATGGTGGTAAGTATATGGAAATTTAGGAGTCAGTAAATAACACTTTAAGACACACTTGAAAAGATATAATAGATGTAGTATCCTGCTAACAGAAGAAAATAGCATAATTTCGGACAGGAGAGGTAGAAAACGTATTGCACAGATGCAAAACCATTCAGGATTTCAGAAGGGCAAAAAGAGAGAGAGCAGTAACTATATTATTATTGAAATATACAATTTGAAAAATTACATAAGATATTAAAGACATAGTATTCTGATAAGTTTTAGAAAATAGTAGTCTAGTTCTGGACTGGAAAGGTAACTTAGTAGGAAAACATATAGATGTGATTTAAGATAGGACGGGAGTTTAGTAGGAAAACCAAGCGGACTTTAGAGAGGCAAAAACAAGTTCGGACAGCTAAAACTAAAAAGAGGCTGAAATAACTTAATCATGACTAGAAGGATCAATTGATTTATCCGGCCTAAGGCTTGCCTAGGAGTTAAAGACAGTGCCTGATTATATAAAAGGAAGTGCACATATATATTTGTTTTCCAATTTTTTAAAAAGAAATTGTTAACCAGACTTATGTTACTAAACGAAACTTATGAGGTGTTCAAAGAATTTCAACTCAAACGAAAATCCTAATTGACATGATACCTAATGCACATAAGGATCCTAAGAACATGGTCTCTAAATGCAGTAGCAATGGCAGTCCGATTGTGATTGTAAAATGAGTAAAATAACAAGTTTAAATGTAAAAGAGCCTAAACCGGGATTTCTAATCGTATGAGATCCATGTCCTAGACAGGATATCTATTGCATAAATAAGAAATGCCCTACAAGCATGTTTTCTACTAGTACCCTTTGTACTAAGCATGCATAACCCTCACAATTTTCACTATAGACCCCAATTGTTCATTACAAGTTATTACAGACCAAGATAATTAAAATTACAGTTATGAAAAAATAAGAAGTTATTCTATAGGGATCCCTCAACCAGGCCCAAATCTCCAACCTCACTTCTTTTGAGTTTCAGAGCCTTTACCAAGGTTTGGGTGCGGCAAAGCTCCCTAAAGGCCCATTGGGGCCCCTGGCCAATACCAGGCACCCAAACAAGTTACATTGAACAAGTGCAAGTGTGAAATTACCAACCTTGTGCATCAAATTTCAGTGGATACTCAAGGTACCCAAAGCAATGCTTACACTAAGGAGGGTAGAACCTAAATTCTAGGAGTAGTGAGATTGTGATAGAGTTTTAAAGAGATTGAGTTGAAAACAATTGAAAGAGGGTCCAGAGAGAACCAGTTTTGAGAGAAAAGCAATGGAAGGGGAGGTAGAGTTTCTTTAAAAGCAATTGAGTTTAAAAAAATACAGTTAAAGAGGATTCACGTGAAAACAGTTTTAAGAGAAAAACAACAGAAGATACAATATCAGGCAAGCACAAGCAGGGGCAGAGGACATGGAGGACAGGTAACTCAAAAGTAAGAACACAATGACATACACACAAACATCAAAGAGAAGCACTTCTGAATTTAAACAATCAAGCAGGTTTCATACGAAGGGGTTAGGGTCTTAACAACATTAGATTGATAGATACCAAACAGATTCACCCATCAGAAACAGGTTCAGGGTTACTTAGTAGCTAAGAGGATTCTGAATACATGCTAATAATGTAGTGGGGTTAGGGGATAAAGAGAAACATGTGGGAGACAGACAAAGGGAATAATGGGCATGCCAGATTAAGATAGGCATATTAATAACCATAGATGCATGCTAATTGCAGTAAGAACAACAAAACCATAAGTAGAAACATACAAGAAATAAAAAGAAAGTGCAATACAAATAGAAACATATTGCTTTGAAGCTATTAATCAAATAGGAGATATATCAGTTGACAGTAAGGTAATGCAGGGCAATACTGAGTTATGATATGCAAAGTGGTGAACAATAGTGTGCCCACCACACTATTGCTCACCACTTTGCAATAGTGTGGAGATGCAGGAGATAGACAAAGGGAGTAATGGGCATGCCAGATTAAGATAGGCATATTAATCAACATAGAGGCATGCTAATTGCAGTAAGAACAACAAAACCATAAGTAGAAACATACAAGAAATAAGAGAAAGTGCCATACAAATAGAAACATATTGCTTTGAAGCAATAAATCAAATAGGAGACATATCAGTTGACGGCAAGGTAATGCAGGGCAGTAGTGACTTATAATATGCAAAGTGGTGAGCAATAATGTGAAAGGGAGTGAGCAGCAATATACAGAAAGTATGTAGAGAGAGAAGCAGTAGTAGTGAAATGAACAGCAATAGCAGAGAAGTGAGCAGCAATAGCAGACTCAAGTAAGTAGCAATCTAGAGAGAGCAATAGAACAATAAAGTAGCCTAAAGCTCAGCCTGGGTTTCAAACCAGCTGAGTAACCAGTAGCCACAAGAGAAGTGAGAGAGGTTGTGTAGAAACAAGAGAGAACACTGAATATTTTTTGTGTAAGAGAGAGTTCAGAATGAATTCTGCTCGTATAAAGTGAGAAGAGAGGATGAGTACTTATGGTTTTGAAAACCAATAGAGAATAGGGTAACGGGTACCTAATTATAGAAACAATACCAATTGGAATCAATCACATGACCTAAATTATTTCAATCAGGGATTCATGATTCGAATGGGAGTACATCTATATCAGATAATGGAAATAAATCAATCAGACGACTGATTACCATAGTAAAAGTAATAGCATGTAATATGTAATAAAGGCGAAACACATAATACTCCAAATAAGGAAAATATATGCTGAGTATTTGAACAATATGTTTAAGTACACTAATATGATAAGCATATAAATTAACTCTAAATTTAGTCAAAGAATAACGGACAAGACCAAAATTAGAGGGAATCAGTATCAAGTATAAAGAGCATCTCACAAGTAAGGAAATAATTCAAGACTCAGTGTAAGAACCCTTAAGGAAAACACATAAAAATCAGGGATTCAAAGAGATGCATAGAATCATTTGATTAACATTTAGACCTATAAACACAATAGGCGCAAAAAATCAGAGAACATTATATAAGAAATCATAGAAGCAGTAGAGGATTGGAACCCTAGTAAACAATTCTAAAGCATGGAAGTCAGCAACAAACAGGCTCATAACACAAACAAACACATAATACAGGCATACATATTACTCAAAAGAAACAGAAGATAAAGCGAATTTGAAAGGGCACTCAGGAACCCTAGTTTTGAAAAGAAGAACAAAATGTTGAAAAAATCTTGAATAATCAGAGAAATCGAGTAGTGAGTAGTGTAAAACACAAAGAGTAAATAAAAAAATTATTTAAAAATCAAAGATTAAAATACTTAGGCAAAAACTAGGGTTTTGCAATAAAATCAGTGAGATAAGGAACCTGACCGTGAAACTCATTAACAATGGAGTTTAGGGCACCATCGGACTGAAACCACCAGGAAAGAAGGCTGGAGATAAGCCAAGAAAGGCTTCCAGGGACTGCCTTTCATGGTGGAAGTCTCTGGGGCTTCAAGACTTAGAGAGAAGCAACGAGACAAGGTTCCATGGTGACTAGAGGTCGAGAGAAGTGAGGAAGGAGTTGGCCGGAGAGGCGATGAAAGCCATCGGAGAGGAAGAACCAGAAGGTTCTAGAGAGGAGAAGGAGAGGAAGAGACAAATAGAGAGAGAGAGAGAGAGAGAGAGATAGAGACCGGTCTCTGAGAGTGAGGGGCCAGGGGGTAAGATAGAGTTTAATTAAGGAAAATGAATCTGCGACGTTGATCTTATTTGATCAATGGCTCAGATTGAATCGAGGTTGGGTCGGGCTAATGAATCGGGCATGGGTAAGGTCCAAATTGGAATATGGGTTAGGCTGAAATAGTGTTACAATTGGGGTCAATTTGGGCTATGTTTGCAATGAAATCTGGCTAGGTTTTAAATAGTCAATTTGTCCCTTTTATTTTACAAAAAAATGTTAAAATGATCTGAAAAATAATTGAAAACATAGAAATAATTAATAACATATAAATATTAATCTAAAAATACCAACAATTATTTATAATTATGAAATGCGGTTAATTGTAAAATAGCCTATAATTGCAACTTCATATAATTTAGCTTTAAAATTCCAAATAAATTTGTAAAAATATGTAAAAATTATATTAAATTATATTTTGTTGTAAATATGAGAGTGAAATACATTATTCACCAAAAATGATAATTTGGGAGTAATTTTGGATTTTGTACTATTAAAAATGGACAATAAATTGATTTTAAAAAATCATAAAAATTGAGGAAAAATACCAAAACTTTCAGACATGCTTATATATGACTATATATATTATTTTGAAAGTACAAAAAATACACGGGGAAAGGTTGGGTATCAACAGAAGGTACTTCATAGGCGCTCCCCATCAGAATGAATATAAACTTCTTAAAGGATTTGCGGATCCTCTTGAGATTGAGATTATTGCTTTTTTCACTTAGAAGGGAAGCTTTGGATTTGTCGAAAGATTTCTCAACCATTCCATTACTACGTGGAATGAGTTGGCCGACAAGTTTATAGCTAAGTTTTTCTCGTCGTGGCATATGGCGACACTGAGAGATGAGATCTTGGCCTTCAAACAGGAACATAATGAACCACTTCATGAGATCTGGTAGAGATCGGACAATGGTGAAAGAATGTCCGAACAATGACATGACCGAAGATGTAATCCAGCAAACATTCTATCATGGCATTAACACGACCAATCAGTGTGTAGTAAACCAGCTTGCAAGGGAAAATTTTATGAACACACCTTATGCTGAGGCGTGTGAGATCTTTGATGAGATGGCAGATATTTCCTCAACTTGGAAATGTCCGGCTAATGTGCCAAGGTGATCCCACTGTCATTCACCTGCACAAAGAGCTCCACGACTATGGTCAGGCAATAGTAGAGTTAACTACAATAATGAACTAGTTGGCAAAAGCTCAATTGCATCAAGTTCAAGCATTGAGACAAGTGAATGCTATGGAAAGTGTAAACATATTGGTTAACAAGAGGCGACAAAGAGGTCAACAAGGTCAAGGAAGTCTAGATCAATATGAGCAGGGTACAGTGGTTTCAACCAAGATGATGGTTATGATGAGCAAAGTGAAGAAGTCTAGTATGTGAACAATTACCAAAGACAAATGGTCAATGCTCCTAACCAATAACAACTGTGGAGATCCCAAGGAAATTGGGAGGAATCAAAACCAATAGGAAAATAGCAACTGGATGAACAACAATCGGAATTGGGGCAACAAGAACAACCAAGGAAGTTGAAGTGGAAACAACATCACTTGGGGAGGAAACAACAACCCAAGGGGTTGGAATAATGGCAATCAAGGGAATCGGGTGGAAAGACTTTCAAAGACCAAGCTCACCTCCATTTTCGTCCCAAGGTCCTAGCTCATCAAACAATAATATGGGAAGGATTGAGATGATGTTTGAAAAAATAATGATAAAGAATGCGACTCTGATGCCCAGTTGACATCCCACAATACTTCAATCCGAAACTTGGAGGTTCAACTTGGCCAGATTTCACAATCTTTGAATAATCACCCTAATGGGGCTCTACCTAGTGATACGGTAGTAAACCGTAAGGGTGGGAACAAGATCAAGCATGCAATGGCAATGATCACAAGAAGTGGTAGAGGTGGTGAAACTAATACCTCAAAGTAAAAGGAAGTTGTGAGTGGTGAGGTTGAAGTGAAAGATGATGATGTTCCTATAGTTAATGAGCAAGTGAGTGAAGAGAATTTGAATTCTGAAGTGAGAATTGATATTCATGATAACGAGGTGGAGACTCAAAATGACATGATCCCTTTTAGGGAAAACATAATAGACATACCGGAAACGATAGTGCCCAAGGCCAAGTCTCCCTTGCCAAGGCCTCCTCCACCTTACCCTTAGATACTTGCGAAGCAAAATAATGAAAACCAATTCAAGAAGTTTATTGAGATGATGAAAAGCTTGTCAATCAATACTCCTTTGGTGAAAGCTCTTAAGAAAATGGCAGGTTACACCAAGTTTATAAAATACTTGGCGACTAAAAAGAGATCTATGGATTGTGAGATCATCAAAATAACTCATCAAGTAAGTGAAATTGTGCACTCAATGGTTCCAAAGCTTGAAGATCCCGGTGTTTTCACCATTCCATGTACCATTGGGAGTGCGAATTTTGCAAAGTCATTGTGTGATTTGGGAGCAAGCATCAATTTGATGCCTTACTCCATGTTCAAAACCATGAGTATTGGTCAACTGAGAGCTACTTCAATGAGATTGCAAATGGCGGATATAATAATGAAGAGGCCGCTTGGAATTATTGATAATGTTCTTGTCCGGGTGTACAACTTTATTTTGCTTGCTAATTTTATGATTCTGGACTGCGAAGTCGATATGAGAGGCCGATAATATTGGGAGACCTTTCCTTACAACAGGGAAGGTATTGGTTGATGTGGAAGCAGGGGGCTCACCTTCCGGGTGGGTGACAAAAAAGTTGTCTTTCATGTGTGCAAATCAATGAGGCAGCCAATTAGTACTGAAGTTTGCTCTTTTGTGGATCTTGTCACAGACGTGATAGTTTATGATACTGAAAGTACAAGAGGGGGATGAATTGTTAATTATTTAAACTTAATCGCAAATGAGTCGACTTAAAACTTTATTAGTTGACTTAATGTGATAGTGCACCAGACGAAAGTATCTAAATAAAAGTATGCTGAAAGTAAATGCAGAAATGCAATGACACCCAAGAATTTTATACTGGTTCTGGTTCAATGTGAATCCTAATCCAGTCCCCTTGGGTTGCAAGGGATTTCTCTTTAGATCAATAGTTTCCTTTCGAGTACAGTATGATGATTATTGCACAGTCTTCTTTTACTCGTTTGATACAATGTCTCACCAGTTGAGAACTCTCTTTCTATTTCTGACTATTACACAGTGAATCTAACTAGAGTACTATGTTTGTTTGCGGTAAAATGAAGAGGTCTATATTGGTGTGATCAAAGTATATGGTTGATACAAAGCCCTATGGAATTTATACAGCTTAGTTATGGTGGAGGCTTGTTAACCCAAGGGATTTGATCCTTGGAAAGTGTTGATTCTTTCCAAGAATAATGCACTGGCCGTTGACTTGATGAAGATCTCTTTCCTTTTTGCTGGAGATATACTTGATGGAGATGGCGCACCTTCCAGTCTTGCCTTTCATTCAAGTGTGCTGTTATGGAGAATCTTTAGTGACTTGCATTGATTCTGTTGATGCATCTGGCCGGATATGATTTCCCAAAAATTATGGGAGGGGTCCTGATTTGCTTATGGGACGTGGATCTTTTCCTTGTGTGCCAACGACTTCCTTTAACGAGAATTTCCTTCCTTATTTGATGCTTCAATCTCGCTTACATGATTGGATGTAGTGGCCGCTTGATTTTTAGCTTTGCTTCATTAGTTTCAGTGGTTCTGCTTCCTTCCTTGAGTATCTGCACATGTATATTAATTGCATCATTAAAATCTAATCTAACAATCTCCCCGTTTTTTATGATGGCAAAATTAATATACTAGAGTAAACAACAGTTGACTTCCCTATTTACATTCAGTTGGATTGCTCCCCCTCAATGTGTAATCAATTGGACTTGAGCTCCCCCTGTTTATGTGCAGTAGATGTGTTTCTCTCCCTTATTAGATGCAGTCGACTGGGACTTGTAGAGGATTATCTAACAGACATACAAAGTACATGATGAAGTTGACTTGACAAACAGTCAACTTGTCCTGTGCAGATATAATAATAACTATGCCATAGCATAGGTACATCAAGTCATCATATTGCATAGCAAAGATAGCATATATATTTATCCCCCTTTTTGACATCAGCAAAAGAGGGAGCAGCAAAAGCATAGTCCACAGAAAAGAAAAAAATCATCCACGGGTAAATCCCAATCACAACCAAAAAGTTAAAAACAACATAAAAATGTCTGAAAGCCACAATCATTCACGACGAAGAAAGTAAGTAAGAGTGTTGCAGATAGCGTCCTTTAACCGGTCAAAGCTGGTGTTGGCAGCAACCTGCATTCCATCAAGCCTGTCATGCACCTCTTTAAATGCCTTGACCGCATTCTCTCGAACTCTTTGCACAGCTATCCTGATTTTTGACACATCAGACCCTGTTTCCTTGGAGAAATCATGAATAGCATCCACGGTCGACTTGATGTCGGAGAGTTGAGTTTCTACAGAACGCATCTTGTCACTAAGATCTGAGGGAATGGATGGAGGCAGAGTAACCAAAGACGGCTTGATTTCCTCAGGTGTGGGTTTGGCCTCACTTTCTCCCTTCTTGACCCATACCCCTTTTATATATACATACCTCATGCTAGAAAAGGCCCTGGAGTTGTAGCATTTAGACACATGAACAAAGGGTAGTTTGAAAGCAAAATTTGGTGGGCTTTCACAATGTGGGTGATAGCCATACCATAAGGAAGACCAGTGGGGTATTCAGCACTCTCAATTATGAAGTTGATAACCAAGGAGGACAACTTCATTTTGAGCTTAGAGATAAGACAGTAGACGAAGAAGGTGTCCCTTTGAGAGAGAGTTGAAAAGGAGCCAGTTCTGGGAAGAAGAGTGTTTGCAACAATGTGAGCAATAACTCTAGTTTCAAAGCTAACATCACTGGGTCCTAATTGACGGGGAAGGTTGTCAGAGGGGTTTTCTGCATTGATTTGTTTGGCCTGATCAAAGGAAATTTCGAAATCTTCTAGCCACACATTTTTAAAAATCGTTGGAAAACCAGAATAGCGACAGAGAAAAATAGAATCAAAGAGGTTATAGCCAAGAACAATGTGTTTGCCAAGGACAAGAGTTTCGAGCCTATCAGACTTGCTAGAGCGAAGATTTGCATAGAACATACGGACTATAGGTTCATATACTTCAGGCGGAGAGATAGAGAGAAGTTTGTCCCACCCCTGATAAACAAAAAGTTCTTTTACCTTACAGGGAGTCCATACCATCTAGATATACCACACGATTATGGGCAATATGTTTGTCTTTGAGGGAATTAAAGAAATCCCTGTTTGGGGAGTCCCAGAAATTAAGGTCAGATTCGAGAGAGGCAGAAAAATCAAACTTTGGATTCTTGGGGGAAGATATAGGGGCTTCATCCATAGGTCGTGTACCAGCGGCTTTTCCACCAAGAAGTAGAGAGTGCTCATAATGAGCACCTTGAGAAGAGGAACATTCCTCAGACCCGTCAGACCCTAGGTCTACCTGCTCCGATGGAGCATAGGCAGGTTTTGATTTGGAATTGTCGACGCCCCCTTTTTCAAAAGCGAAATCGGGTTTTACGACATTATGGGCAAAACAACGCTATTTCCCGTTTGGGAATTGGGTTACAGAATTGGAGGAGTCTCCACCTAATGATTATAGTGCATTAGGACACATAAGATGAAGAGAGTGTTTTTGAGAGAAAAACAAGAGTTGGGTAAGGGCTTGAAATTATCTCGACGGGAAGGTGTTAGGAACCCCTCAAGATCCACAAATGTGGTTTCCGGCTGTGCTAATTGTGACTTTTTAAAGAGACGAAGCAGTTAAACAAATAAGGTTCACATAGAAGACATTCACACAACTTGAAAGCTAAAAAAAGGGAAGGACATAAGTTTGAAATAAGAGAGAGGATTAGTTTGAAAAGCATTAAGAAGGCATTTAAATAAAGCACATAAAAGAAATAAGGGTCCTAGGTTTAACTATAATATGGATCACTCGATGCAATATCCCGCACATATTCCCAAATAGGGGTCACTTTATGATATTATCGCATCGTCATGATCTCCATATTCTACCCTTCCCACCCTATTAAGGTATATAAATGCTTTGGTGTCGTTTTCTTATTGCATGCTAATACATGTCCCGACCTGTTAGTCCTGGGGCATTAGGACTTCTAATCCTAAGAAAGGGGGAAGAGGGATAGGATATATATATATATATATGTATGTGTGTGTATGTGTGTGTGTGTGTGTGGAGTATTCAAAGGTAAAAAATACAAGAGCGACAAGTCAAAAACAAGTAGCATGTAAGAGGGTTGCAAATAAACAATTAAAGGCTCAAGTAAACCCCGTAACATACAGCAAGTAGTTTAGCATGACTTCAATTACTGATTTGGTCTTTAAAAGAGGCTAGGAGAGCGGGTAGATTAGTTAATCACATAAGAGTTGGATAGAAAATCTTCTTCGAGCTCCTCGATCCTGCTTTAGAAGTTGACAGGACTTTTACAAAAATGGTAGAACATTTAGAAACGTTAGCTTCAGACAAAGGTCTATTAAGGAAAGATTTAAAGTTGCAGACGGTTTTTAGAAAAGAAAACGTAGGCTTCAAATAGAAGTCTGTTTAAAGATTTAAAAATGCAGACAAGTTTTGGAGAAAAGGGCTGTAAATTAGTCACATGAGTTTGAGTAAAGGGAGCTGTAAGAAGAGTAGTTCACAAGACCTTAAAGAAGTTTTGAAATACCTTAAACACATGAACTTAAGCAAACAGTCATAGATTTAGTATAGAAAACAGCTTGTAGGTTCATGACATTACGAAAAGGGCAGACCTGAGCCCATTTGAAATAAGCCAGTTTAGGATAACTTCAAAACTGGGTCATTAGAATACATTAGACGAGTCTGGACTTAAACTTATTTGCTAACCCTTTAGTTGCTGCTTTTATTCAATTGGACGCCCTACTGTTTTGGCTAGCGTTTATATAGTTCCTATAGGCATGATGTCTAGGTGAGATTATAAGATGCAAGCATCATAACATTGTTTCTATATGAAGTTGATGCAATACTGAAGCCTATAGACATGGTATCTATAAGGTTGATGCAACAACATAAAATGGGCATGGTAACAGTATACATGGATAAATTAAAAGTCCTAAGACATGGTTTCTACTTATGTGAAGATAAATAAGCCTATAGTCATGATTTCTATATGATATTGATGCAATAAAAGTAAACTCTTATAGGCATGTTTTCTATTTGATATGGATGCAATAGTGTTAAAACTATAGACATGTTATCTAAATTAAGACTGATGCAACTGTGTAATGGTAACTATATAAAGGACTGATGCAATAAGGTGAAATGATCCTACAGGCATGATCTCTAATGCATGCATGAAAGTAAATCCCCCAGGCCCCTTCACTATACCCCAAGTTTTTGCATTACAAATTATTACAATACTGGGCAAAAAAGTAAAGAACACTAAAGAAGTAAAAAGTTAAAATACATCATCAGCTATAGCAGACCCGAGGAATTTCGAAGCAACTTTAATTTCCAACATATGCCATTTACCAAATCCGAGCTCCCAAGATCCGAGGCTTTTCTCTTTTAGAGTGTTAGAAAGTTTCAAAGGCCTTCAACGAGACCCAGGCATTGCTTACACCCTAATTAGAATAGTGCAAGTGTGGAATTACCAGCCCTAAGGCATCCAAGTTCAGAGGAGACCCCAAGGTTCCTAAGCATGGCTTACCAAAGAGGGGTAGGAACTTAAAGGGCTAACAATAAGTGCAAAGTGAGGATTAAAGGGAAACCATTGTATGAAGTAGTCATACCCAACCTATTGAATGAGATTGGCACACCCCAGACTCCTTACAAAGGATACAAACAGGAGCAGACTTGTAAACAAGTCAGACAAGGGCCTGGAAGGTGATTAAGACACCAGCTGGCCTTTGTCAAGGCTCAAACATATAAGAGAGGGGAAAGGGAGTGGGATAATTCTGAGTATAGGCAATAAAAAGCCTTGGTTCTAGATTAGAAGTGGCAATGAAGTTCCATTATCATCCAAAACAAAATCATAAACAAAACAGGGACTAAAGGGAAAGGGAAATCACATAAAAGTATTGAAAGAACAAGATTAAAATGATCCAAGAATTCACTGAATAACTGGCAGGCAAGGAAAAGGAAAGGGATGCTAGTCTTACTAAATATAAAATATCAAAGGGACAGGGAGAGGGGATCAACACGCAGAAATTTAAATACACAAGCAGGTAAAAGACAAGGGAAAAGAATTGAACATACTGAAATAACATAACAAACAAGGGAATGAGGGAAAGGGATTAAGCAGGTTAGAACTTAAACTGAAATGCACAAAACATATAATGGAATCAGGGAAAAGGGAATAAAACATGTTAGAGTTTTAAACTGAAACATAATAGCCTGGGGAAAAGGGGAGGGAGTTAAACATGCTAGAATTCAAATGAAGGACTGAAAGAAACAAACAAAGGGAAAGGGAAAGGGATTATATGCTGAATATTGAACTGAAAGTATAACAGGCAAAGAACAAGGTGAAAATAAACAAGTAGTTGAAAGTCGATAATCAAAATTAGGACCTACCAATTACACACTTTGAGTAACAAAGCAAAGAAGCCTTATAATTAGCCTTGGCTTTCAGCCGGCTAACTTTAACAGAGAGAGCAAGTAGCAAGGAAGAGAAAAAGCTGAGAGTTTTGTGAGTAAGAGTAGAGAGAACTCGATAGTGAGTGTGTGCTAAGTGAGAAAGAGAGAACCTATTTATAGTTTTGAAAAGAGGCAGCAATAAGGCAAGGAAATATTCAGAAATCAATCCATATCAATTAAGGAGAAGGGAACCCCTTCAATTAAGGAACCGGATATAAAAATAAATAAGCCCATGTCTAATTTTGTAAAAAAAATATATAGTATTAATCATAGAATATAGGGTAGATACATATAAGAAATTTGAAAATTACACAGTTGAACATATAAGGCAGGTAATTACCCAGGCAATCATGGAGTCAAGATACTAGTAGTATTCGAACTTAGCCAGAAAACATGGAACAATTGGAGAATCACACAGTTGTACCAAAATCAATTAGGGTTTTAGAAAAAGGGAAGATGATACTATTAAAGATGCATAAGTCTGAACATACGAAAACTGGGCATATAGAGTAGCAAAACACGTGCAAGAAAGCAATTAGGCTGTTAGGGTTTCACAGAGAAAGAAGAATGGAAAATACCCTTAGAAATTAGGCTTCTCATTACAAGTCAGAACACATAGAATATCATGGACGAAGATGAACAAGAGCAGAACATTATAAAGAAAGTATAGCACAATTGACCGAAAACCCTAGAAAGGTAATCAGTGAGGCAAAACATTTAGAGCAAAAGAAGAAAATGCTCCAAATTGTGGAGAAGGACACATAGTAGCAAAAAATAAACAACAAAATCATAGAGTCGGATAGGCCACAGAAAACCCTAGATTTTGAAAGAGATGAACAGTCTTTGAAAACACGACTAGGCGAAGAAAAAGACGAGAAACACTTTTAAAAACTCAGAAAAAAATTAGTACTCAAAGAAAATCGTAAGATTACACAAAGAAAATTAAAAAAAGAACCTCGAATTTTTAGGTTTTTCATAAAAGGCCTCAGAAATGGCGAGAAAAGCCTGAACGACTCATCGGAGCTTGGCGAGGACCCAAGGCTTCAAAGGCTTGCAAGAGAATAGCCGTGAAACTCCATTGAAGGACCTATGGTCCAGTAACCCTCTAGACAAAAACCCCGATCTTCGAACCCTAAGGCCAGGAAAGGTAATGCATAGACGAACATGGAGGTTTCAGGCCTTGAGCGGCCGTTAATGCTGGTGAAGAGGACCAGAGAACATTAGGGTTCTCAGAGAACCTAGAGAGCATTTGGGAGTGAAAGGCGGGGGATTGGTGAAAATGAGTATAGGGTTAAAGGGTTTGGGGGTTTAA
Source organism: Nicotiana benthamiana (assembly GCA_034376525.1). Lineage (NCBI taxonomy): Eukaryota > Viridiplantae > Streptophyta > Magnoliopsida > Solanales > Solanaceae > Nicotiana > Nicotiana benthamiana. The sequence continues at coordinate 49,006,153 of CM067340.1, read as the reverse complement.
TTTGGTAAGTAGTGACACGGGCCGTTGATATATGAAATCAACGGCCAAGATTAGAAGTGGGGAACCAGGCGAGTTAAGCTTAGATTGGGTTTTTGTCGGGTGTTCAAATTGGGTTAAGTAAATTGGAGATCAAAATTGGGTTGAATTGGGATTGCAAATTGGGGTTATAATTGAAAGACTAAGGGCTATATTTTATATAGCCAATTTTCCCAAATTTAATTTTATAAAAATTATTAAAATTTTTTATAAAAATCCAATAAAATCACTGAGATAATAAAATATGTTTGGGAAATAATTAAAAATACAAGGAGCAATTTTTCACTTGAAGTACTCATCAAATTGATAAATAGGCTAAAATTGCAATTTAATGCAATTTTAATTTAAAAATACCTAATGGCTTTGTAAAATCCTGTAAAAATTACATAAATTATACTTTTATGTAAATTAGAGAATAAAATAATTTATTTATTAAAATAACAGGATTTGGTACTAAATATTTGATTTTACAATACCAAATAAGTTATAAATTGGCTTTAAAATGCTTGAAAAATTATAGAAAAATACCAAAGTTTTTGTGGATGCTTATATATGCATTAACGAGCTATTTTAAAGTATTTTAGATTAAAAAAATACATAGGAAAAAATTGGGTATCAACTGCCCCTCTTTACCCTAGAAGGATGAAAGAGTTGTCGGGTAAAGACAAGATGGCCAATTTTGATCGGAAGTGACAATTGTACGAGAATTTAGACCGCGCTCTAGCTTTTGAGCTTCCTAAATATCCCCGGTTTTACAGGAATCAGGCCATATGTAGTTCAGGAGCCATTGGCGGAATGTGCTAATGAGAATTTGAAATGGTGGACGTAACGGGGTTTGAGTTTTGGCAAGGATTCGAGGATCGGACGAGCCGTGGATAACTGGAGTGGAAGCGCTCCTGTTGAGATAGCCGCACCAACCGGTGTACCTGCAAATGAACGACGTACGTGTACATTGCATAATTTAAACGTGATGCAAGTTCCCATTGGACCATGAGTGCTGCCTTCGGACGATTAGGATGGCGTCCTTAGACTATGACGTCCGGGCTATGAAGAGCATGAAAGTAAAGATTCGCAGGCCATGAAATGGTTTTCTCGGGCCGTGCAGATGGTGCCTCCGAACTATGACGCCTTTGAATAAGTTGTCGATATTTCAGCCCATGAAAAGGTGGCAATATTTTAGCAGAATGAATGCAGAGGGTGGCGATCTCTCAGCCGAGCAGGAATTTAAAATGCAGGGTGGCGATATTTCAGCAAAAATGCAAAAATGAAGGAGGTAGAGCTTAACCTCAGAAGGCAGAGAATAGCCTTATGCAGATGGAGGAAAAGCTTAGTCTCGAAAGGCAGAAAATAGCCTTATGCAACATGGAGGTAGAGCTTAATCTCGAAAGGCAGGAGATAGCCTTATGCAAGATAGAGGTAGAGCTTAACCTCGGAAGGAAAGAATAGCCTTATGCAAGATGCAGATGGAGACAGAGCTTAGTCTCGAAAGGCAGAAAATAGCCTTATACAAGATGGAGGTAGAGTTTAACCTCAGAAGGCAGAGAATAGCCTTATGCAGATGGAGACAGAGCTTAGTCTCGAAAGGCCGCGGATAGCCTTATGCAATTCCAAATGCATATGGAGACAGAGCTTAGTCTCGAAAGGTCGCGGATAGCCTTATGCAATGCAAAAATGGAGACAGAGCTTAGTCTCGAAAGGTAGAGAATAGCCTTATGCAGAATGGAGGCAAAGCTTAGCCTCGGAAGGCAGAGAATAGCCTTATGCAAAAATGCAAGATAGAGACAGATCTTAGTCTCGAAAGGCCGCGGATAGCCTTATGCAATGCAAGAATACAAAGGAAAAATAGCAGCATTTTCTTAGCTGGTAGATGATTTCGATATGGTGACTGCTGGGAAAATGTCGGATGCAGCTAGTAAACTCTGTGACATGAGTAGTCGTTTCGAGGAGTAATTGCGTCATTTAGCTTGCGTCTTGAGTTCCTACATCCAAAGATAAATCGTGAGTTCTATAAAGGGGGGAGGTTAGTTCGCATCCCTCGACTCGTGGCGTCTTGTACCATTCGGGGTAGCGTTGCTGAACTATGGTGATCCAAATGGTTTTATGCAAATTTTGGCACACACGATGCAAATGTATGTATGTAAAATAAAGCAAAAGATAATTTTTGTTTCAGGATGAACCACAACTGCAACGTGGTTCAAGGCGCGGCAACCTTGCAGGCTCCAGAATTTTGAGGGTCCTCCTCAAAATTCTGCTCTGGTTTACTGGGCTGGTGATGTTTACAGCGGTACTAAATGACTGAAAGCGGATTGACCGTGGAATTTTGAGGGTCCTTTTCAAAATTCTGCCCCAGTTCCAAATGTGGGAAAAAATGGAATTTTGTTAATGGTGTGACCGAACCCATAGGTCTGCCTACGTATCCCCTCTTAAACGGGAATCAGGTCAGGCGCAGTTCAAATTACATCATAAAGAAAGCATAATGACTAAATATAGTATCTCGTCACTGCATCTGAGTTGATCGGTTTTGGCCAAACTTCTTCGTCCATTTCTGCAAGAATAAGGGCTCCTCCAGTTAGAACCCGGTGAACCATGTAAAGACCTTGCTAGTTGGGAGAGAACTTCCCTTTGGCCTCATCTTGGTGTGGAAATATCTTCTTCAACACCAGTTGCCCTGGTGTAAACTTCCTTGGTCGAACTCTCTTGTTGAAGGCTCTAAACATTATGTTCTGATATAATTGACTGTGACAGACAGCGTTCATTCTCTTTCCATTTATAAGGATTAACTGCTCATAGCGACCCTTGAGCTATTCCGCGTCATCCAACTCTACTTCTTGTGTGATTCTCAAGGATGGAATTTCTATCTCGGTGGGAATTACCGCCTCTGTACCATAAACCAGCATGTAGGTAGTTTCCTCGGTTGATGTGCGAACTGTAGTACAGTAACCCAATAAAGCGAATGACAACTTCTCATGCCACTGCTTATGCCTTTCGATCATTTTCCTTAGTATTTTCTTGATGTTCTTGTTGGGTGCTTCCACAGCTCCATTCATCTGAGGTCTATAAGCTTTAGAATTTCTGTGTCTGATCTTGAAAGTTTCACACATCGCTTTTATCAAGTCGCTGTTGAGATTGGAACCATTATTAGTGATGATCAAATCTAGAACACCAAACTGACAGACAACCCGATCTCGGAAAAAGTCCGCCACGACTTTCTTGGTTACTGCTTGGTATGAAGCTTCTTTAACCCATTTACTGAAGTAGTCAATTGTCACTAGAATGAACCTATGTCCATTTGATGCGGCAGGCTCGATTGGCCCAATGACATCCATTCCCCAAGTGGTGAACGGCCATGGTGAACTTGTTGCAGTAAGCTCGTTTGGAGGTACCTTTATCATATCCGCATGTATCTGACATCGGTGACACTTTCAGACATACTGAATGGAGTCTGTTTCCATGGTCATCCAGAAATATCCTGCCCTGAGTATCTTCTTTGCCAGAACAAAACCGTTCATATGTTGTCCACATGTCCCTGAGTGCACTTCCTCCAATAACTTGGTTGCTTCTGTCGCATCGACACACCTTAATAATCCCGAATCAGGGGTCCTCCTATACATGATTCCTCCGCTGTGAAAGAAATTTTTGGACAATCTTCGAATCGTGCGCTTCTGAGTAGCATTAGAAAGCTCTGGATATTCCCGTGTTGTCATGTACCTTTTCATGTCGTGGAACCAAGGTTTTCCGTTGGCTTCTTCCTCAACATGTGCACAATAAGCCGGTTGATCTTGAATGACCTGGATAAGGTCGATGAAATTTGTATCTGGATGCTGAATCATGGATGATAAAGTGGCAAGTGCATCTGCGAACTCATTATGTATCCTTGGAACATGCTGGAATTCTGTTTTTCTGAACCTCTTTCTCAACTCCTGTATGTGGTGCAAATATGAGAGTATCTTGGAATTCTTAGTTGCCCATTTTTCTCGAACCTAATGTATGAGTAAGTTTGAATCCCCAATCACTAGCACCTCCATGTTCATATCAATGGCCAATTTAAGCCCCAAGATGCAAGCTTCATACTCGGCCATGTTATTGGTTCATGGGAACCTGAGGTTGGCGGATATAGGGTAATGTTGACCGATTTCTGATACTAGGACTGCTCCAATACCAACTCCTTTGAAATTTGCGGCCTCATCGAAAAACATCCTCCAACCATCATAGGATTCAGCAATATCTTCTCCTATGAAAGCTATTTCCTCGTCGGGAAAATATATATTCAATGGTTCATACTCCCCTTCTATAGGATTCTCTACGAGATGTTCTGCCAAAGCTTGTCCTTTAACCGCCTTCTGGGTGACATAGACAATGTTGAATTCACTCAACAAAATTTGCCATTTGGAGAGTTTGCCAATGGGCATGGGCTTCTGAAAAATATATTTTAGTGGATCCATTCTTGATATAAGGTAGGTGGTGTAAGCATAGAAATAAGGCCTCAACTTCTGAGCTATCCAAGTCAAAGCACAACAGGTGCGTTCTAGTAAGGAATACTGGACCTCGTACGGGGTAAATATCTTGCTGAGGTAGGAAATAGATTGCTCCTTTCTCCCCGTCTCATCATGTTGTCCCAAGACACAAGAAAATGCTCCGTCCAAAACTGCGAGATAGAGTAATAAAGGCCTCCCAAGCTCACGTGGAACCAGGACTGGAGGCGTAGTCAAGTATTCCTTGATCTTCTTGAAAGCCTTTTGACATTCATCGGTCCATTTGGTGGCGGCATCCTTCTTTAGCATCTTGAAGATAGGTTTGCAAATGATGGTAGACTGAGCTATGAACCGGCTGATATAGTTAAGTCTCCCCAGGAAACTCATTACCTCTTTCTTGTTCTTCGGCGGTGGCAACTCTTGAATAGATTTTACCTTTGATGGATCCAGCTCTATTCCTCGGTGACTTACGATGAAACCAAATAACTTCCCCGTAAGGACCCCAAATGCACAGTTGGCGGGATTCAGTTTCAAGTTATACCTCCTTTGTCTGTTGAAAACTTTCGGAGGTCCTCCATGTGATCTGTAGCCTTCTTAGATTTAATGATGACATCGTCCACATATACCTCAATATCTGTATGTATCATGTCATGAAATAGGGTAGTCATGGCCCTCATGTAAGTAGCTCCCGCATTCTTCAACCCAAACGGCATCATTCTGTAGCAATACATTCCCCAAGGCGTGATGAACGCTGTTTTCTCTGCATTTTGTTCATCCATCCATATCTGATGGTACCCTGCAAAGCAATCGACGAATGACTACAACTCATGCCTTATGCAGTTGTCGATCAGAATGTGTATGTTTGGCAAGGGGAAATCGTCATTGGGACTAGCCCAGTTGAGATCCTGGTAGTCGACACAGACTCTAACTTTCCTATCCTTCTTCGATACTGGCACAATGTTAGCTAACCAATTTGGATACTCTACCACTTGAAGAACTCTGGCTTTGACCTGCTTGGTAACCTCTTATTTGATTTTTAAAATCATATCTGACTTGAATTTCCTGAGCTTCTGTTTTACCGGTGGACATGCATGATCAGTTGGCAACTTGTGAGCGGTGATGGATATGTTGAGGCCAGTCATATCGTCATAAGACCATGCGAAGATATCCTCATATTCCTTCAAGAACTCTATATATTTCTCTTTTTTCGTCTGTGATAAGTGCACACTGATGCGCGTTTCTTTGACATTCTCTGTATCTCCTAAATTGACGACTTCGGTTTCGTCCAAGTTGGACTTATGGATATTCACAAAATTTTCGGCCTCTTTGACAACCTCTTCTGGTATATCGTCCTCCTCATGATGTCTATGTTCATTTGTTGCATAGACTTGTTGCAAGTTACGGTTGTTGGTTCATCCTCAAGACACGTAATAGTAATGCTGTGTGAAAAATAAAGTAAATAGCTGAGAAACGTAATGAATAGCGAGATATCTAATAAAACTGAAAATGCTTTTGATTGAATTCATAAATGTTCAAAACATCATGCGCTTTTGGAAAGTAAAGACAAATGCGGAAAATAAAGAAAACAACTAAAATAAAGATGCATGATGCTTGTTCAGCCTTGCTACCCCGAAGGTTTCCGGGCGATGGTGGTCCTGATTGACCGGTTGGTGAGGCGCTCCCCTAGGTTCACATCCTGAATGGAAGGGCCTTCCTCCCCTTCCTCTTCAAAGATCACACAACAGTCCATGTCCTCCTCCAGAAATAGGTTCTTCATTGTGCAAGAGCCTCATCTTCCTCTGATCCGTAGAGAGTGTCGGCTGACTGAAATGCCTGCTCCAACTGAGGTATGGGGCGTTCCAATGGGTAATATGGGTTATGCCATAGTGGTGACCAGTTTCTGAACTATTTTCAAGTGTACTCGTACCCTAGTCCGAAGGTAGTACCGTGTTTCTTCAACTGGATAGGTTCGGTTATACCTTGAAGATTCTTACCGAGTCCCTTCCCCGGTTCATACCCACTCCAATTAAGAATGCTCTCAACCTATTGCTCCACCATTTGTCCTTATCCACTGCGTTGACCCGCTCGATATGATGATATGGATCCCCGCCTATTCTTCTTCTGCCTTCGATCATTGGAATGGTCTAGCGACTGTAGATGGGGTTTCTACCGTCGCCATGGATGATTACTTCCTGATAATTCCATTCGAACTTCACAGCCTGATGTAAAGTTGGTGCCACTTCCCCAGCGGCACGGATCCAGGTCGTCGAAGAAGTAAGTTGTAAGAGGCTGGTATGTCGATGACTTGGAACTCAACATCAAACCAAGTAGGTCCCATTTGCAAACACAGGCTAACCTCCCAAAGAGTAGACCTCTGAGAACCATCAAAAGCCTTATCATTAATAGCCCCATCTTTTATCTCGTGCAATCCTTTGCCCAACTTCTTGAGGGTGATTAATTGAAAAATATTGAGACTAGAACCTCCGTCGACTAGGATCCTGGTAATGAAATGATCTTCACATTGCACGGTGATGTGTAGTGTTTTGTTATGACTGAGCCCTTAAGGTGGCAATTCATCCTCGTGGAAAGTGATTTTGTGACTTTCCAATACCTGCCCTATCATGTTTTCCATCTCTCCCCCCTTTATGTTGCTTGGTACATAAGCCTTATTCAATATCTTCATCAAGGCGTTCTTATGCACCTCAGAACTCTGCAACAATGCTAAGATGGAAATATGCACCAAAGTCTTGTTTAGCTGTTCAACAACTGAATATTCCTTAGTCTGTACCTTTCTCCAGAGATCATCAGGTCCAGTTTCAATGGGATGTCCAGGAACCTGCTTGCTGGACTCAGCTAGGTGCTCTGGTATGTACACCCTGCCTGTTCTAGTCATACCTTACGCGGCAATTGCTACGCCCGTGCGTGCCTTGCCTTTCCTTCTCACCTCGGATGCGTAGTCCCAGGGTATGGCATTTGACTGAAATAGGGTTACGTCCGACATGGTTACCAGAATGGGCACCCTTGGAGGCAACATAGCGACTTCAATTGGTGCGGGAGTCTTTGGAGTCCCCAACTCCACCTCAATTGGTTTTGGCACTTTTGCAGGAGGTGTCTCAAACTCAAATGGTACAGATATATTCACCATGTTATCCTCAGATGGCTGAATTTTCACAACAATAGGATTAAGAGTAACCGCTGGTTTCTTGGACTCATCTCCCTCAGATATCAAACCAATCGACCCTTTGGGGTCCCAGTCGTCTTATACCTCAATCACGTGGATGCTTCCACCTTTATGGTCTGGCAGAGGGTTGTTACGAACATTAGGAGCAGGCTCCTTAGCTACGATGACCTTGTTGTCAATTAAGGTTTGGATTTTGTCCTTCAACGAGAAACACTCGTCAATGGTATGGCCTTTCATCCCCGAATGGTATGCGCAGGTTTTATTTGGGTTGATCCACTGGGAAGGGTTCTCTGGGGTTATGGCTAGAATTGGTGTAACATATCCAGTGGCTTTGAGCTTCTTGTATAGTTGGTCAATGGGTTCAGCAATAGCAGTGTACTGTCTGGGTGGTTTGCGCTCAAAATTTGGTCTCGGTCGTGGGAAGTTTTGACGGGTAGGTGGTGACGGATAGTGAGGAGGTTATGGTGTGTAGGCTTGGTATACGGGTGCGGGTTAGGAATATCCTGGCGAGGTGGGTTGATATGTTGGTGGTGGAGATGACTGGTAGACGGGTGGTGGATTTTGGTAAGTGGGCGAAGATGCTTGGTAATTTAGAGAGGGTTGGTACGTGAGTGGAGTTAGAGGGTAGGGTTGGTATTTCATGGGAGAATGGTTTCTTTGCACAGCCATTACGGAATTTACATACTTTTTATTCGATGAACCACCAGATTGCAAGGCTTTGTTGGTGGCCAGCAGTGCCTCAATGTTGGTAACCATACCCTTTTTAATATCTCTTCAATCCTTTCTCCCAAATTGATGATATCAGCTAAATTCTGCCCCTTTATTAGCATCAATCTTTCGTAGTACTGTGGGTCCTGAGCACGAATGAAAAATCTGTTCATTTGTTCTTTCTCCAAAGCCGGTCTGACTTTGGCAGCTTCCGACCTCCAACGAGTAGCATACTCGCAAAAGGTTTCAGTGGGCTTCTTCTTCAAATTTTGAATGTAGAACACGTCTGGCACATTCTCAGTGTTGAACCTCAAACGGTCCATGAAATCGGATGCCATGTTTACCCAACTCGTCCACTTCTTCGCATCTTGGCAGTAACCAAGATAAAGCGTCCCCTTTCAAACTTCTCATGAATAGCTTCATCCGGATCTTCTCATCCTTACCAGCCCCCACTAATTTGTCACAATACATTCTGAGGTGAACCCTAGGATCACCCGTACCATCAAACATCTCCAACTTAGGATATTTGTACCCCTACGGGAGTTCGACATCGGGTTGGACACACAAATCTTCATAATTTAGACCTTCCACACCCTTGTTACTTTCCACACCTTGAACCCTGTCTTGAGATCAACAGTCAAGTTCTGAATGAGTGAATCTGATTTTGACACATATGGTATGGGTTGTGTGTATTATGGCACAGTATCCACAAAGATAGGGGTATCCTGGTGGTTTGGAGCATGTTGAGGCTCAAGGATGAGCGGTGGAGCATTGTTGCAAACCTGGGTTGGAATCTTCTGTGGAGGTGCAAGGACTTGGTTGTTGACATCTGCAGCAGCAATGGAGATGGACAAGCTTGCCAAACTCTGGACCCGGTCCAATTTCTCTCGAAACCTTAGCAAAGTTTGCTCCAAGTGAGCAGCAGTTTCTTTGGTGATCGGGGTGCCCTGAGAAGTTCCTTCAATTTCCTTCCTTGTTTCATTATCTCCCATCTTTCCTTTGTTCCTGTTTCTGGGAGGACTTGGATGAGGAGGAGGAGGACCCTTTGATCTTGTTGAGTATGCCGATGGTGCCAAAATGCACGAATTAACCTTTAAGGAGGGGAATAAAAAATAAAAGAAAAACAAAAGGTAAAAAGTTAGTGCGGATTCTGAGAAAGAAAACATTGTGGTATTTAAACACGTTGCTGCAAGAATATAAGTCATTTCCTATTTGGGTGCCTTGTTGATCCCTAGGTAGGCCTAGCGACAAACATGATTTGGAGAACTCATTATACCAAATGCCTCGTTTTACTGATAGAAAATAGAATGAGTCAAACAAATTAAAATAAAGAAGAATTGTCAGTAATGGCCGAGGGACTTATTACATCAAGAAAGCAGTAAAATCCTAACTACTTGGTCCCAGAAGGACATTCCCCAGACTCGGTATCTTTGCCTCCCTCGTACATCTTCATCAGCTCGCGCAGTCCTAGCAACAAATAAGCCGGAGCCAAGTGCCCACCTTCCTTACCTTCACCTTCCTGGCAGTCTTTGATCCTTTTCAAAAACTTGCCTTCCAGCTCCAGTATACCCTGTTCCAAGTATCCTAAACGGTTGCTTTTACGGACAACCATGTCTTTCCACTCATTGATTACTTTCTCCTGAGCCTCTAGTACTTCCCGATGTTCACTCTCGCACTCTTGCATCCGCTTGCGTAGCTAATTGTACTTGACCGTTGCTACAGTCTTCTCATCAATAACCTTGTTACTATGGACGAAACCTGCTTTTCCCAAGCCAATATGATCATCTTATAACCATCCCGTATAAAGTGGCGCATGGCCTGCCTGATATCTGTCTGGCTCCATGGATTCCTTTTCCAAAATGATTTTGGAGTGCCACATGTGCTGTGCCCGACACCTGTGGGGGCCATCGTCATCTAGGAAGTCAGCCCTGTAGTGACTCATTTTTCCACCCTTGGTATAATCCGCTTTCTTCCGGTTTGCCTCATGACTCGGAGAGGTACATAAGGTAAGTTCCTCTTCAGCCGATGAGTACAAGGAATGGCGCATCCCTAGACCGAATGATGAACTCTTCAGTTGGAAACGACTCGTACATCCATTGTACCTGTTCTTCCCTCAGATTCTCTAATAGTTCCACCCATCCACTGGCGTCTTCCGGGTGAGCAAACATATCCGGCAAGAAGTGCATCCGCTTTGGATAATGGAAAGCAATATGATCATCCCAAATCCCGGCGTATGATCTCCTGCCTATACTCTCCCTTTTTAAGATGTTCAATGAGCCAGAGTGCTAGCAAATTGCACCCTTCAAAGTGCGGTGCCCCTTGTTGACATTTTTCTAAGGCTCGGTACAGTTCTGCGAGGATCATGGGTGCTATGCTGAATGTTTGCCCGTCGATACCCTCCATTACAGTGGTTACCATGGCTAGTCTTGTATGGATTCTAGCCTTCTTCATCGGAAAAACTATCACGCCCATGAAACAGAACATGAATACAAAGGCTCTCCTATGTATGTTCCCCAAAGAGGTGAGGGCAAACTCGTCCATGAGATTTCGGTATGATTTAGTATGTCCGAACCTTTCATACATGAAGTCGAAGGATATGTAGGAATCCGTTAAACTGGTCAGATTAGGGTTCTTTTTGAGCCCCATCATTTTCAAGTACCCTCTACCTTTACGGTTTTCTGGCATGAGCAGCCCCGGGCTATCCCAAGTAATTCCGGATAAACCCACAATTTCCTCCAACAACGACGTCATTTCGATATCCCCAAAGCGCAAGACAGACCATTCACTATCCCAAAACATAGTATGAACTTTCACAATCTTGTTATCTGGCCTAACTTCCGGAAGTGAAGGAAGATTTCCTAAGTGTTTGGGACAACAACCTGATCACTACCATGCAAATCATCCCACCAGCTTAGCAACTTTTGATGAATGTTTGATACCATACCGAACCTGGGACCTCGTGCCTCATTTCCTGCAAAACGGAGAGTTAGGCCCTTAACCCCACCGGACTCGACTATTTAAATCAATAATTAGCAAAAAGTATTTAATTCTCCAAATCAATGCACATAACGTGGTTGTCCGTTTGGGTTTCGAGGAAACCCGATGGACTTTGGTTTAGGCTATCCTAATGAGTCACTATGCAGACAACATAACTGACTCGTCTAAGTTTGACCATGATGCATGAAAAATTAAATAGAGTAAGGTTTCTACAATTGAAGTGCTAGACAAGGTACCCTTGAGCGGACACTCTCAAAAACACTCTCTTCATATTAAGTGTCCTAATGCACTATAATCATTTGAGAGAAAAACAAGAGTTGGGTAAGGGCTTGAAATTATCTCGAGGGGAAGGTGTTAGGAACCCCTCAAGATCCACAAATGTGGTTTCCGGCTGTGCTAATTGTGACTTTCTAAAGAGACGAAGCAGTTAAACAAATAAGGTTCACATAGAAGACATTCACACAACTTGAAAGCTAAAAAAAGGGAAGGACATAAGTTTAAAATAAGAGAGAGGATTAGTTTGAAAGCATTAAGAAAGCATTTAAATAAAGCACATAAAAGAAAGAAGGGTCCTAGATTTAACTATAATATGGATCATTCGATGCAATATCCCACACATATTCCCAAAGAGGGGTCACTTTATGATATTATCGCTTCGTCATCATCTCCATATTCTACCCTTCTCTCCTCGTTAAGGTATTTAAATGCGTTGGTGTTGTTTTCTTATTGCATGGTAATACCCGTCCCGAACTGTTAGTCCTGGGGCATTAGGACTTCTAATCCTAAGAAAGGGGGAAGAGGGATAGGATATATATATGGAGTATTCAAAGGTAAAAAAATACAAGAGCGATAAGTCAAAAACAAGTAGCATGCAAGAGGGATGCAAGTAAACAATTAAAGGCTCAAGTAAACCCTGTAACATACAGCAAGTAGTTTAGCATGACTTCAATTACTGATTTGGTCTTTAAAAGAGGTTAGGAGAGCAGGTAGATTAGTTAATCAGATAAGAGTTGGATAGAAAATCTGCTTCGAGCTCCCCGGGCCTGCTTTAGAAGTTGACAGGACTTTTAGAAAACCGGGAGAACTCTTAGAAAGCGTTAGCTTCAGACGAAGGTCTATTTAGGAAAGATTTAAAGCTGCAGATGATTTTCAGAAGAAAAAAAATGCAGGCTTCAAACAGAAGTCTGTATAAAGATTTAAAACTACAGACAAGTTTTGGAGAAAAAGGCTGTAAATTAGTCACATGAGTTTGAGTAAAGGGAGCTGTAAGAAGAGTAGTTCACAAGACCTTAAAGAAGTTTTGAAATACCTTAAACACATGAACATAAGCAAACAGTCACAGATTTAGTATAGAAAACAGCTTGTGGTTCATGACATTACGATAAGGGCATACCTGGGCCCATTTAATAAGACAATTTAGGATAAGTTGAAAACTGGGTCATTAGAAAATATTGGACGAGTATGGACTTAAACTTACTAGCTAACCCTTTAGTTGCTCCTTTTATTCAATTGGACGTCCTACTGTTTTGCCTAGTGTTTATATAGTTCCTATAGGCATGATGTCTAGGTGAGATTATAAGATGCAAGCTTAATAACATGGTTTCTATATGAAGTGGGTTCAATACAAAAGCCTATAGACATGGTATCTATATGGTTGATGCAACAACATAAAATAGGCATGGTAACAGTATACATGGATGAAATAAAAGTCCTAAGACATGGTCTCTACTTATGTGAAGATAAATAAGCCTATAGTCATGATTTCTATATGATATTGATGCAATAAAAGTAAACTCTTATAGGCATGTTTTCTATATGATGTGGATGCAATAGTGTTAAAACTATAGACATGTTATCTAAATTAAGACTGATGCAACCGTTGTAATGGTAAGTACATAAAGGACTGATGCAATATGGTGAAATGATCCTATAGGCATGATCTCTAATGCATGCATGAAAGTAAATCCCCCAGGCCCCTTCACTATACCCCGAGTTTTTGCATTACAAATTATTACAAAACTGGGCAAAGAAGTAAAGAACATTAAAGAAGTAAAAAGTTAAAATACATCATTAGCTATAACAGACCCGAGGAATCTTGAAGCAACTTTAATGTCCAACATATGCCTTTTACCAAATCCAAGCTCCCAAGATCCGAGGCTTTTCTCTATTACAGTGTTGCAAAGTTCCAAAGAGACCAGGCATTGCCTACACCCTAATTGGAATAGTGCAAGTGTGGAATTACCAGCCCTAAGACATCCAAGTTCACAGGAGACTACAAGGTCCCTAAGCATCGCTTACCAAAGGGGGTAGGAACTTAAAGGGCTAAGAATAAATGCAAAGTGAGGATTAGAGGGAAACCAGTGTATGAAGTGGTCATACCTAGCCTATTGAATGAGACTGGCACACCCCAGACTCTTTACAAAGGATACAAACAGGAGCAGACTTGTAAACAAGTCAGACAAGGACCTGGAAGGTGATTAAGACACCAACAGGCCTTTGTCAAGGCTCAAACACATAAGAGAGGGGAAAGGGAGTGGGATCATTCTGAGTTTAGGCAATCAAAAGCCTTGGTCATAGATTAGAAGTGGCAATGAAGTGCCATTCTCATCCAAAACAAACTCATAAACAAAACCGGGACTAAAGGGAAAGGGAAATCACATAAAGGGATTGAAAGAACAAGATTAAAATGATCCAAGAATTCACTGAATAACAGGCAGGCAAGGAAAAGAAAAGGGATGCTAGCCTTACTTAATATAAACAATCAAAGGGACAGGGAAAGGGGATCAACATGCAGAAATTTAAATACACAAGCAGGTAAAAGACAAGGGAAAACAATTGAACAAACTGAAATAACAAAACAGACAAGGGAATGAGGGAAAGGGATTAAGCAGGTTAGAACTTAAATTGAAATGCACAAAACAGGTAAGGGAATCAGGGAAAAGGAAATATAACATGTTAGAGTTATAAACTGAAACATAAGAGCTCGGGGAAAAGGGGAGGGAGTTAAACATGCTAGAATTCAAATGAAGTACTAAAAGAAACAAACAAAGGGAAAGGGAAAGGGATTACATGCTGACTATTGAAATAAAAGTATAACAGGCAAAGAACAGGGTGAAAATAAACAGGTAGTTGAAAGTTAATAATCGAAATTAGGACCTACTAGTTGCACACTTGAGTAACAAAGCAAAGAAGCCTTATAATTAGCCTTGGCTTTCAGCCGGCTAACTTTAACAGAGAGAGCAAGTAGCAAGGAAGAGAAAAAGCAGTGAGTTTTGTGAGTAAGAGTAGAGAGAACTCGAGAGTGAGTGTGTGCTAAGTGAGAAAGAGAGAACCTATTTATAGTTTTGAAAAGAGGCAGCAATAAGGCAAGGAAATATTCATAAATCAATCTATATCAATTAAGGAGAAGGGAACCCATTCAATTAAGGAACCGAATGTAAAAATAAATAAGCCTGGGTCTAATTTTGGAAAGAAAATATAGTATTGATCACAGAATATAGGGTAGATACATATAAGGAATTCGAAAATCACACAGTTGAACATATAAGGCAGGTAATTACCAGGCAATCAAGGAGTCAAGATACTAGTCGTATTCGAACTTAGTCAGAAACATGGAACAATTGGAGAATCACACGGTTGTTCCAAAATCAATTAGGGTTTTAGAAAAAGATACTGTAAAAGATGTATAAGTCTGAACATACGAAAACTGGGCATAAAGAGTAGCAAAACACGTGCAAGAAAGCAATTAGGCTGTTTGGGTTTCACAGAGAAAGAAAAATGTAAAATACCCTTAGAAATTAGGGTTCCCATTACAAGTCAGAACACATTGAATATCATGGATGAAGATGAACAAGAGCAGAACATTATAAAGAAAGTATAGCACAATTGACCGAAAACCTTAGAAAGGTAATCAGTGAGGCAAAACATTTAGAGCTAAAGAAGAAAATTCTCAAAATCGTGGAGAAGGACACATAGTACCAAAAAATAACAACAAAATCAAAGTTCAGATAGGCCACAGAAAACCCTAGATTTTGAAAGAGATGAACAGTCTTTTAAAACACGACTATGCGAAGAAATAGACGAGAAACACTTTTTAAAATTAAGAAAACAATTAGTACTCAAAGAAGATCGTAAGATAACACAGAGAAAAGTAAAAAATAACCTCAAATCATTAGGGTTTTCGTAAAAGGCCTCAGAAATCGCGAGAAAAGCTTGAACGACTCATCGGAGCTTGGCGAGGACCCAAGGCTTTAAAGGCTTCCGGAGAACAGCCGTGAAACTCCATTGAAGGACCTCTGGTCCAGTTACCCTCGAGAAAAAACCCCGATCTTCGATTCCTAAGGCCAAGAAAGGTAATGCATAGATGAACATGGAGGTTTCAGGCCTTAAGCGGCCATTAATGCCGGTGAATAGAACCTAATGGCTAGAGAGCATTTGGGAGTGAAAGGCGACGTATTGGTGAAAATGAGTATAGGGTTAAAGGGTTTGGGGGTTTAATTTGGTAAGTAGTGATACAGGCCGTTAATCTATGAAATCAACAGCCAAGATTAGAAGTGGGAACCGGGCGGGTTAGTCTTAGATTGAGTTTGGGTCGGGTGTTCAAATAGGGTTAAGTATATTAGAGGTCAAAATTGGGTTGGATTGGGGTTGCAAATTGGGGTTATAATTGAAAGACTAAGGGTTATATTTTAAATAGCCAACTTTCCCAAATTTAATTTTATAAAAATAGTAAATGATTTTATAAAAATCAAATAAAATCACTAAGATAACAAAATACTTTTGGGAATTAATGAAAAATACCAGGAGCAATTTTTCACTTGAAATACTCATTAAATTGATAAATAGGCTAAAATTGTAATTTAATGCAATTTTAATTTAAAAATACCTAATGGCTTCGCAAAATCCTGTAAAAATTAAATAAATTATATTTTTATGTAAATGAGAGAATAAAATAATTTATTTATTAAAATAACAGGATTTGATACTAAATATTGTATTATACAGTACCAAATAAGGTATAAATTGGTTTTAAAATGCTTGAAAAATTATAGAGAAATACCAAACCTTTTGTGGATGCTTATATATGAATTCACGAGCTATTTTAAAAGTATTTTGGGTACAAAAATACATAGAAAAATATTGGATATCAACAGGAACAGGTACTCTTTCTTGTGGAAGCAGGGGGATTTTTGGGAGTTTTGCCCATGGAGGAGACGAGGGTTATTGAACAGGAAGAGAAAGGTTTTGGTAGAAAGGATGAAAGGGAAAGGGTTGATAAGGACTTAGTAGGAAGGGGGGATTGGAAGGTTGAGTGGAAAAGGAAAAGTTGTCAGTTAGACCTACGCGTTGATTGGCTTTCCAACTTCGCTGCAGCTGATGTGAAAGAAAGCGAGGGAAAGAATGAAGACGTAATTAATAAAGACAATAATGACAAGAATTTAAAAAAGTTACACTTTGAACCTAAGAGTTAGTTGACAGACAGATAATGCCAAGTAGTTTCCTTAGAGCACAAAATCTTTCCTCCAATAAAGGTTTAGTAAAAGTATCAGCTAGTTGATTTGAAGTGCCAACAAAGGTTAACTCTATATCACCTTTAAGAACATGGTCTATAATAAAATGATGTTTAATATCTATATGCTTAGCCCTAGAGTGATGCACAGGATTTTTCGAAAAACAAATGGGACTAGAATTATTACAAAAAATTTTGTATAGGTTTGAAAGAAAGATCATAGTCACCCAGTTGGTGTGACATCCAAAGCAATTTTGCATAACACTGTCCAACAGAAATATACTCAGCTTCAGTAATCGATAATGCGACCGATGATTGCTTTTTACTATTCCATGAAATTAGAGATTTTCCTAGTAGTTGACATGTGCCACTCGTGCTTTTCCTATTTGTTTTGTCACCTGCTAAATCTGCATTTGAGAAACCTTCCTATTTAAAAGAATTAGATAGAGGATACCATAAACCATAAAATATTGTACCGATAAGGTATCGAATAATTCTTTTTACAGCAGTTAGATGCGACTACTTAGGAGTCGACTGGAACCTGGCACATTTACTTGCGGACAGATATAGAAGTGATCCAATCATTCCTCTGTATTTGGTTTCATCAACTGGAGTACCCTGTTCGTCCTTACCTAAGGTTGAAGCAGGACTCATAGGAGTTCCAATGGATTTTGTATTACTCATACCAAAATTTTGAATCAGCTCCTTGGTATATTTAGATTGACAGATAAAGGTTCCTTCTTCAGATTGATGAATTTGAAGACCAAGGAAGAAGGTGAGTTCCCCCATCATGCTCATTTCAAATTTTCTTTGCATGAAATTTCCAAATTCCTTACACATAAGAAGGTTAGTACTACCAAAGATAATATCATCAACATAAATTTGAATTATAAGGTTACTTTCGGATGACCTTTTGATAAATAGTGTGGTATCAATTTTAACTCTAGTGAATCCATGTTCTATAAGAAATGTGCTTAGCCTTTCATACCAAGCACGTGGAGCCTGCTTCAGTCGATATAAGGCCTTAGTAAGCTTGTATACATGATATGGGTATTTTGAGTTCTCAAACCCTAGGGGTTGTTTCACAAAGACTTCTTCTTCAATAAATCCGTTGAGGAAGGCGCTCTTGACGTCCATTTGAAATAGTATGAATCCTTTGAATGATGCGTAAGCTAACAGGATTTGTATTGACTCTAATCAAGCGACTGGGGTGAATGTTTCATCATAGTCGACTCCTTCCTGTTGTGAGTATCCTTGAGCGACTAGTCTGGCTTTGTTTCTAACAACTTGTCCTTCTTCATTTAGCTTATTTCTGAATACCATTTAGTACCAATAACCAAAGCAATTTCAGGTCGAGGTATCAATTCCCATACTTTATTCTTATTGTATTGCTCTAGCTCTTCTTCTATAGCAGTTACCCAGCTTGAATCTTTAGAGCTTCTTCTACCTTCTTTGGTTCTATTTGAGAGATTACTGCAATATTCGCCTTCTTTTTGAGAGTTGATCTGGTCTTCATTCCTTCATTTGTATCTCTAATAATGAATTTTTGAGGATATTCAGCTTCATTTCTCCACTCATTTAGTCTAATGGATTGTGTAGCTGACTCTGGAAGTGGCTCTGAAATGTTAATCGCTTTCTTGTTCAGTCGACTCTACAACTTTGGTGGGAGTTGTTGACTATTGAGATTTTCTCTGAGCCACTTGAACTAAATCTTCATCACCTGCATTGGATCCTTTCTCGACCAAGGGATTATTTTAATCAAATACAACGTGAACTGATTCTTCTACACATAAAGTGCGTTTATTACTCTAAAAGATTTACTATTTAATGAGTAACCAAGAAAAATACCTTCATCGCTTCTAGGATCGAATTTTCCAAGTTTTTCCTTACCATTGTTGTGAATAAAGCATTTGCTTCCAAATGAATGAAAATAGTTGATGTTAGGACGTTTACCTTTCTAGAGTTCATACGGAGTCTTCTTGATATAGGTCTTATAAGGCAGCGATTTAAAATGTGGCAAGCAGTGCTAACTCCTTCTGCGCAGAAGTGATTTGGCAGAGAGTGTTCTAAGAGCATAGTTCTTGCCATGTATTGCAATTTTCTGTTCTTTCTTTCAACCACTCCATATTGTTGAGGAGATCGGGGAGCAGAGAAGTTGTGGGTATATCTCTCATTCAATTTTCATACAAAAGATTTCAAAGTTTCGCAGGGCTTCATCTTTGTGAGATAGAAACATCACCCAAGTGAATCGAGAAAAATCATCAATAATAACAAAAGCATATCTCTTGCCAACTATGCTAGCAGTTCTAGTAGGTCCAAACAAATCCATATGAAGTAGTTGCAACGGTTTTGAAGTAGAGACTATGTCTTTGTGTTTGAACGAATTTCTAGTTTGCTTACCCATCTGATATGCATCACAAATATGAGTTCTAGAGAAATTTAGCTTGGGTAGACCAATTACTAGATCGTGTTTGGCTAATTTTTCGATTAAATGCATGCTAGCATGTCCCAATCTTCTGCACCATAGCTAAGGGTCATTCTGACATGGATGTTAAGCAAATGTGACCATCTATATTTTCAAAGTCATCTAGTATATAGACGTTTCCATACCTTTTACCTGGAAGGATTAATTTACCTGACTCGTCTTCAATAGCACAACCAGTTCTCTTGAATTTTACTTCATATCCTGAGTCACATAGTTGACTTATGCTGAGGAGATTGTAGTTTAATCCATATACTAAATAAACTTCAGTAATATCACAGTTGTTGTTGAATGGAACAGTTCCAGTCCCAACAATTTTGCCTTTTGAGTCGTCTCCAAACTTGACACTTCCTCTATAAATCTTTGTGATTTCCTTCAACATATTTTTGTCACCTGTCATGTGACTGGAACATGCACTGTCTAGATAAAACTTTCCTTTGCGCTTTACTCTGTGGTGTTCCTGCAAAACAGAATTACCACTTTCTTTTAGGTACCCAAGCTTTCTTAGGTCCTGGAGAGTTAGTGTTACTTGATTCGGAATTCGTAGGCTTCCAAACCCAACCACACATATGAGTTTTACGAAAGTGACTGTTAGAATTTTTGGGCCCACTTTTATTACAGTAATGACATCTAACATTGAGCCTACTTTCCTATTTTTCATGAGAGTTAGAGTTAGCATATCTACGATTTGCTGACTCCTTTCCAGTCGACATGTAAGTTGACTGGTTCGATCGACTGGTCGATCTAGTTCTCATTAGCTCTTTTCCAGTTGACTTGTAATTCGGCTGATTAGACCGAACAGAACATTGACTGGTGGATTTACGCAAGCTGTTAAGCTGCAGTTGCATTTCCTCAAACTCTTCCTGAAGTACTTCTTTTTCAATTTCACATACTTCAAGCTTAAGTTTCCAGTCTTTGACTTCCTTTGTGAGTTTTTTAAGCTCATTCATCATTTTCTGAGATTCAGAAAGGGTAGAGGCAAGGATGTCTTGTAATTCATTGCATCTTTCACAATTATAGGATCTTACCTCGTTGGTTTCTCCTCTTGCCATGAAGCAATGTTCATCTTCTGAATCATCTTCATCAGTCCAACATCCTGAAGTTTTGTTGATCTCGTTTTCTAGAATCTTCATGAAGCATAGATTAGCAATTTCCTCATGGTCTGATTCATCTTCGTCGCTCCAGCTTCCAAACGATCTGTTCTTGCTGAATCCTCTAGAGACCTTTCTTTTCAGTTCTGGGCATTCTGCTTGGATGTGCCCAAATTTTCCACGTTCATAGCATTTTCCATCAATCTTGTCTTGGTCATTTTATTGTCTCGTCCTTCTTGGTGGGAGTCTTCCCTTTCTTGCATTTATGTATTTTCTCATTAGTCCTTCCATATTTCTAGATAGCATAGCAATTTCTTCTTGTAGTACTTCAAGATCATCAACTTCATTTTCAATTGCCTCAGTAGTCGCTTTGAATGCAACAGTTTTCTTTTTCTCTTCTTGATTTGTCTTCTTCAAATGTGTTCTTTCAAAAGCAATGAGTTCTTATCGCAGTTCATCATAAGATAGCTTATTCAGATCTAGAGATTCCAGTGTGACGACTTTGGTCTGCCATGTGGTTGGTAGACTTATGAGAATCTTTCTGACTTTATCGCCACTGGTGTAAGGTTTTCCAAAGTCTTTTAAATCACTAATTATTTTGCTAAACCTCGCAAACATTTATTCGATGGATTCTCCTTCTTTCATGGAGAAAAGTTCATAGTCGTGAACTAGCATATTTATGTGAGTTTCCTTTATTTGCTTGTACCTTCATAGGTGACTTCAAGTTTATCCCACATTTCCTTTCTTGTGTCACAACTGGAGATCTTTTCATACTCTTCACCACTTATAACATTGTGAAATAGATTCCTTGCCTTATGATTTGTTTGAACATCTTCCAGTTGTTCCTTTGACTATGAATCAATGTCATCAGGATCCGCGAGTAGTGGAACGCTTGCAGGTAGTGGATAGTTCCCTTTCTTGATAACTCTCCAAACCTTGATATCATAGGCCTTGGTGAAAGTTTCCATACGAATTTTCCAGTGGGAGAAATATTGTCCATTAAAGTAAGGTGGTCTTACTTGAGAAGTTCCTTCTTGAAACAGAGCTCCAACAATAACCTTATTTGCCATGTTATTTTTATCACAAGCTGTTAAGCAAAACAAAAAAAATGTGAGCCTTGCTCTGATACCAATTAAAAGTACAAGAGGGGGCTGAATTGTTAATTATTTAAACTTAATCACCAATGAGTCGACTTAAAAGTTAATTAGTTGACTTAATGTGATAGTGCACCAGACGAAAGTATCTAAATAAAAGTATGTTGAAAGTAAATGCAGAAATGTAATGACACCCAGAATTATACTGGTTCAGATTCAATGTGAATCCTAATCCAGTCCCTTTGGGTTGCAAGGTATTTCTCTTCAGATAACTATTTTCCTTTCGAGTACAGTAGTGATGATTATCGCACAGACTTCTTTTACTCGTTTGATACAATGCATCACCAGTTGAGAACTCTCTTTCTATTTCTGACTATTGCACAGTGAAATCTAACTAGACTACTATGTTTGTTTGCAGTAAAACGAACAGGGCTATATTTGTGTGATCAAAATATATGGTTGATACAAAGTCATATGGAATTTATACAGTTTGGTTATGGTGCTGGCTCTTCAACCCAAGGTATTTGATCCTTGGAAAGTGTTGATTCTTTCCAAGAATAATGCACTGGTCATTGCCTTGATTAAGATCTCTTTCCTTTTTGCTGGAGATATAATTGACTGAGATGACGCGCCTTCCAGTCTTGCCTTTCATTCAAGTCTGCCGTTATGGATAATCTTTAAAGATTTGCGTTGATTCTGTGGATGCATCTGGCTAGATATGATTTCCCAACAATCATAGGAGGGGTCCTAATTTGCTGATGGGAAGTGTATCTTTTCCATTGTGTGCCAACGACTACCTTTAACAAGAATTTCCTTCCTTATTTGATGCTTCAATCTCGCTTCCATGATTAGATGTAGTGGCCTCTTGCCTTTTAGCTTTGCTTCATTAGTTTCAGGTAATAATGGAGTAGAGAAAAAGAAGAAGGAGGAATCTGAAGATGTAAGCAAGAACATTCCTGCTCTACCTTTTCCGCAAAAGCTTTATAGAAAAAGCTGGACAAGCAGTTTGAGAATTTTTTAGATATGCTAAGACAGGTTAGTGTAAACTTGTCATTCACTGAAGTTCTCTCACAAATTCCAGCTTATGCAAAGTTCTTGAAGGAGATCCTTACAAAAAGGAGGAATATAGAAAAGACCTCAGTTGTCAAGCTCACAGAGAATTATAGTGCGACATTACAAAATAAACTCCTACAAAAGTGTGGAGATCGGGGGAATTTTACTATACCTTGCTCTTTAGGCAATCTTAATTTTGATAAATCTTTATGTGATTCTGGTACCTCAATTAATCTAATGACATTGTCTATATATAAAAAACTGGAAAAGGAGATTGGAGAGATAAGGTCAGTACCAAAATAAGTTCGACTTGGTTCAATTTTTCTCTTGCGGATAGGATTTTTTCGGTTTGTCTTTTTGGTTATTCAGTTATGTCATATAATGTAACAAACATAATCAAATATTTATACTTTCAGTCCAAAATGTGTGTGTATATATAGAGAGAATGAAAAGTAACAATATTAAATCTCTTAAGTATAGTTTCTAACATTCGTCATTGGTAAAACTTTTAAAACATACTATTTAAAGTAACACGCCAAACATAAAATACAAAATCTAATTTATATTCCAAGTTCAAATGAGATTAATTCTTCCTTGTAAATATTAAACCCGGAGAATAATAAAAGTTTTGATAAAAGCTCCGCAATCAAAATACTTTGTAAAGACGAGGAATGAGGAGTTATTTTTAAAAAAATAAAGAATAAGGCGTTATATACCTAGTATAAATAGGCCAGTAAGCAAGCAAGTCTAAAAACGATAAAATACTCAAATTTTAATTTTCCGTAAATGGTATTATATTAAATAAAATTAAGTTAGTTTTCCCAATTTTTATTTTCTTAAATTCAAAACCAAATCAAAATTAAAAAAATTTAACTTCTCAATTCGAAACCAAACTAAAAAACTAATCCATATTAAAATTTCACTGTGGTTCTGTTTGTTTTTTCAATTTATTCGAAACATAGAGCCGGTCCAAATTTGTATCCAAAATTCATATACATCAGGACGTAGGGCCCATTTGGTCATATGTTTACTTTTTTCTAAACCAATATTTGTTCATAAAAATTTAAAATTTTACTTAAAGTTGAATTTTGAAATTTTTTGAAAATTTTAAAAACTTCAAAAAATTATTTTTCAAAAAAAAAAATCTTCTTCGGGTAAGAGAAAAAAATGCTCTCAGCACACGATAAACCAAGTCAGACTAACGTGCACCACTGATAGATAGACGACGAAAACAAATTGCTCCGGCGGCCGCTGCTGCTATGCCGGTGAACTTGATGATGCAGACTGTCACTTCGCTAACATTTGGTAGCTTCTTACCAGCTAGATTTCAAACGATGGAGGAGAAAGTTGAGCTAAACGAAGAGGTTGAAAAGAACATCAACCAATGGAATAGTAATATAGTGAATCCAACAAAGGAAGTACAGAAATGCAAGGATCAGCTGCCAACAAGTCCAAAACGACTATAATTTTTAGAGGTCTCTTCTTCAAAGCCAAATTCAGATCTAGATCTTGCAGAAAATGCTGGAAATGAGGAGGAAGAACTTGTCAATGCAAAGGAGCTACGAAAGCATAATCGAAGCTCACAAATGGGGATGAGGTTGGAATATATTCCACCAAGTCACAAAGATGGCAAAGAAGTTATACAAATTGAGGAAGAAGATGTTCGTGAGCTGAAGGATTACTGGGAAAATGCTTTAATCGGCTATGTTCGGGGAGATACTCCATATAAGAAATCTATGGTGAGTTTTGTAGAAACAGCTTGGGATTTTGTAACTAAATCCCAAACCCTATATCACCAAGATGGTTATTATGTCTTTAGATTTAACACTATGGAGGATAAAGATTCATTAATCCAAGCAGGGCCATACACATATCACAATAAGCCTTAATTTTGCAGAATTGGGAGAGAGATTTCCACTTCGATCCTAAATGTATCACTACTATTCCCATGTGGATTCACTTTCCTAGTTTATCGGCTGGATATTAGACTGCTGATGCCTTAAGTAAACTGGCCAGTGTTGTAGGTATACCTATGTACATAGACAAGTACACAACTGAATTGAACAAAATTTCTTATGCTAGAGTTCTAGTGAAAGTAGAATAACCAAACCCAGGTTAGAGAGCATGGAAATCACGACTCCTACTGGTATAAAACAGCAGGACATCATATATGAGTGGAAGCCTAAATTTTGTAATGAATGTTTGAATTTTGGCCATGATGTTTTTGAATGCTGGAATAAGAGCAAGCAAGCAGATGATACTGAATTTAAAGCTCCTAACAGAAGAAATAGAGTCAGGAAAAGGAGAGTTATTCAGGAATGGAAGCCAAAGGAACAAGCTGATCAGGAGAAGAAGAATGAGGAAGTGGAGAACCAACCTCAAACAGAGGGGAGGAAAGGAAAGTAGCCTGCTAAAACTGATATAACACAAAGCAGATGGATGCATAATGAAAATCATCATCCTTTTGTATAGCAACAGAGGAAAATCATTGAATCCAATAATACAAATAAATTCAGTGTGCTAGAGGAACATGCCCAAACATCTGTACAGGGAGGAGGTCTGAATCCAGATCCTAGACAACATCCACCATGATTATTAGCACTTGGAACATTAGGGGGCTAAACAAGCCCCACAAGCATAAAGAATAGAGAAATTTTCTGCAAAATAATAAAATAGACATCTTAGGGTTTCTGGAAACTAGAGTCAAGGAAATGAAAGCAAAAAAGATACTATATAAGGTGGCAAAAGATTGGGGATACTGCTATAACTATACAAAAGCTGAAAATAGTAGAATTTGGGTACTATGAAAGACCAACCTTTCAGTCAACATTGTTCAAGTTCATGAGCAATTCATTCACTACAAATGAGTGATCCTAGAACTGGATACCAAATAATGCTAACAGTTGTTTATGCTAGAAAAAAAATACAAGGTAGAGCAAGCTTATGGTGTGATCTGCAATTAGTGGAGGAACAGGTTCAAATGTCATGGCTCATAAGTGGTGATTTCAACAATGTTTTAACCACTGATGAGAGCTTAGGACAACCAGACACTATGAGTGAGGTGAAGGTATTCAATGAGTGTATTGATTCTATGCAACTGACCCCATTGAAGACTAAGGGATGTTTTTATACTTGGTGCAACAAACATCATGCAGATGACAGGGTATTTAGCAAGATAGACTGGGCTTTTAGCAACTTTGAATGGATAAAAGACTATGGACATGTGGAAGCTGACTGTTTAGATCCGGGTATGTCAGATCACTCACCTATAGTAGTCCAAATATGAAAAAGGAAGAATATATATCCTAACCATTCAAGTTGATATGGTGACAATGTAGCATATGAGTTCCAGCCTATGGTGAAGTCAATATGGAACCAAAATATGGGGAATGACCCTATGGACACAATCTGGCAGAAATTACAAAAGCTAAAAACTTAGGCAAAAGGAATAAACAATGAGATGGCAAGCTATGAGAAAAGATTGAGTCAGATAAGGCAACAGTTGGAATATACTCAAATTAACTTGAGAACCCAACCTTTCAATCAGGGGCTTATAGAGGAGGAGAAGCAGAAACTTCAGGAATTAGAGAAATGGAACATAATAGAAGAAAGAATTTTGAAGCAGAAGGCAAAGGTAACCTGGATCGACTATAGAGATTCAAATTTCAAATATTTCTATGCACAACTAAAAATTAGAGCAAGCAAAAACTCTATTACAGCTGTGTATAATGATGTTGGAAGTAGAGTCACAGAGCCTCATGCAGTTGAAAAAGAGTTCATCACTTTCTTCCAATAGCTTATGGGAACTGATACTGGGCTAAAACCTTGTCCTAATACGAGTTTCATCAAAGAAAGGGCATGCTTATCATTGGAACAACAAAAGGAGTTACAAAGAGAAGTGACCAGGGAAGAGGTAGATGCAGCGGTGAAAGATATGCCATATGATAAAGCACATGGAGTGGATAGATTCCCAGTTGAATTCTTTAAGAAACATTGGGATGAAGTGAAGCAAGATGTATATGATGTTGTAATGTCCTGTTTCTAGACAAGCAAGATGAAGAAAGCTTGGAATTGTACAGCCATAACATTGATACCAAAGGTGTCTGCTCCTACAACTGTCAAAGACTACAGACCTATTGCCTTGTTGTACTACTGTATACAAGAGAATTTCTAAGATCCTAACCAAAAGGATCAACAAGGTAATAGATGGTATAAGTGGGAAAGCACAATCTGCATTCACAGGGGGGGGGGAGTATTGTAGATAATATATTGTTTAGCCATTAGCTATTCAATGGATATAATAGGAAAGGCTTATCTCCAAGATATGTCCTTAAAGTTGATTTAAGAAAGGCATATGACTCATTGGACTGGCAGTTCCTTAGATGCATGCTTACAGATTTGGGCTTCCCTCAGAAATTCATCACATAGATAATGGAGTGTGTGACAATAGTGTTATATTCCTTGATGCTGAAACCTTTTACTGCTAAGAGAGACATAAGACAAGGAGATCAAATGTCTCCTTACCTCTTTGTGATTGTAATGGAATACCTTCAAAGAAAGATGAATCAACTAGCTAAGCAGAAGGACTTCCAGTTTCATCCAAAATGCAAGAAGCTGGGAGTGACTCGCATTTGTTTTGTTGACGATTTGCTAATGTTTTACAGGGGTGACTTACAATCAGTTGCTAAACTGCAGGAGACCTTTAAGAGGTTTTCAGCTGCATCAGGATTACAAGCAAGTGCAGAAAAAAAGTTCTATTTACATTGCTGGGATTCCACAACATATAAAAGAGCAACTGATTGAATATATTGGATATGAAAAAGGATGCATACCTTTTAAATATCTGGGAGTCCCATTATCAGCAAGAAAAATGAACATCTACCAACGTATACCCCTGATTGAGAAGATCACAGAGAGAGTTAGATGCTGGACAGCAAGAATGCTTTCATACTCAGGAAGAGATCAACTCATAAAATTAGTATTATTTGGAGTAAAAACATACCGGGCTCAAATTTTTCCATTGCCAAAGAAGATCATGAAGATGATTGAGACCATATGTAGGGCTTTCTTGTGGACTGGTACAACAGAAAACTCCAAGAAAGCACCAATAGCTTGGGATAGAATTTGTCAGCCTAAAGTGACTAGGGGGTTAAATGTGATAAATATGAAGATTTGGAACAAAGCAGCCTTATTGAAGCATCTATGGGCTTTGGCTATGAAGAAGGGCACTTTGTGGATTAAATGGGCTCACATTTATTACATAAAGAATAGACCTATGGAGAAGGTAAACATACCTAAGAATGCAGCTTGGGTGGTGGGGAAGATTACGGAGGTAAAGGAAGATATTCAGAATCTGAGTTCACAGCAAAACACAATCATTAGCACACTGGATAATTGTATGAGGCAAGGGAGGTTGCAGATACATAGAGCATATGTTCAACTCCAACCTCAATTCCCTAGAGTGGACTAGAAAAGTATTCATATGCATACACAGATCCATCCTAGGTTTAAGTTCCATTTGTGGCTGACCATCCATCAAAGGATAGCAACTGTGGATAGACTTGCCAAGTATGGAATACAAGTCCAGTCAGATTGTGTTTTTTGTGCAAGGAATATGGAAACTTTTGATCACTTATACTTTGGTTGTCCAAATACAAGCAGACTATGAGAAAGAGTTCTGATATGGACTGGACAAGCCAGACAGATAGGGTCATGGCAGCAGGAACTGCAATGGATATGCAGCATGACAAAGAAGAAGGATAGCGGGGCAGAAATAACCACATCATTATTTGCAATAGTGATCTACTGTATCTGGCGGGAAAGAAATTCAATGAGATTTAATAAAGGAAGATACTGCATGGAAGAATTGTGCAAAGAAATAGCAATACATATACACATACAAGGCAGGAAGAAGATCAAATGGCAAGCAGAATGGTCAAAGTTAAAGAATACTCCTTAGCATAGATTGATGTAATTAAGGTCAGTAGAGTATAGTTATTTTTGTATTAGTTGAATTAGAGATTAATGGTCAGCATTAATCTGGAAATGTAAAGTCAGTTTTTGATGAAATAAAAGCCAAAATTTTGTCAAAAAAAAAACAATATATTTCTTCAAATCACTCATAAAATTAAAAAGCAACTCCAAACATACTCTAACTTTCAAATATCATTTTTATTTTAATAATTTTCCTTTTTTTCCGGGATTTTATAATTCTTTAAGTCCAAACGCCCACTTAATGTGTCAAAATGAAACTTTCTTTTTCGTTGTTTCCGAAATGATTACTGTTCCTTGATATTTTTCAGACGATGCCGTTTAACGGCACGGAACCTTTGTGAATAAAATCTTCTTCTACTGTAACAATTACAATTCCCTCCCGCCATGGGCACACTCCCTATCCTCTTCTTCCCTTCACCTTCTCCTTTAAACTCAGAAACCAGTCTCTCTCCATTTCTTCCACTTCTCCAAATCCAAACCCCAGGGTTCTGCTCCGTTAAGTCGAGTCGCACTCCGTACAGTTCTAAATCTAGAATCTTCTACAAATTTACGAGGTCAATTTTTCCAACAGAGTCTCAAGACGAAGATGAAGATGAATACGAAGACGAAGAAGAGGATGATGATGATGACGAAGAAGCGGCGGAAGAATACGATAACGTCGTTTCGGCTGAGGTATCCGACGGAGGCGAAGAGAGTGATTCTGAACTTGAAAGTTCCGTTAGTGAAGTGTTGAACATCGAGGAAACGAAAAAGCAGAGAGTTGAGAAGCTTCGTGGTGAAGTTAGAGAGTTCGGTGATGAAATTATTGATGCTAATGAACTTGCTTCTATTTACTCTTTTCGAATTGACAAATTTCAGGTCAGTTTTGTTTCAAATACTTCAATTTGTTTTTTTTTTAAAATTTTTTAATTTTCAGTTATGTTGATAAATTTTTGGGAAATGTTGAAGCGATTGGCGATTCAAGCATTTTTGAGAGGTTCATCAGTAGTGGTATCCGCGCCTACAAGTAGCGGCAAAACTTTGATTGCTGAAGCTGCAGCTGTTGCTACAGTGGCAAAAGGAAGGAGACTATTCTATACTACTCCTCTTAAGGCTTTATCCAATCAGAAATTTCGAGAATTTTGGTACGACTTTACTAAAGTATTGAAGCCCTATACAGTGACATTGTAATGATTTTTTACACCATTGTTATCTAAACTATTATAGCAGGTTACTTATCATTTATTCTAGATTATCAATCAATGCTATCAACTGGAGTTACCTGCAATCACTTTTTGAATGACCTGATTGAGTAAATATTTTTCATAACGTCAGTGCATAAACTTTGTATTACTCCCTATCTTTTATCCTGTTTTGTACGATTCACCTCTATCAAATTTTGTCATGTTTCCCTTTGCATAATATTTATGTTTCTGAGCTTCAATTTTCTTTGGGGCACCTTACAGTGAGACGTTTGGTGAAAGTAATGTGGGGCTCCTCACTGGAGATTCAGCTGTTAATAGAGATGCACAGGTTTTAATTATGACAACTGAGATTTTGCGCAATATGCTGTACCAGAGGTACATTTCAGTGGTTTTATGAATTGTTGCATATTAGTTATTTGATAGAAGAAACGGAGATTAACAGCATGCTGATTGGCTTGTTAGGAGAAAAAAGCTCTCTGCTTGTGACAGCTTGATTTAGCTTTCGTGCATAGAAATTTCGGAGATAATATGCTCAATCAAAGTTGACCATGTATACCATCAAACTATTAAAGAGCTCTAGTTTTAAAATTTTTGGAACATGTGGCTTCCCTTTAATGTTGAAAAAAGGGGTTAAAGGATAAAGAAACCGTCAGACTTTTATTCTATTTTATTAAAAGCTTGTTCTATTCGTTCCTAAACTTACTACTGCATTACACTTCACTCTGCAGCGTAGGGGTTGCTTCCTCAGATGGTGGTCTTCTTCATGTTGATGTAATTGTTTTGGATGAAGTACACTATTTAAGTGACATATCTCGGGGTACCGTTTGGGAAGAAATAGTATGTGTCTTCTGAATGTGCAAGTTCTTTACATCTCAATTCATCAGCAGCCTCAGAGTACCAATTTCCTATATTTACTCCCCTCTTTCTGTTTCTTAAGGTTATATATTGCCCAAAGGAAGTTCAACTTATATGTCTTTCGGCAACTGTAGCTAATCCAGATGAGTTGGCTGGATGGATAGGTCAGGTATTGCAGTGAACCAATTGTTATTGCTTGTCTTGTATAGCCAATGAAATCAATCTGGCAAATACTTTTCAGTCCTTTAATTTTGTTGCTGCTTCCAAGTTGTGTTATTCAGATATTAATGCATTTGTCCTGGTAGTGAGCATCCATTAGGGTTAACAATCATTTTCTTATCCAGCCAGGGTTAAATATGATAAAGTTTAAGAGAAATGGTGCAATTAACAACAACAATAACAAACCCAGTGTAATCCTACATGTATGCAAAACTTATCCCCACCTTCAAGAAGGCAAAGAGGTTGTTTCCGGTAGACCCTCAACAATTATATGATAGAATAGGTCAGGTTCAGGGTAAGGAATATTATAGAGAAAATCCATAATTATTGTGTCATATTTAAAGTTCTGGAATTTGGAAACTTCAGTTAGCTTAAACTCTCCTTATTTTGTTTAGTTTACTTATAATATAGTAAGTTCGTCCCCTCCCCCCCCCCCCCCCCCAAAACCACCACATCCATTTCACAAATGACAAGCACATTTCACAAATGACAAGCACCTGTAATCAGGATCGGGTCGGACTTGGGTGCGGGTAGACGATCGGGCACAGATTCGATTGTCGAATTCGGCAAAATCTAAATTTTAATATTTGGGGTGCGGATCCAAGTATGGATACAGGTGCGGGGATTCGACTAAGAAAATTTAAAATTATACAAATAGAGCTATAAAGCTATTATAAATTTTGAGAGATACTCTGTGAAAAATCCTCCATCTATATAACTGCTACTATCCACTAGAAGTCTAAGCTCAGAACATGATCCCTTGAATTCTTGGTTTTCCTGAAACACAAAGCAGCAAATATGAGAAAAAAGTACTACAACATTGAAGGTGTGTCATTTTTTTGTTCTATTTTTAATTTTGGAAAATCAAAATCTAAATTCCTCCCCCTCCCCCCCCCCCCCCAAAAAAAATTTTTGTCATAGACTCGGGTTAAAGTATCAGAAGTTAGTTGACAGAATCTGGGACGTATCCCGCACCTGTCCCTTGTCAAGACGGGCGCAACACCAAAAACGAAGAGTTCGCGCAAATTTTTTTTTTTTTTTGGGGGGGGGGGGGGGGGGCAGAGACATTCACTCCATTTCTATGTTCTCTATTTCCATGAGGTCGACACTATATATAACTCTTCAGTTTAGTTGGGCTACTTCAAAATTATTAATCCTCATGTCACATTTGAAATAATACAACAACAACAACCCAGTATAGTCCCACAAAATGGTGTTTGGGGAGGGTAATATGTAGACAGGCCTTACCCCTAACCGAAAGGGCAGAGAGGCTGTTTCCAATCGACACTCGGCTCAGGGAAGAAAAGGAAAAAAAAAAACAAAAACAAAAGTAACTCCAGCAGAAATAGCGTAAATAATTATCTAAACATAAGAATCATAAATACAATGGCATGCAATAATATCAAACAGTAACTACCATAAATAACTACTATACGGGAGACACAATCCAATACACAAATCATCTATGGATAGCCTTGCCAAGCCTCACTCAACCCCGGGAGAGTAGTACGAAAAATTCTAGGAGCCCCTATCCTACAACCCTGATACTAGACCTCCAAACTTTCCTATCAAGGCCATGTTCCCGGAAACACGCATTCTATCCATGTCATGTCTAATCACCTCTCCCCAATACCTCTTAGGCCTCCATCTGCCTCGCCTCACGCGGACCATTGCCGGTCGCTCAAACTTCTCACCGGGGCATCAGGACTTCTCCTGCGCACATGCCCGAACCACCTGAGCGTCGCTTCTCGCATTTTCTCATCCACCGGGGCCACCCCACCTTCTCTCGAATAACTTCATTCTTAATCTTATCTAACCTGGTAAGCCCGCATATCCACCTGAGCATCCTCATCTCCGCAACCTTCATTCTCTGAACATGAGAGTTCTTCATCGGCCAGCACTCCGCCCCATAAAACATGGCAGGTCTAACAAAGCTCTATAAAATTTTCCCTTGAGTTTCTGTGGAACTTTCTTGTCACACAGGACTCCTGATGCAAGCCTCCACTTCGACCACCCCGCTCCTATACGATGAGTGACGTCCCCGTCAATCTCTCCGCCCCCAAGGCAAATAAGGGAGGGCTAAGCGCCGATCCTTGATGGAGCCCCATAACCACCGGAAAATGGTCTAAGTCTCCACCCACCGTCCTAACCCTAGTCTTAGCTCCATCGTACATGTCCTTGATTACTCTGATGTAGGCTTCCGGCACGCTCTTCGCCTCTAAGCACCTCCCTTGGGACCTTGTCATACGCCTTCTCCAAGTCGATAAACACCATGTGTAGGTCATTCTTCTTATCCCTGAACTGTTCCACCAGCCTCCTGACAAGGTGGATAGCTTCTGTAGTGGAGCGACCCGGCATGAAACTGAACTGGTTCACAGATATAGATGTCATCTCCCTCACCCTCGCCTCGATCACCCGCTCCCAGGCTTTCATGGTGTTACTTATTAATTTGATACCCTTATAGTTGTTGCAGCACTGGATATTCCTTTTGTTCTTGTACAAGGGCACCACTGTACTCCACCTCCACTCCTCCGGCATCCTTTTGGTCATCGCATTGAACAAACTGGAGAGCCACTCCATTCCTGACCTGCCCATGCATTTCTAGAACTCCACAGATCTATGGGTGGGGAGGCAGGTTGAGAGATAGATGGCGAGTCACAGTTTATAGACATTGTTTCCTTCTTTTAATTAGTTGAGCTTTTTTCCAATATATTTTTTATCTGCCACGTCAAGATAAATGTTGGAACGATAATTATCCATCCATATGCCATCCTTTAAACCACTGTCCATTTAAGGAAAACCAAAACTATTTGTTACTTAATTGTGATTGTGGCATTGTTGATGCTGGTCTTATTTACCATACTTTTCCTTTTTTAAAAACTTTTTTTGGGGTTGGAATTGAGCTTTTTGCAGGAGCATAGATTCTTATAATTGACCTACTTTATTCAACTTTAAATGTGTTCTTGGATTTGGGAAACTTGAGGCTTAGGTGACAAATATGTATATATTTTTTGAAATGTATGCATATTAGCCTCACTAAAAGTTGTACTATAGACAACAACTAATTGGAATCTTTATATCTTGAACAATTCGATGGTTCATGTTTGGTTTGTCATACTTCTTCTATAACGTAATAAGTTAAATAAACCCCTTAATAATTGGTAGTTATTGGGGAACCTGTGGCGTCGACAAGAGAGAAGACATGAATTTTAATAAACTGTAGGTTATTTGCCTTTTTGGTTGACTTGATTCTAGTTAATGTCTTATACATTTTTGGCACTTATAAATATTTTGTAGACTGCTGGTTATGATTTAAATTTTGGTTAATTTTGAGATCATGTAATCAAACTATCATTGGCATATTGTCACCATTTAACACCTTCCTAGTTACATCTTTTTGATTCTTTTCCTTTTCACTGCTCAAAATGCCCTGGGTTTTCCTTCGTGTTCGTAGGATAAAGCTCCGCAATTCCATTCTAAGGAGACTTGAAAGTTTGGATGTTGTGTCTCTTTCTTTCAGTGTCTGCTATCTAAATCTTTTTGCATCAAATGCCTGTCAGTAAAATTGGTTTGATTATGAGAAAATAATGTAAGAATAGTAAAAATGAATTTTTATTCTGATTTGGCTGTGCAATTTTGAACTTGATCTAGGCTGCCACTTCTAGTTCTACTTACTGGTTTTGTTAAAGTTAATCTAATGGCAAGAAAGGAAAAACATAGGTGTTTACTTCTCTAATTTAACGATCTTTCAAGATTCATGGTAGAACAGAGTTGGTAACCTCATCCAAGCGTCCAGTTCCATTGACTTGGCATTTCGGCACAAAGACAGCTTTAGTACCTCTTCTTGATGACAAAGGCACAAGCATGAATAGGTAAGATTTTTTCCCCTTAACTCTTTCATTTATCTTTTCGTTTTATGCTTATCAGTGGCAATGTCTTGCATTGTTTTTTGTTTCTGGAATTTTTAGCTCTCACTGCATTTGCACCGGATTTCGTTTACAACATTGGATTAACTTGTATCATATATTGCTTTACTTGTTATAGTTTTTTCCCAAAGGTCGTGGTATATGCATTGATTCAAAATCATAATCTTACTAAACTATTTATCTTATCAAAAAAAAAAAAATCTTGATAAACTATTGATTCCCAGGTATTAGCATTCTGTCCGTTTCAATTTTGGACCCTGTTCTCGTTTTTCACGGCATATAATAAAACTGATTATATGTTGAGCATGCCATATGCACTCTGAAGTCAAAAGATCGTATCTACAAAATTTTCGGAAACTATATTTCAGCTGCATATGATCGATTGCCCAGAAAAATAGTCAGGGGCATGATGGGACAAAACAAATCATAACGGTGTGAAATACTCTGTAGTATTTGGAGGACAATTATTACCCAAGAAGATGCTGAAGTTTTCATTTCTAATTACCTTCGTCTGACTGAGCAGGAAGCTGTCACTCAACTATTTGCAATATGATGAATCCGCCAGTGAGCTATACAAGGAAGAAGGATCTAAAAGAAGAAAATCAAGAAAACGTGAAAATGATGTTCGTCCGCTTTCAAAGAATGATATAAATAATATTCGCCGCTCACAGGTGTGCACCGAAGCTTATTGAGTCTGAAATTTGTGTTGCAATGTTATCTCTCGTCTCTTAGATAATTTGTTGCTACATCATCATTGTCACAGAATGTGTATCAAAAAATTGTAATTTTCACAGAAAACTGTCAATCTAGCTTATATCCTGTAATTTTCCTGTCAAGTAACTCATAGATATGACTATCTTCACAAAATTTAGTTACAAAATATATATTCTCAGGTACCTCAAATTATAGACACGTTGTGGCACCTAAAAGCGAGGGATATGCTTCCAGCAGTTTGGTTCATTTTTAGCAGGAAAGGATGTGATGCAGCAGTTCAATATCTTGAAGACTGCAGGTTACTGGATGAGTGTGAAACGAGTGAAGTTGAGCTGGCACTCAAAAGGTTCCGTATTCAATACCCTGATGCAGTGCGTGTGTCTGCAGTGAAAGGCCTCCGCCGAGGAGTGGCTGCACATCATGCTGGCTGTCTCCCCCTTTGGAAATCATTCATTGAAGAATTATTTCAGCGAGGTCTAGTTAAGGTTGTCTTTGCTACTGAAACACTTGCTGCTGGCATCAATATGCCTGCTAGAACAGCTGTCATTTCATCTCTCAGCAAAAGGGGTGATAGTGGACTTGTCCAGTTAAGCTCAAATGAGTTATTGCAAATGGCTGGGCGTGCTGGTCGTAGAGGTATTGATGAGAAGGGTCATGTGGTTCTTGTTCAGACTCCTTATGAAGGGCCTGAAGAGTGCTGCAAAGTTCTTTTTTCTGGGCTTCAACCTCTTGTTTCACAATTTACTGCCTCGTATGGGATGGTGCTTAATCTTCTTGCGGTGCGTTATTCTAACCTGAGCCTCCTTGACTCATTTTATTTTAATTTCACGATTTTATGTCTTCTTATTCTCCAGGGGGCCAAAGTTACCCGTAGATCAAGTGAGTTAGATGAGATAAAAGTCTCACGAGCAGGGCGGACGTTGGAAGAAGCAAGGAAGTTAATCGAGCAGAGTTTTGGGAATTATGTGGGAAGCAATGTCATGCTTGCCGCAAAAGAGGAGCTTGCCAGAATAGAAAAGGAAATAGAGACACTTACTTCAGAAATTAGCGAGGAAGCGATTGATAGAAAGAGCCAGAAGCTCTTAGCTCAGACAGCATATCAGGAGATTGCTGAACTCCAGGAAGAATTAAGAGTAATTACGTTACTCATGCTCTTCAACTTTTTTTGCCTCAAATTAAATAGTTTGTTTCCTGGCAGCAGGACATTCTTTTTCCTTTTGCTTATCAGAAAAAAGGTTCACTTTCCGACCTGAAAAGCCTGTAAAGAGCCAGTCCTCTGGTGAAATTACTTCTACCTAGTATAAACTAATTTAGCTTTCCCTTTTATATTCTTCAAGGTTCTTTGCCTAAAGGATGATTTTCTAGTTACACTGGCCTATATGTTTCAGTTTTTGGAAGCACGACGAATTGGAAAAGGCTATTATTCATTCATTGAGTATCTTTTCTACTTTGCTTTCTGTTGAAAATTAATCTATTGTTCAGCATGTCATACACTCTTTCCAGCCACTATTTCTTCCAGCTTTAGTAATTTAAAAAGGATACTGGAAAAGATTCTATTAATGGTTATTGTGTCTACCTTTTCCAGGCCGAAAAGCGTCTTCGAACAGAACTGCGAAGAAAAATGGAGCTGGAAAGAGTGTTTTCGTTGAAACCTTTACTGAAGGAGCTAGAAGATGGACACCTTCCATTCATGTCTTTGCACTACAGCGACAGTGACGGAGTACAACATTTAGTTGCTGCTGTTTATCTGGGGAAGGTTGATACTTTGAATATTGAAAAGCTTAAAAGTATGGTAAGCATTTCAAGTGACCCCCTTTCTTGGAAAAAGATAAAACTAGTAAGTATGGAAACGTTCATATTATCAGTATGTACAATGCTTGATTGTGGTCCTTCAGAGATGCAATTAGTTTGAATCTTCGGCATCTGATCTGCAAACATACTAGAAGGCTCTTTTATAGGGGTTTTTCTCGATTGCAGCAAGTAGAAAAGGTGTTAAGACCTTAATGCAGTTCTTGCTCTTTGCTTTTAAAAGTTAACAGGCGGCATGTTTGACATATCATATAACCCCTTGAAGTTTTCCATGTTTCTAAAACTATTAATTTTCGGCTGTTTTCTCCTATACAGTTGTGGTTACTTGATATGAGGGATCATGTCGCCATCAAATTCTCGCTAATCTTGTATCTTTAATCTTTGGCTAAGAATCAATCAATCAACTATGCCTCAATCCCAAACTAGTTGGAATTTATCATAGACTCTATGGAGCTAAGCATCTTGTTGTTGAAAGAGTCTTACTTTCTCTCTCTTTCATAATTCTTATCTTCCAAGTCATATGGCGTATGGCTTTTCTTTTCTCTTTTGAATTGAGGGAATAAATGGCCATTATTATTGTGCATTCCATATAGGGTTATATGGTTGCACTACCATGCAAATATCGAGTTCTTTTAGAGCCGTTTATGATCGGAGTACTGCAGTTTCCTCTTAAACTAAAATTCTCTCCGGATATCTATGTACAGTAGTAGGAATGTGTAATCCTTCCTTTTTCCAGGTGCGTGATTATGATGCCTTTGCATTAAAGACAGTAGTGGAAAATTTTGAAGTTGGTGATATTGGAGGAGAAGATGTTAAACCGTCTTATCACGTGGCTCTTGGTTCAGATAACTCTTGGTATCTTTTCACAGAAAAGTGGATTAGAATGGTTTACAGAACAGGCTTTCCAAATGTTGCCTTAGCTCTTGGTGATGCTTTGCCTCGTGAAATTATGACTGAGCTTCTTGATAAGGCAGAGATGCAGTGGCAGAAGTTAGCTGTGTCTGAACTTGGAGGTCTATGGTGTTTGGAAGGTTCCTTGGAGACATGGTCTTGGAGTTTAAATGTGCCAGTCTTGAGTAGTCTATCTGAAGAGGATGAGGTACCCTATTTGTCTTGATTGTTGGGTGATTGTTTTGCCTGTGTTACCTGTCCTGTCAGCAGGTCCTCAAAATCACTTATCTGCTTCTCTCTCTTGCACACATCTACTTATAAAAGCATAGCATGTCATAAAAATTAGCATCGCATGCTATATGATTTGTTTTTATTTTAGGTCTTAAACCATGTGAAACGTTGAAGCATTTATCCTAGCTTGTACACTTGAAATATCTTTTTGCTGATGTGTATTGTCAGGTCTTGCAATTGTCTCAAGCATACAATGATGCAGTAGAATGCTACAAGAACCAACGGAATAAGGTCTCCCGTTTGAAGAAAAGGATAGCTCGTACAGAGGGCTTTAAAGAGTATAAGAAGATAATAGATTCAGCTAAGTTCACTCAGGAGAAGATTCGGCGGTTGAAGGTTAGGTCTAAGCGTTTGATTGGTCGTATAGAACAAATTGAGCCGACTGGTTGGAAGGAATTTCTGCAGGTATATTACTACTTATCTGCTTGTTACATGCCACTGATTGTACTTCGTGTAGTTGTGCAACTTTTCATCCTTAGTCCATTATGTCTGCTACAACATCCTCATATTGGGCATGATTGAATGTTCATAGTCTTCCATTGTGTAAAATCCTTTTTATTCTCAAGCGTGCTTGCTATTCTCCCATGTACTCAAACACCACACATTAAGATCATCTTTGACTCAAAAGAAAGAAAAGAAGAATTTATCATGAAATTAAATATTTTTAAGAAACTCACTGTTGTTGGTTGCCTTTGTCATTTTCTGGGGATCTGCTCGGAGATCAACTTTTTTATTTTGCAGTTTGGAAATGTTTTCTAATTGAGCAGGAAAAATGATAGTTTACTTCTGTGAACTGTATTTTTCTGAAGTCGACGTGGAAATCTTTTGGGAAAGCAGCATTCTCTTAAGCAAACCTCCATTCGAACTTATACGACACTTTCCATTCTTGGACTTCCAAAATGTGATGACATCCCATTTCTGTACAACTTTCAAAATTTTGAGAATTCAGATTCATTGAAGTATCCCCTGCCTTAAACTTTGATGTGATGATTTCGTGATCAAATTAAATTTTTCAACCACTACTCTAATATTCTTCTTCCACTATCATGAGTATGCTATATAAGTCAAATTAAGACCTTAAACTCTGTATCTAGTCGAATAGCGTCATATAAAATGAAGTGAAGGGAGTGCGTTTTAGAGGTAAAGGATTGAGAGAACATATTTATGATATTCCCTTGCGGGATAACTAAATAGGAAATGCTGTTTTTTGAATACTGTTTGATACTTGAACCAGTTTTTTTTTTTTTTTTTTAAATTTCAATATAGAAAATATTCTGGAAACCGCAGCAAGCGCCCATGATCTCATTGTTATTTTACTTGGTCTGGCGAATTACTTGGGGGCAATTTCCCTGATGAGATTGAAGCACATGATTAACTTGTGTCCTAAAACAGAATTCAGATTATTGTTTCATTTTTATCACAAAGCAGAGAAATTACTCATCACTCAATGTCTGCCAGGTCAGCAATGTTATACATGAAAGTAGAGCATTGGATATCAATACACATGTCATTTTCCCCCTGGGTGAAACTGCAGCTGCAATCAGAGGAGAAAATGAACTTTGGCTTGCGATGGTTCTTCGAAATAAGTTGTTGCTGGATCTAAAACCTGCACAGCTTGCTGCAGTCTGTGGAAGTCTAGTTTCTGAAGGAATTAGACTTCGGCCCTGGAAAAATAACAGGTAGAATTTTGTTCTCAAGATGCAGAGTACTATCAGCCTGATTCAATTCCTACATAGCCTATTCGCCTTTATAGGTTCAT
This sequence comes from Nicotiana benthamiana, assembly GCA_034376525.1. Lineage (NCBI taxonomy): Eukaryota > Viridiplantae > Streptophyta > Magnoliopsida > Solanales > Solanaceae > Nicotiana > Nicotiana benthamiana. The sequence goes on along the minus strand of CM067340.1, from coordinate 48,965,888 downwards.
GTGAGTGTATTGGTTGGTCTAGCTCCTGCATACACCTCCATGTGGGTTTTCCTCCACCATATAAATAAAGGAATTATTTGAAGAAAACGGTCAGCGCTGCTCTTCTTTGTCTTAGCATTGCTAAATTAGGATTTAGTGGTCTAGATATTGAGTTACAAGAAAGTTCAAGTTCATATTAGTGACCAACTCATTTCCATGTAAAGCATTATTTTTCATCTCTCTTATATTGGGTATAGGATCCCCAGTAAGTTGCCATTGTCTTACCCCTTGAAAAGGCAGCAAGCAGGACAGTGTCACATTAGACTTGTACAAAAGAAGAGAGTGCAGAGGTTTGGAAAAGTTAGCTTCCCGACCAAGAACCTAAACCTACATATGATCTTAATGGGGCCTGATCCAGCATAGGCTTACAATTCCCCTATATGAATATGCACAGACTGCTGATGGTAGTTGATCTGTTCATATCCCTATAAGGCTATGGTTTCATTAGTGGCAAGTATTCAGACGATATCTGATGCTTTCTTGAAGATTATGTCAAGTAGGAGTCTGATATCCAGCTGAAATCTTGTGGCAAATTTTTGTGGAGTAAAAAATTTTATTTTGATTTCCTTGGAGAACTATTGACATTCGCTGAGACCTGATTTGAAGTTTTATGCAATACTTACTAGTAAGGATTAACGGACATACAGTACCCTTAGAGCTACTTTTCCAGAAGGAACGGTATTTCACTTTTACTGCACTCTAGTTTTAATTACAATGGTTTCTCTCTGTTGTGTTGCTTGTGTCCTGGTGAATTTTCATAATTTTTGTTGGATAAGGAGGTGAATTTCCATATTTTCGATGTCATATGTGTTTTACTTGTGCTTGACCTCGAGACTAGTCTATAGTTTGGAGATTAGTAGCTCTATTTGATAGCTGGATAGTTGTGTTGCAGTCTAATTGAACAAGATTTTTGGGTTTCTGAAATAAAGAGGTTCTTATATGTTGTACCATTTATAACGCAATTCGTGTGAGACATCTGTTCGCGGTTTCATTTAATCCATAATTTAGTGCGGAGTTCTTGCCAGAGCTTTATACTCCTTTGGTAAACTAGGTATTTAAAAAAGAACTGCAGAAATCAAAGCAAATGTTTAGTGAACTTCCAGTATCAGTTCATCATGGTTAAGTTAGCTTTTACACAATCGCCAATGTTTTTTAAACCTCTGCTGAAAAGGAAAGATATGATTTGAAATCTTATATCTGCAGTTTCGTTTATGAACCCTCTACCACTGTCTTGAATGTCATTGACTTATTGGAAGAAACAAAAAGCTCAATTCTGGAGCTTCAGGAAAAGCATGGAGTACAAGTGAGTTTTCAAGTTTGATTGGAGCCACTTCACAATAGGTTCCAGGCTAACTCTGCACTTCATTACTATGAAACAAACTTGCTAATTTCACAGATTCCTTGCTGCTTGGATAGCCAATTCTCTGGCATGGTTGAAGCCTGGGCTTCTGGTCTTACTTGGAAAGAGATTATGATGGACTGTGCAATGGATGAAGGAGATTTGGCTCGCCTTCTACGAAGAACGATTGATTTATTAGCTCAGGTATGCATGTTGTTAAAGACTATCAGTCTCTTCCTTACTCTATTTAAGGAAATCTATATTGCACGATTGCATATTCTTGGGCGACCATTTGCAGTCAATCTTCATTCTGTCTCTCGCATCTCATCTCTTGTTTGCGACTAAATCTTTATTGTACAAGATTGAGAACTAATTATTACAAAGTTTAAGTGCATACATCTAGGCACCCGGCCCATATAATTAAAGAAAAACAGAAGCGGCCCTACAATTTAGCTAAGTTCCTTATATTCGGTGATTATTATAGAACTCCTTATTTTCACTTTTTCCTTTCATTTCTTCTTTGTAGTTTTCTTCCTGTTTCATGTTTGCTTTTCTGCATGATTGCAGATTCCTAAATTGCCTGATATTGATCCACTGCTGCAAAGCAATGCCAAGGGTGCATCTAGCGTAATGGACCGCCCACCAATAAGTGAATTAGCAGGATGATATACAAAAAAAAATTCATCATCTAGTCGAACTCAAAGCCAGGTAATCTATAGCCACTGTTCCTGCAAGAGCTATAGAACTTGATCAATTTATTTTCTGTCGACGAGGCTTCAAATTAGTGAATTTCTCGGTTATCGCCTGCATGTTGATTGACAGTTCATTCACGATGTTCATGGTTCACACAGTTCAAAGTACTAATGAACTCCCAAGTCTTAACAACTCCTTCACCCTTGCAAAGTAAACTCATCTTTGTCTTCCTTTCATGATACTGATTTCTCTCTCATTGTCCTGAATTTACTGGTCTAAAACCAGTCCCAGAACGGGTTTAAATTATTGAGCCAGGCTCAGCCTTTGCTATAAGAGAGATTGCTCAGAGCAGCAGAGTAGCAAGACACTAGCGAACAAGTAAAAGGTGCAGCTTTGGATAATGGGCGAGGTGTTGAAAAACGACGAAATCAGTATCTTCATACGAGATGTATTATACTGGAGTATGCTGTATTCATCTCTAGTAAGGACTAAACCAAACACACTACATCAGGTTGGTCTATCTGTGTTTCCAGATTGATTGTCACTTTGTAGAATGACCGTGCAGCGGAAATGAAGTAGAGATTCAATGTAAGTGAGCATGATTTCCTAGAGGTGATTGTTCACCAATTAGCTTGGAGGATTCTCCTCTACTTTTTCTTGGAGTAGCAACATAGCAATAGACCAGAATGGTATATAACTCGCTTTTAGAAAGTGTGATTGTATATTCCATCACAAAAATGAACTTATTTGTAGATCAACGAGGATTTCAGTCAAAATGTATATCACCCCATTGCGCAAATGGTCCTCTTGCCCGAACCTCTTTGTTTTGATATACATAAGCTTCAGCCATTTTGTTCATGTTATGACATAATTCAGCCTTGTAATCCCCGTCCCCTACCCTATATAGATTACAAAGTTTTTTATATTGTTATTCGAAAATACATAGAGAACTTGAGTTTCACCACCCAGCATATAAAGAATTCAAGTACTTCGTCCATCAAAACAATCCATCTGCAGTGTAAAGGGTATACCTAAGATATAAATAAATATCAAATATGTGCCATCTTTTAAGTTTTTAGATGAGCAAGTTCACACAATTCTGTTACATCTTAATAGCTTCCAAATTTTCAAGTGTGTTCTCCAGAGAAACTCAGTTAAAAAATAAAATAATAGAGCCCAAATACTTGTGTCTTACACTTAAGAACTTAGCGCCAGAAATTTCCCTTTGTTGGCCATCTTCAATTTGCCCGAAACTGTTCTACAAACAGGTACGGCATATCACTATTTTATTTTAAAGTATGAAAAAGGTAGATGATATGGCGTGAACAAAATCAGATTGCAGCAGCTCATTTTTTTTTATTTTATTACCAAGACTCAAGATTCACCTTTTGTATTTAAATTTAGAGATGCCACGAAAAACGATTTCATTTCTACCGAACCAAAACAATCTGGTAATGTTCTACTAACCAAAATTATTGTTTATTAGCTACTTTACTTGAATTTCTAGCAGCATGCTATGTGATACTCACACAGCCTGAATATGCTTTTATGATTTTGCGACCAAATACTCGGCCAGTTTTATGGAAAATTATGCCAAATTTAGACAGCAAATTCAATAACATATTAGCTTAATTTAAGATTAAAAAAATCACAAAAAATAGCTCCATTATTGCAGTCTCGCAATATGCTCTCCTCTATCCTTAACCGTTATTCAACGAAAAAAAAAGGTCCGACAGTTGTTGCATCGAGACGGGAAAGGTGAGTTGGTCATAAGAATTTCGGACTCGGGAAATTAGGCAGAAGAAAATAATTACAAGTGGAATCTGCTACAGTGTAACAAGGAAAATTTCATGAAACTGACAATTTAGTATTTTACAACAGAGAAGGCAAAGATATTTACATCTCGGGCACAAAATTTAGAGATGACATCGTACAAATTTTCCAAGCTGTTAGCTGGATCATTTATTCAATAGGAAAAGGTACATAAATCTATGGTAGCGGGGGCCAAAATTTGAATTTCCACAAATACGAGTAGTCGGCTAAGAAACAAATATCAGAAGCGTAAAGTCAGAAACCTTCGAGAGCAAGTAAATTGTGTGAAATTCTACCTTTTGGACTCCATTACTCCATTTTGTGTGTCATAGAACTATAACTATGACTAATTGAATTTGTAGATTACCTTCATGCAAAATGCACATCTTTCAACTGAAGAGTAATCTGCGGAAACGTTGTACTTTACTAGAACCATTCAAAGACTTCGAGTGGCCATTGGATGAAAATCTGTCCTTCAATGTTCTCCGCCTTTTTCTTGACCGGATCAAGAAATCTTCAGTGTCTAAAACGTAAGAGACCTAGGGCATCCGGAACGACAAAACAGTTAGCAAGAGAGACGAGGCTCTTCAATTGGTGTCTATTACTAAGGATAGCTATTGTACCTTTGATGAACTGCATGTTATCTTACATTCTAGACCATTAATAATTCGAACTCCTTCCATAGCTTCACCTGGAAAAATCTCATCTCCAAATCCATACTTCCGCTTGTTTCTGCAAGATACAAGCAAGCATTAACCTATGCTATAAAATATTCAAGGAAACACTCTCTGTTGATATACTACCTTGTCAAGAACACTCCAGGATTCTCCTTCTTCTGAGGAATAACAGAGAGGAGTTCATTGCTCAAATAAGCTGCAAAATTTGGGTCCATTGACACCGCAGACATCTCAGGCTTATCATGAACATAGTCCATGAGTTGTATGGATAGACGTGTTGGTGTAGATGACTGCAGTGGAGGTCATTTATCAAGGCTAGTTTAAATGGAAAAGGGAATGCTAGGTTCTATATTTGTCACAGAACATAAAAGGAAGCCAAGATTTCGCAGACTTACACATGCTATTCTGTATATGCTCTCTTCATGAAGAAGAACACGCACATTTTCATGGTAAACTACATCCGAAAATGTGCTAGATTTTCTTGAGGTTTCATACGCATACAGTGGGAGAAGTTTACTTTCCAACTCATCAGTTGCAATTGTCTGTAGCTGCACGAGATGCAGAACGAAATTTTAAGAATTGTACAAGACAGCTGCATACACCAAACAAGGAGAACATGAAAGTATGTACCTGTTTGACAATTTTGTATATCAGTTTGTCTAAGGTGAAGAGAAGATATGACTGAGCTCCAATAATAGCTCGGCAGTCATCCTCAAACTTTGCATTGTCAGAGGAACCATCCAGCAGGTTATAAAGTGCACTCATGAATCTGAAACATCAAAGAGGAGCTTAGTCTAATTAAGTTCAGATTAATCAAAATGAATGGAACAAGAAACAAACCACTCAAGTGACCTGGCATATGATTCAGTGGGGTTTATAGCATTTGAGACTCTCCATCTGTGTTCAGATGACGAAGAATGCAATTTTGCTTTCTGTAGTCTTTCATACAATGTCTGTAGTTAAGAGAAGAAACATTAGTGTTGCATCATCTGAAGGATTTTCACTACATGATATTAAATAGCCTTACCTGGTGAAGTCTGAACAGCACATAAAATGAATCATTTCCATAAAATATACGTGATTCCTTCTCTCTGTCATGAAATGTTGAAGGAACTTGCTTTGTGAGAGGCCTGGATGTATGTTGAAGACGTTCTGAAAATGGCATAACAGCACCATCTCCTTCAGCATCGTGGACATCAGCAGTTCCTTCCACCTCTCCTTCACTCTCTGCCTTGTTATCATTCTCATCATTGTCCCCATCTTCACGCTCTTCTTCGTGAGAACCTTCTCCATTAGCAGACTCACTACCTGAAACATCACAATTTTCAGAAGCATTCTCACTATCCTCTGATGTCCCGTGAGCACTTGCTTCCCCTTCATCATCGGCATCATTCTCACATCCTCTCTCCCCACCACGAACTGCTTCTCTATGTCCACTTTGGTATAGCTTACTACTTGAACTTCCCTTTGAACTACGTGATACATTTGGACCACCTTCATTTGATGGTGTAAAATTATCCTGAAAATCACCATTTGGAGTTAATTCACCCTCTTCTCTCTCAAGTTTACATTTTCCTATGGATTCTTCAAGACATTTCTCAACCTTGACACCTTCTGCCTTTGGGTCCACAAACCCTCCATCCTAAATCATGTGGCAAAAAAGGAAAGAAAAAAATTAGAGATGGGGGGCAACAACATACTGCAAGCTGAAATAGTATCTGAATGTAGTTTTCTTTTAGTTGTGTCTGTGTGCTTTAGGGTTTTCTTGGCACTCTCAATGTAATCTGATCACACCCTCACTGCGGACGGTTTCACATCCCAAAAAAGCAGAAAACCAGGTATCAGCTTCAAGTTTAGAGGCACTACAAACAGTATCCAATTAAAACAAGCCCAAAACCACTAATACGGGGAACCTCTGTATGCGCCCCCTGGGCCAAGTCGTGGAGTTTGCAGTGGGTGGAATAAAGATGTCGCAAGATAACGATTTAAGTTCTTAAAAAGCTTTTGTTCCACTAAATAAAAGTAATTCATAAGAAATATACAGCTTTGTTGAGATAGTGAAGGTCCTAACTTCTCTTTTCAACAATATTTCTGCATTCTCAATTCTGCAAAAGCCTACATGTAGGCATATAATGATTCACCATATATTCCACAGGCAAGGTCCACTATGCATCTCCACACATTTAGTGTTTGGGGCATTTTCACGGGTCAGTGTTGGGTAGGGTATCTAAACAGCTCAACTTGGGTTGCTATTTTCTGACAGGTTACTTTGGGTAGCCCAAATTAGCCCACCAGAAAAATTGCCCAACCCATAAAATTTTGGGCAGGTAACTTTTGGGAAAATTTCGCCACCCCTAGTCTGTGCCTGACAAGGGAGCAAGAGGCAGATAAACAATCACAGCAGGATCTCAAAATTTTCCTTCTTTTGGATTCACGTCAAGAATTTTTGCCAGTGGCTTATCTAAAGACATGTTGCTCGCACTCTCCGAAAATGTTGCCAGGTGGGTGTCGGATCCTCCAAAAATAGTGTATTTTTGGAGGATCCGACACAGGTGTGGCATCATTTTGGAGAGTCTGCACAACATAGCTTAAAGACTACCTCTTATTTCCTAATTGTTCGGCTTTTTGGGACTAGAGCATGGGAAAGAGGTTGAAGAAAGAGAACAAGTGGCAAGGGAACTTTGTGTTTTGTTTTTATTTTGGATAAGGGAGGGGGGGTAACTTCAAAATCATGAATAGGTAAAGCAAATGCATAGAAATGTCAAGTCTCTATTTGGAGGTTGAACTTTAAAAGTCAAGTGATCTAAAAGTCTTAAAACACAGTACCTTTGAGTCATTAGAAGATTTTATCTCAAGTTCACATTTGATTGAGGAACTATTAGGTCTGGAAGTACCTGCACCATGCCCTGTCAATGGAAAGGGTACATCAAATTTTCAATTACTAATCCTATGAAGAAGTGTGAAAAATACAAAATGGAAGAGCAATCCAAAGTAGGCAGCCCATGAACCTGAAGCAGTTTCTCTACAGACTCTTCCATGGCTTTCTTCCGCAACCGTGCTGTTTGAAAGCACTAGCTGGTCAGCACCAAAAGCCTCTCTGCTGAGACCAGATGCTGCATCCGCCATGTTGGGATCAGCGGCTTCCTTTCCATGCTGAAGGAGAGTCCTTGAAGTGACAATTTTCAGTGTCACGCCAGTTTCACCATTTGCATCAGGAGATTTATCATCCTTAAACCCATTTTCACCATTTGCAATACGAACTCTCGAAGAAATTGAATGCTGAGGTGGAGGCTCTTCATCTCCATTCCTGGAACTGCTTTGTCTGCAATTCATGCCTGAGTCACTAGCAGGGCTACCAGCCCTTTCCCCATCAATTGCTGTGTTACCTTTAGCATTTTGATTTTTAGACTTCTCAACATCTCCACCATCCACTGCACCTTGAGGTTGACGAGGAACACCAAATATTGGTTCCAGGAAGGTGGTCCAAATCTTCATGACTTTATCCAACTGATCTCTTGTACAAACTTCACTACATGAATACTTAATGATTTGATAAAGGTCTTCATGGATGTCAGAATCAGGATACTCGAACTCCAGGTGACGGATAATTGGTTGCCCATTTCCAGCAGCAACAGAGAGAAGAACATCATCTTCTTTGCACTTATTTTCACTGATTTCTTTGATCTCAGCCAGCAGTGCTGTGGGGATGAAAACATCAGTTCCTTGATAAACAACAACTTGTAGCAAGAAAAAACTAATTCTTCGAGATAGAGAGAATTTTATAGAAAAAGTTACAAAGCTCTCCTTCAAAAATCCATAAATAAAGGTAGGTCGGAATTGGTGAAAATTGAAAAGACTTTGAACAATATTTCATATAATGCACTATGATCTCTCAAAAGATCTTTCTCTACATTACAATTCAAGGTGTGCTTCTAGTGCTGGGACAAAACAGATGATTGAAAATTCTATAATCAACTCAAGAAAGTAGTACTATTGTATACAACAAACTTCCTCCTCTGTCTGCAATTAAATAAAGGCACTCGTTGAATAAAACCTACTGCTGAATTATGTGAAAGCATTGTCATGACCATCCACAAGCAAATGAATTTACATCTATCAAAAATGACTACCAAGGGTAATCCATTGAGATGGCACAACAACATATAGATGGTCAAATCTCTTACACCTCCTTTTAGTGTTTATTACCGTCACAACGGAACCTTTCCAAGTAAAGAACATTAGGCCACTTGCAGGAATTGCTGTGAGCTTAGACAGCCACATGCTACTTCATTTACAAACAACAGCTAGCTTGGGCACACCAATTTTGCTAAATCAAGTTCAAAAGAGCAGATACGGTTTGTTTCTAATCTTTCAAGGAAGGGGAAAGGTTTTTTAATTGTAAGTTGAGAATGTTACTTCTAGTTTAAAATTTCCTAGTAGCTTCCAGTCTCAGACTAGATCCTTCACGTCGATACTCTTGTCACCTATGTAGAGGTAATTCAAGACAAGAATACCTTTTTTGATAAGCTAAGTAAATAATTCAAGACAAGAATACCTTTTTTTGATAAGATACGTAAATAATTCAAGACAAGAATACCTTTTTTTGATAAGAAAAGTAAATAATTCAAGACAAGAATACCTATAAGTAGTAATAGTCCTTATATCATCTGGAATAGTGTCAAAAAAGGCTTGTGAGCAATGCATGTTGTCCTATTTTATATGGTAAACATAAACTTCAACATTATAATAAAGCTAAACAGTAGGCTCAAATATGTTTACTTTTGGTCGGGCAGGCATTGATGGAACAAATTCTCCAGCAGGGCAAGCATTAGATTATTCTTAAAGCTCGATAAGACTTCGGAGAGCAAGTAACAACTACAGTTAGGTGAAAGAAAAAATGGAATTTTTGCTTCATCAATTTTTCTGCTTGTTGGGTCTTCTAGTTGTTAGAAAGTAGAACTCGGAACTGCCACACTGATTCTGACCTCTTGACAAATATTGTGAGAGCCATAAATTTTGAGCTCCTTTCTAACAACTCATTTCAACTTCTAAGAACATTGTTCTGGTTCTACAAGAGCCAATTTTTAAATTGTAAGCTCTTGCTTGAGACAGCCCAGGCTACAAGGACAAAACACTGTTTCCTTCTAGAAGATAATTCTAGAATTCAAAAATTATAGAATAACTTCCGAAATACAATATGGTGAAAGTATAAAGTTATTAGAATGAACTAATTCTAAATCAGAAAATGTCATCTTACATTACCTTTTGTGCTCAAGCTTTTCGTGTCCTGCTGCTTGAAATAAAAGCTACGATGATCCAGTGATTTGTGATAGTTCTTAGCATAAATTTCAGCCCAAACTTTATTAAAATCAGAACGACACCTTGCCCACTCCTCTTGTTTCTGCTTCAAGCGAGTGAGTATAACTGGAAGGGCAAGTGGTGCATTCTTCCTTAACACATCCATAACATCAAGCCCGTGGTCACCGTAGAGACGTTCAATGCACCTTAGATTCAGAGCTATACCAAAAAGAAAAGCATAAGAATTTATGATTACAACAATCCAATAGCAATATCAGCATCGGTTATCAGCCTCTTACCAGTAAAATGTTCTTCAACACGGATATGACTATCACTGCCAATAGTATTATCATTGATCTTGTTGAGCAATTCTTCAACACGTCTTGTCGTTGCATTGACAGACTCTAAAAGCATATCCAGCTCAAACCTATTTATGGAAGCATCACCAATTACAAAGGAGTATTAAAGAAAACTTTACAAGAACTGGTCAGAGGATATGAGATCACTTCACATTCTAGATAAAATGAAAGTTAAGACTTTAAGACCACATGCATCAAGACATCTTCCAACCTGTCATCTTCACATCGGAACAAGCTTTCTTCATACTGGTTTTTGCGCATATGTTTAAAAGAGTAATCCTCACTTCCTGATGTCACCGATACCCAGAGATCATTTAGTACATCAGCACCAATCTCGGTTCGCTGACTCGCTAAAGGAATTGGATACTGTAGCAAGAAAAGTGTTGCACCATTGGTGCAAAAGATTTATAAGACACCAATACATGTATCTTAGGAAGCAAATAGAGTTACTTTAAACAATAGATCTATACATTCTTTGGAAGAAGCCGATAACTCGGTGAGCAACTTTCACAGTTGGAGAGATCAAGTTCATGTATAGGTTTTGCTGCGTATTTATCCTTGCTTGGGTACAAAGACATCTTCTGCCCTTGTATATCTTTACTTCCATAGGCGACACCTCTGTCAGGTCTATCTCTTTCTCTTGTTTCGCAGACTCTATTCCTGTCTTCCCACTCACAATCTCGGTCTTTGTCCCTGTCTTCTACTTTATCCGACTTGGGAATGTGTTCATCGTTCCATGAGGATCCTGAAATGGATTGAGATAAGTCAGAGATCTAGTGGACATACAGGTGCCGCAATCCCATTATAGTCATTGTCATATCGCTAGAAAAGAAGTAAGACTACATCTTCAAGACTACAGCTAACATCATTCTTACGTGTTTTGCTCAGAATAGCAGCAAGATAACCATCTGCAGAAAAACTCCAAATAGAATAAAATCTTTATTAAGATCTGGAAAATGAAACTCAAATAGCAGTAGCAAAGCAATGCAAGTGTAACAGAAAAGTAAGCAGGAATCATTAGCTTATTACCTGTCCTGTCACAGTGAGAAATAAATTCATCAAATCCGTCCATGAGATCTGGATGTTTCACGAGTAAGCTGCTAACCTAAGGCAAACAAATTTTTACTCCAAATTACTGATTTCACTGATACTATAGAAGCATTATAAATAAGAAACTGAATCATGTAATTAACAACTAACATTGAGACTACGCTTGCAAGCATAAAGTTAAGCCAAACACAGAAAGACATGTTGGTGGAACCACATTCTCAATAAGAAAAGATTCATCAGTGTGTTTATAAGCGACATATTAATTATACTTCCGTGAACTTTCATCATTTTTCTTTTTGGAAAAAGGGGTGGGGGAGGGGTGGGGTGGTGTATTTATGCAACTGATAATCAATGCCGTACTGAATTGGGTGAGGCTTGGCAGGGCTATCCATAGATGATTTGTGTATTGGATTGTGTCTCCCTTATGGTAGTTATTTATGGTAGTACTGTCTGATATTATTGCATGCTATTTTATTTATGGTTCTTATGTTTAGAGAATTATTTACGCTATTTCTGCTGGAGTTACTAATGCTCTTTTGTTTTTGTTTTTGTTTTTCCTTTCTCCACTGAGCCGAGGGTCGATTGGAAACAGCCTCCCTGCCCTTCGGGTAGGGGTAAGGCCCGTCTACATATTACCCTCCCCAGACTCCACTTTGTGGGACTATACTGGGTAGTTGTTGTTGTACTGTCTATGCCGTCAGATGTATGTGAAGATATATGAACATTGGGATGCATACACAAGATCTCTCGCTACAGACTAAGCTGTATACTACTTCCCTAAAACAAAAGAAGGAATACAGCAGATATATAGGTAATTTGCCTTATTTGTTTCATATTTCTATTATAAAATGTTATCAATTAGTCAAGGGTATTGATAACCTTCACCAGGACAAGTAAATTCAAAAATTTAACCAAGCTCAATGAAAAGAAATTTCAAAGCATGAAGAAGGATACCAGGGATTGTAATTGTCGTCTTGTAACTATTTCCTTGCTATAGATATGAAGGCACTTAAAAAACTGATTTCGATCTCCGATATCCTGTAATCTTTCCTTAACCCGCTCACAGTAAGCAAAACCATGGTCCTGCATACCTGCTCCAACATAAGTAGATTACTAGCCATTCAACTAAAAAATCTGATGAAGCTAATAAAATGAAACTTAGAATATGTTTACAGGAAATGAAACATACAGGCAGCAAAATTCAGATGGCCAAATTGTTATTTACCATACAACAGTGTGCAAGTCTCAATCATAATTTTCTTAATATCAATACATACCTTGCAAATTTATTGCAACTAATAATTTATATATTAGTCAATTACTTTTCAAGGTCGGAACAAGCAAATTACATCAATCGGCAAACTTACTGTGTTCAAACTGGTCAACAACAGAATCTCTATGAACAGATTTTCTGTCCAGCTCTCTATCCTCATATTGTGGATCCCTTCTATCCCTTTCAGTTTTCATCGTTGTTTCTTCATATTCTGGATCAGGCCGATCGACATGTGAAGTAGCCTTCTAAACCAGCAAAAAGATAAAAATACCCTGATTTATCAGCCAAAATTCAACAACATCAGACTCTAGAAAATCACCATCAAGAAAATACCTTCTCGACGTGCATGTGCCTTGCCGTGGTCATCGAAGAGCTTTTTGCATCATAACGCAGGATAGGGGCCCTATGAGCTTGAGCCTGACGAGCTCGGGCTGCAGCCATGGCATCAGGTAAAAAATGGGTGAACTCTTCAAGCAAATCAGGATGGCCACGGAAAAGGTAGGAGACCTGCAAGAACATAAAATCGCCTCAAAATGCGTAAGATCTCAGTAGTGACATTTGGAAGAGATAAAATCCCATAATGAGATCAGAAAACATTCATACTTTCCGTTTTTACTCAAATGCAAAGAGGCTGTCAAGCAAAGGCGAGTAACATACCTCATTATAAACTTCTGCAATGGACTTGTTTTCCTTTCTATACATGTTTAAAATATCAAGAAATGATTTATATACGAAATCATCACCTTGAAATCTAGTCTGCAAAGCAGAATGTTAATCAAATGAGAAGAGCAATTTTAATTTAAAAAGCAGCATTCATTAGTAGTGTGATGCTTCACCTTTATCTTGTTTACAAAACTGATTGCTTCTTCAAATTCAACTGGCTTTTTCACTGGGGGTTCGTCGTCAGGATTGGTGATCTCATATCCCTTGGGCAAAAATGTATTGAACCCCATAATTAGGCTTCGATGCCCTTTGAATAATTCCTTCACCCTCGCTATGACACCAGAAGTGTCAATTCTGCAAACAAACAGTCCCAAGGAAAAGGATAAAAAAACTAATCAAGCACCAAATATTTTGCTAAATCAATGACATTTAACCTGTCAAGATTCTACCTTTGACCCTTGAAATCTTTCATGACTTCAAGAAACTCATCATATTTGTCCCTTCTGTCCTGAAAGATTTCCTTCACTGCTTTTAGATAGGAAAGGGCGTCGTTTGTTGTTAGCTTATTCACACTGCTTCCACCCATCATTGGGGATTGCCCTGAACTGCAGTGTCAAATGTAATAAGATATGAAATAAAAAGCACACATCTTTCTACAGGGAAATCAAAATCTATCATGAGCTCACATTAAGTCACAGTATCAACACTGGATGTCAATATTAGAAAGGAAAAAAAAAGGGGAGAAAAAAACATTTGGTGCTAATATTATAAAAAGGAAAAACAAAATTTGGAGACTTGCTGTGTTTGCAACTAAACTAATATTACTACTCTCTGTTCAGCTCAAATAGAGGATAAAATTTAGTAAAAAACAAAAAAGCTTATCACTTTAGAAGAACAAACTACTGCCCCTACCAATTTGTATAAAGCTTCGGCAAGGTAAGTTGAATCACCAAATTATACGTTAAAATCTTAGAAATATTACCTAATAATCTCACAATTAACACGAAATAATAATTTTGCAGTATAATAAAAGCTCAAAAGAATGATAATTTATTTATAAGACTTACGGTTCAGCAGGAGAAGAGACAACAATGGGGCGTTTGAGTTGAGAAGTCATGTACACGTCATCATCTCTAAGTCATATCTCTTCACCATTTTGTAAATTTAATCCTCCAATTAACAAATAATACAAAAATCCTGAACAAACACATCACATAATACTCACTTCATTAATCATACATAATTACAGATCTAACAAACCACAATTATCAACTAACAATCCTTAACTCTTAACACAGATCACCTCCAAATTCTCATCAAAATCCTACAATAAACAAAATAATTAAAAACGATAACAGAAAAATTCTTTTTTTTCTAAATTACATTAACTTGAAAATTAAGAAAAGTATAAACAATGACGTAAGTAAAAGGTTGGGAATTTTTACAGAGAATAAAGAGATCTCAAACAAGTCCGTTAATGGCGGTTGCTATTTATATTGTGAGAAAGTCTTCCAAAGGAAGAAGAAACAAACAGTTCCTTTTAACAAAACTGTGTGTTTTTTGTGTGCGTAGAGTGAGATGAATATGAAATTCAATTCCTTATTCAAACGTATAATATGAAAAAGAAGAGAAGAAGAAGCTAAAATGGAAAATATAGCTATGGCTATGGGCTATGGCTGTGATTTATTTATTTTTATTTTTATTTTTGCTAGTTAATTGAAGATTATAATATGGAGAAAATTATCTGTTTTCTGATACACAATATGTGAGAGGAGCAATGAGAAAAAAGAGAGTTAGTTTATATATTAGTGTTGTTATTTGTTATATCGTCTTAGCTGGTGTTTTTTGGTGATATTATATGGAGATGAATATAATAAAAATTTCAATACAGATAGCAAGAGGAAGAGGAAAAGAAAAGAAAAGCCGCTAATGGGAGGGGGGGGAGGGGCTAATTGTAGGTGATTAGGAGTTTTTTTTTTTATTATTATTATTATTATGAGAATGTGGATACGATAAAAGTGATAATAATGGTTTTTTTCTTTTGGTCAAAGAAAATAAAAAAATAAAATTAGGAACATACTGTCACACACTAATTAGTAGAAACAATTTTTATAACCTATTGTATTTCATATGCCATTATAGGTAGTATATTAAACTCGAAATATATTTATGTAATTTTTTTTCCTAATTGATGTGGAACACTATATAGTTCAATACCATCTAAAACTATGATCCGATTTTAGAGTTTACGCACTGGCTTTATTATTAAATCAATGATACTTTAACAAAAATTAAATCGGGATATCAAATGATGTGTAATATTACATATTTAATATTTTATAAGGATAAATTGGGAAATCAATATTTGATTATTTCCTGAAATTATGTGGTTTGAGCTTCTTGTTTCAACACCATACTCTTTTCAATCCCTTATATATGTGTGTGTCTATGTGTATGAATATATGTGTGATAAATATATGGTTACAATCTATAATGAAGAAAATAGAGAAGTCACATTGCATTGTTATTTGCTTCTTCTTCTCTCTCTCTTTTTTTTGGGGGGAGGGGGTGGGGGTGTTTGGTTTAAATCAATGGACCCACTTGTAGGTAATTAGGACTTGAATGTATTAGTAGGAGGAGACTGAGGTTTAAGTGTAGATAATTACTAAGTAGTATTTGGTTAGTTAAGTAGGTTATGTTAAATAAGCAAATATAGCATGCTAATTGCTAAGGGCAAAATTGTCCCAAAAACAATGTTATTACCTGAGTTACCAAGCCCCGTTTGCCATAAGTTTTGTCAAAATAAATTTGGAATTTATTTTCAAAACTCATGTTTCGCCATAAATTTTGCCCATATTTGACAAAATCTCAAATCCCAAACCTCAAATCCAAAATCACCCCAATTGCTGATTTTGGGCCAAAATTCCAAAACATGAAAATTATATATATGTTTTTCAAATATAAAGTTGGAAAATATGTTTCAAAACATATATTTAAACACATTTTCATCTTCAAAGTTCACCCAAATTAAAATTTTCAAAATAAATTTGGAATATATAGCTTTAAAGCTTGTGTACGCTGCGGGTATGCTTATTGGGTTTATTTGGTTGCCTAATTAGTAAATTTAGGGTTAGGGTTCTTTTTGGATTACCTGATTGGGAAAAGTGGAGAAATGGATGGATTTCATTTGGAATCCCTTATATTTGGCTATTGCCTATCGATAAAAGAGCTAACGATAATAAAACTAAAAGGAGAAGAAGCCTTTGACTTGAGCTTTTTTTTTTCAAGTAAGAGGATGTTGGAGCACAAACGCGTTTTATAATTAGAATTGCTTCTTAACCATAATAATCTCATGTATATATGCTATTTTTGTTTGCACAAGAGGCGTCCAAAGTTAAAAGTTGTTATGTAGACAGCTTATACTAATGCAAGTATTATTAATTATTTTAACGGCTTAAATTCGTGACTTATAGATCATACAAAGATAACTTTATTGTTGCTCCAAGATATTACAGTTTGACACGGGGTAAATCAAGCAATTCTTTGAGATCCTTTGTTTGAAGGGAGAAATTCAAAAATAGTAAGATTTATAAGTGGTCATTCAAAAATAGCCACAGTTTAAAAGTAATCGAAATTTAGTCGTTTTTCATGTAAAGATAGATCCGAATAAAAATACTGTTCAAAATCCGAAAAATACTCCATTATAATATACTGAAACTCCAGTAAAATATATTGGAGTTCCAGCATAAGAATATTGGAACTCTAGTATATTATACTGAAAGTTCATATACAGGTGCTCGAATCTCTAGTATATTATACTGGAACTTTTCGCGTGTTGGAGTTCCAGCATAATATACTGGAAGTTCATTTACAGGTGTACCGATCTCCAATACATTGTGTTGGAACTTTCTGTATTGCAATAAAATAATAACTATTTTTTAATGGATTTACAAACGCTGGCTATTTTTTAATCACCGATCTGAAAACTGGCTAACAAATGCTATTTTTACTTGTTTGAATGGTTTGGGAATGGGCTATTTAAAGTTGGGCCTCGAAGGCCTCGCTGTCCATGGATTTCCAAAGCAATTACTTAAGCCCAGAATATTCCTAATGAAGAGAATAGTGATCCGCTTGAGTAATCAAAGCCTATTTTCGCGATCAAACCCCTAGTGCATTGCTAGCTAGTCCATGTTGCTTTGGCTGCAAACTTTCTTTGACGGTTTCAAAGTAATTTTATTTATTTAAAAAAAAAAAGAGGAAGAAAAAGAAGAAAGAAAAGAATAAACTCTGACAACGGGAAGAATTGAAGTCTCTTGCAAGTTAACGATTACGACTTTGCTAACTTGGACTTTCATAGTTTCTGTAACGAGAAAACTAATCCACTACAATTTAAAAAACAACCCTAGCCGTGAAACAGGGACAAAATTAGTAGAAACAAAAAATAAGCCAAAAAAATGCTGAATCATACCTCTATGTGTCACAATCCGACCTCACGATAATTAACGAAGTTAATCCCGTCTTAAGTTAATTCATGATTAATAAGTAGTACGACCACTCCGAATTAACGGTATTTATCCCTTATCTGATTCGATCAACAAAGCCACGACCCATCAGCCATCATAAAGGCAAAATCCCAACATGGTCACGACCACTTATTGCTAGCTCACAGCTATAAATACCAAGAGAGGAAACCCTAGGAAAGGGGGGCTTCTTCTTCGCCACTATTCACAAGAGAGAGAAAAGACACAACGATACCTATATTATGGAAAAGTGGAACACCATTGTAAGGCTCTGAACCTCTTCATGGAGAGGCAGACCAAATCAATACTATCAATAATGACTTTTAATGTTTCTTCTCCTAACTTTGAGTACTTATTTTCGCATCCTTCATTTGGTCCGATGGATTATTACGATTTGCTATGATTTTTCCGTGATTTATTTATATTGTTTTACACTCATAAGGTATCTGATAATTTCTGAGCAAACAATGTGGCGCCATCTGTGGGGATTTCCTAGCAAAATCACGTAGTTCTTTCTTGGACCAAAAGGAAAGAAACGCCGTAAAAGGAAAAAAAACCAAGCTAAAACAGGCCAAAGCGGCATATCGGACAAGGGAAACCCGAAGATCTTAAATCAAGATCCAAGTCCTTTGTCTCTCTGATCTCGGATAGTGCAACCAAGAAGAAGCCCCCCTAAGGAAGGGTCTCTGTAAGGCATCTCCCGCATCCCCGAAACAGGCCCCAGCAGGAAACCGACATGAAGATATCCCGAACCGAGAGTCGCCTCAAGCCAGCCTTTATACCCCGATTGGGAAGACAACGTATAAGCTGCTCAAGGTCTCGAATCAAAATCGAGTTTCAACACTCAATACCCATAATGTGAGACTCGGGTTATGTGCATTCTACAGTAAGTTCAACTACGGTTGAACCAAGACTCAGGCTATGCGCCTTCACCGGTAAAGCGAGGCTATGCACATTAGCCAGTAAGTTCGCAACAATTGAAACTGGACTCAGGCCATGTGCCTTCGCTGGTAAGTTTATCAAAGTTCAACTATGATCGAACTGGGACTCAGGCCATACGACTTCGCCAGTAAGTTTATCAAAGTTCAACTACGGTCGAACTTGGACTCAGGCTATGCGCCTTTGCCATCAAATCTATCAAAGTTCAACTACGGTCGATTTGGGACTCGAGCTATGGGCCTTCGCCATCAAGTTTAACAAAGTTCAACTACGGTCAAACTGGACTCAGGCTATGCACCTTCGCCATCATGTTTATCAAAGTTCAACTACAACTGGGACTCAGGTCATGCGCCTTCGCCAGCAAGTTTATTAAAGTTCAACTATGATCGAACTGGGACTCAGGCTATGCGCCTCGCCATCAAATTTATCAAAGTTCTACTATGGTTGATCTGGGACTTAGGCTATGCGCCTTCGCCATCATGTTTAACAAAGTTCAACTACAGTCGAGCTGGGACTCAGGATATGCGCCTTCTCCATCAAGTTTATCAAAGTTTAACTACAGTTCAAGTGGGACTTTGGCCATGCACCTTTGTCGGTAAGTTTATCAAAGTTCAACTACGGTCGAATTGGGACTCATGCTATGCGCCTTCGCCATAAAATTT
The DNA here is from genome assembly GCA_034376525.1 of Nicotiana benthamiana. Classification (NCBI taxonomy): domain Eukaryota; kingdom Viridiplantae; phylum Streptophyta; class Magnoliopsida; order Solanales; family Solanaceae; genus Nicotiana; species Nicotiana benthamiana. The sequence goes on along the minus strand of CM067340.1, from coordinate 48,946,564 downwards.
ATCAAAGTTCAAATACGGTCGAACTAGGACTCAGGCTATGTGCCTTCGCCCTCAAATTTAACAAAGCCGACTACGGTCGAACCAAGACTCAGGCTATGTGCCTTCCCATTAAATCTAACCAGTTTGAGCTCGCTCGAGCTGTAAGGATAGACGCCTTCTTCCTCAAATCTAACATGCTCAACCATAGTTGAACCAGGACTCAGGCCAAGCACCTTCATCATTGAACTCAGCAAAAATCGACCTCCGATGAATCGAGGCACAGGCTAGGCACGCTCTCCAGTCAAGTAAATACTCCTAACTCGAACTAAGATTCGGGCCACATAAAGTTCGGCCCCATTCAAACTATAAGACTGCGCCCGAACTGGGAGTAAGGCTATGCGCCGCCATCGCCAAGCAACGGATCTGACTCGCTCACACTGAGTCGAAAAAAACATTTGTCAACAATCAAAAACTAACATGCGTACCAGAATCAAACTCAAAGGCAAATCACCCCTTCGAACGCGTGCAAGGAAAAGTCTAAGGGGGAAAAGGAAAGTACAAAATGAATAAAAGGCAAAATATGGAAAGGAGATCCATTTATCTACAAAGTAATTGCGAGTCATCCCCGCTTACACCCGACCAAGGCCGATCAGTACAAGGAAAAAGAAAAAAGAAAAACAAGAAGCACCTAAATGCCAAACAGCGAATAAAACAAGGAAAAACACATAGCAAATCTTTTTATTTGGCGCCATCCGTGCCACCGCCTGCACCATCGTCAACCTCTAGTGCCACCGCGTCAAAACCACAGTCGGTACTGGCCTCACTATCCTTGACGTGATCCCTAGAAAGAAGCTTCAGTCACAATGTCGGCCTCTCACAAATTCTTATATACATCACATTGGGCCTCAGCAAAGACCCAAAGTTCACGATCCTGGATTGAAGAAGGCCTGGTCCCGTAGGCACTGATTCTCTCCTTCCAAGGCCGTGATCTGGTCCACCATGACTTGGGCATCCTGCTCAAAGACACCGATCCGGTCCTCGAACCCGCTTCCCTCTCCAACTCCCGCTAGGACTCGCACACACGAATCGCTTCCTGCAGCCCTATGGCCCTCGTCGAGGCGGCCCTCGCCTGAAGCCCTAAAGCCGCAACTTCACCCTCTAATGCAGCCACTTTCCCGTGCCTTGCCGTAGCGGCCTCGGCCTCCTTAGCCCAGTCATGGCACTCGCACTCAACTACAGCCCTCCTTCCCGCCTCGAGCTCCTCGCCCTTCTAACGAAGCTGCTCCTCGAGGGCACGCGTTCTACCAAGTGTCTACTGCATCTGAAGCTCCCGCCTCACCAGCTCCTCGACTAAGGCCTGGCTACCGGGGTCGGCCCTCAAGCACTCGCGCATCTCTCGACACCAATCTCGGTAGTGGCGCTACATCCCCAGCGCCCTCAAAAAGATCCCCGAGTGGATGTGGGCTCGACAGACGCTCTCCACCTCCAACAAATAATACTTCAAAGACAAGACAACGATTAAGATAAAGAATAAACTAAGGCAGGGAAAAAACAGACTAAGGTAACAATACGTACCCTCAGGCCCATCATGGCCACTTTATTCATCAGTCCGATGTCCGTGACGTCCCTAAATGATACATTCTCGTCCTCAGAGCATAGCATCTCAAACGTCGGCACCAAGCTATTACCTTGGAGCAATAAGTTCAACTCTATGGGAACCTTAGTGAAGCGAGATCGCCCCTCTACGCGCACCGTTGAATTGGTGAAGCCTTCTTAGAACATACGGATCATCGGGGTCGAAGTTGGATTCAGACTCGTACTCATCTCCTACAGAATCCCTTCCTCTTTCCACCGCCAGCGAGGTAGAACCACCCACTAGAGCAGCCGAAGGACGCTTGATTCACCAACAATAGCAGCCGCTGAGGAACTGCCTCCCGTCTCAGCGACTGGAACCACCAATTGAGTCACCGAAGCGACGGTATCATCTTGACTTAAGCCAACTGGGGCAACCCCCATTGTGTTTCTGCCCTCAAGGTCAGACGTCACAGCTGCACTCCTCTCTGTATACGCTGGAGGGTCTAAATTAATTACCACGGGTGGGGCCGGCGTGAATGCGACCCTCCGACTTACCAATGGCCTCTCCTCCTCCTACTCCTCCTACTCCTCCTCATTTGAGGGCGATTACGCTCTAGGGCGCACAAGCCCTGATGGCCCCTCATCCCTAAGTGCGGCCAATGCTGGAGAAGGATCCGCTGAAGATTCAACTGACGTCGCCCTCGGTATTGGGCGTGACACCGGTGCGGCAGTGAGCCGTGCAATTGCACCTGGCTGACGGAAGGCCAACCGAGGGACCCTGACACGCCGTGCCCTCCCCGATCATGGAAAAACAAAGTTTATCAATATAGTTGAAATAAAGCAGGACAGATGAAGAAATCAACTTTTTACCTGTCACGGGCCTACGACTATGCCTCTCCCAGAAAGACACCCGCGTGCGTATCCCCATCGTATGGGGGATCACGGCCTCTACCCACTTGCGTATCCCAACTAATGGAGCTGGCGGCAACTTTTCAGCTACAAAATTGACACAAGTTAACGCTTACGAGCACAAGACATAAGGAGGGGTAGAAAAGAGAATTCGACGATTAAAGAACTTACGTGCATGGTTCCAAGCCTCTAAGAACCTATGGAGGGACGCCACTAAATGTTGAGTCTTAATGTAAAAGAAGTGCTCAAAATAGCGAAGCTCGACCTCATCATCCAGTTCTACAGTTAGGCCCCTCGACCCACGAGGGCGTGCTTGAATCATGGTACTGAGGACTCTCTGGGGAGTGTAGAGACTAAGCACATGTTGTGGACTTGATAAACATTTCTAGCAATTTATAAAGATAAGGAGCAAGTTGACATGGGCATACCCGTAATAACGACAAAAATCAACCACCAACATGGGGAGCGGGACCTTAAATCCCAACTTGAAGGGATAGGCACAAAAGACAGAGTATCCCATGCGGTCGGTGTGTACCCTCTCCTCACTTCTAGCAAGAACAGTGTCAGCATAGCTAGGGATGCCCCAGTGTTCCCGTAGTTGGGCCATCCCAACTTCCCCAATTAATGTGGCTTCATTCACCTGATCCTCTTCACCATCGACACTGAAGTTTGTCATCTGGCCTCCGGGCAGAGATACAATCTCGTCAATGGATGGAGCTGCATCGGTCTCTACCGGTTCTGCACCTCCCATAGCCGGAGATGGCCCCTCAATCACCGGAAAGTTAACCTGAAGATCCGTCGGAAGAACATTTTGGGAAGAACTGCCAGCCATTGTTGATTCACTAACAAGAAAGAAACAAGGTTTGATGGAAAAGATGGAGGTTATAACAATCGAAGAACAAAGATGAAGGTGAATTAGCAGGAAGACGAGTTTCTTCAGAATCTCTCTCAGACAAACAATGAAAATATGAGAAATGAATGCCTCAACCCTTTATTTATAGGCAGCACAATTGGCTTTGACGAACCCCATCATCCATCATTGACTACATGACCAACCACAAAATGGTTCAGTTCTACAGAAATGTGCATCATTATAATAGGCTACATGAAGCGGCTTTTCAGTCACCAACGACGTTCCGCCGTCGAGACGGTCGTAACGACCTATGAACGGTGAGGGGATGTTCCGTGAGCCTTCAAAATTTGGACGTGACCAAATACGTATCAAGCGTGCCCTTACACCCCTCAGCTGCACAGGATGCGACCCGTTCGATGTGGTCGATGGTTACACTCCCAAACAAACGTAAGGGTCAGAGCACAATAAAGCTCGACCTCACTCGAATTGATTTAAAGGGCTAAGGGCCTTCGCCAAGAGGAGAGTTTGACCTTGATTGAATGATGACTAGATAACACAGTAACAAAACACTAACACTCTACAAGGCTAAGGCCAACTACAATATGTAAACAGCTAAGGCCATCTCCAGTGTGTAAAGGGCTAAGGCCATTATCGCCAATAAGTCGACCCAGCTCGATTACGACAAGCAAGTAATTCGACGACAGTAGAAGTTACGTACATGGCTAAGGTCGTCAACAGTATTAAGGCTAAGAGCCATCGCCAAAGAGATTTCGGCCTCAATCGAAGCAACAGTCAGACTCCCTATCCGAGTTTCTCAGACTACAATCGATGAAGTCCACGTATCGAGCTCGGCCAAGGCACCACCTCAATAAGCGGCTGAATCATACCTGTTTGGGTCAGCATCTGACCCCACGATAATTAACGAAGATAATCTCGTCTTAAGCTAATTCATGATTAATAAGTGGTACGATCATTCTGAATTAACAATATTTATCCCTTATCTGATTCGATCAACAAGGTCACGACCCATCTGCCATCAAAAAGGCAAAATCCCAGCGTGGTCACGACCATTTATTGCTAGCTCATAAAGCTCACAACTATAAATACCAAGAGAGGAAGCCCTAGGAAAAGGGGCTTCTTCTTCGCCACTATTCACGAGAGAGAGAGAAAAGACACAATGATACCCATATTATGGAAAAGTGGAACATTATTGTAAGACTCTGAACCTCTTCATGGAGAGGCAGACCAAATCAATACTATCAATAAAGGCTTTTAATGTTTCTTCTCCTAACTTTGAGTACTTATTTTCGCTTCCTTCATTTGGTCCAATGGATTATTACGGTTTGCTATAATTTTTTCATGATTTATTTTTATTGTGTTACACTCATAAGGTATATGATAACTTCGGAGCAAACAATACCGAATAAATTTGTATATGAAAATATTATTCTATATGTTAAGTTAAATACTAACAAAGCATTAATTTTTTCCCTTGATCTTGGGATTATGAAGATAACTACAAGCTACCAAGTAGTTAATACCTAAAGTCCAAACTTCTAAATTTATACTTCATTTTAAGCTAAATAAGTTGCAATATCTTGAGTAGCAAGTCTACTGATTTTTTCATCTCGAATGATTTAAGATTTCTCTTGTTGAATAATAATTTTCAAATAAAATTCTATTCTAGAGCCCCAACTTGATTAATATTTTTCCACTCATGTAATTTATAATTTCTTTTGTCTTTGATCAAATGGTTTTAGGCTACCATAAAGTAGTGAGATGAATCCCTATTCTTCACAACTTTTATGTTCATGTGATTTACCACTTTATAAATAATAAAAATATCTTGAGACTTCTGCCAATGTCCTATGCATGTATGCAATTTATCGCATTCCAAATTCTACTAGCGATTCTTACATGATAATTAAAAGAAATACCAAAAACATAATTGAACCATATAGATACAAAGAGAAACCAAGATGACTGAGACGGTTCCAAAAAGTTTAATTTTAGTTATACAAAATAGAATAATCAAACATTAATATGGTATATATTTTATAAAATAACCGATCGAACTGAACCATTAACACACCTAATTCAAAGTGATAGAACACGAAGAAATAAATTGATTGGTCAAACTGTATGGGTCAAAATATGACCTCGAGGCAGTTAACGAAATTAATTATATCCTAAGCTTATTCAGAGTTAATAAATGATATGACCACTTATTAACCGCCATACCTGATTATTGGCTAACTCACTCATTAAGGCTATGGCCTACTCACAATAATTGGGATGGGACCTCAACGCAGTCACGACTATCACTGCCAGCTCATACATTTCGTATCTATAAATACAAAGAGAAGGAACCCTGAAGAGGACGGTTTTTCTTCTTCACTACTATTTCCAAGAAAATAGAGAATATCATTGTAAGGCTCTAAACCTCTCCATGGAGAGGCAGACCAAAGCAATATTATCAATGAAAGATCTTTACCTTCCTCTCCTTAATAAATAACATTTGTCTCGTACATTTTTCATTTGGTCTTTTAACTATTACGATATGCTATGATTGGCCCCATATATTTTTTTTATTGTTTTTAGGCTTACAAAGTGTATGATAACTTTGAGCTAAACAATTTGGCGCCGTCTGTGAGGATTTCATAGCAGAATCGTGTAGTTCTTTCCGGGTCCAAAAGAAAAGAAACACCAAATAACAACCCTGCTCAAACAAGCTGAAGCGACATATCGGACAAAGGAAACTTGAAGATCTCGAGTCGAGATCCAACTCCTTTGTCACTCCTCTCTCAGATAATGCAAGCAAGAAGAAGAAACAGCCCCCCCCTTCCGGTGGAAAGCACATCTAAGTTACTCCCGTGCCTCCGATGCAAGAACCACCAGGGAAAGGCGCAAAGACGTTTCAAAACCGAGATTCACAACGGGATAACCTACGCGAACTAATCAAGAGGACAACAAATAAACTATGCGAAATCTAAAACTAAAACTGACCGCTAACGCCCCATACGCATAACGATGGGTTATGCGGGAGAAAACGTTCAACAAAAGTTCAATTACAAGTTGAGCTGGGACGCAGGCTATGCGCCTTCGCCAACAAAAAATTGCAACATTCAACTATGGTTGAACAATAACTCAGGCTACATGCCTTCGCCGAAAAGTTCAACTACAAAGTTGAACTGGACTCGGGCTATGCGCCTTCGACGACAAAAAATTGCAACGTTCAACTACGGTTGAACAACAACTCAGGCTACGTGCCTTTGCCAAAAAGTTCAACTACAAGCTGAACTGGGACTCAGGTTATGTGCCCTCGCCAACAACAAATTGAAACGTTTATCTACGATTGAACAACAACTCAGGTTAAGTGCTTTCACTGAAAAGTTCAACTACAAAGTTGAACTGGTACTCGGGCTATGCACCTTCGCCAAAAAAAATTGCAACATTGAACTACAGTTGAACAACAACTCAGGCTACGTGCCTTCACTGAAAAGTTCAATTACAAGTTGAACTGCGACTCAAGCTATGCGCCCTCGCCAACAAAAATTGCAACGTTCAACTACGGTTGAACAACAACTCAAGCTATGTGCTTTCGCTGAAAAATTCAACTACAAATGATTCAGGCTACGTGCGCCGAAAAGTTCAACTACAAGTTGACTGCGACCTAGGCTATGCGCCTTCGCCAACAAAAAATTGAAATTTTCAACTACGGTTGAACAATGATTCATGCTTCGTGCCTTCACCGAAAAGTTCAACTACAAGTTGAATTGGGACTCAGGCTATGCGCATTTTCCAACCAATAATTGCAACGTTCAACTACAGTTGAACAACAACTCAGGCTATGTGCCTTCACCGAAAACTTAAACTACAAGTTTAACTGGGACTCAGGTTATGAGCCTTGCCAACAAAAAATTGCAACATTCAACTACGTTTGAACAACAATTCAGGCTACGTGTCTTCGCCGGAAAGTTCAACAACAAGTTGAACTTGGACTCAGGCTATGCGCCTTCGCCAACAAAAATTTGCAAGGTTCAACTACGGTTGAACAACGATTCAAGCTACGTACCTTTACCAATAAGTTCAACTACAAATCAAACTGAGACTCAAGCCATATGCCTTTACCATCGCAAACCCAATCTTGCTTAAACAACAAAGATGAATGCCCTCGTCCTCAAAACTAAAAAGCAACGGGCGAAAAAACATGGTAAATCTCCCTCGTTAAACTCAGTCATTAAAGTAAGTACGCCCAACTCGAGTTAAAATTTGGGCCGTGTAAAGTTCGGCTCCGATCGAAATACAAGGCCGTGTTTCTTACCATCGCGGCCAATAGTTCGACCACGCCTGAAGTGGGACTGAGATTAAGTGCCACTATAGCCAAATAACGGCCACAATTTTTTTACACCAAGTAAAGGAGAAGCGATAAACTAAAAGTGCTTAGTCACGGCCAAGGTCGTGACTACCAAACAGCTGACCTATTTTACGACTAAGGCAAGTAAACGATTCGACGACGATCAAAGGCACCAGAGCCAACATTACCATAGTTAAGGCAATTGCCACCATTACAGCCAAAGATATGGGAAAGGTACAAAACAAACACCTGGTAGAACAAAGGAAAATAAATATGCATATATTTACATCTTCAATTACAATGGGCATCCCCACTTACACCCGGCCAAGGCCAGTAAATATATATATAAAAAGGTAGCCAAACGGCAACAACAATTAGAAAAACAAAATAAAACCAATAATACAAAACTTTTCATTCGGAGCTACCCGCGCCACCATCAACAATAGAAGCGCCCTTGACGCCATTGTCAGCTCCCGAAGTGGACGGGTCAAAGCCAAAATCGACACAGGCCTCACGAACCTTTTGACGGGCTTTTTCATAAGAGGTTTCAAGCACAATGTCGGCCTTTTACGGTCTCTTGTACACGTCGAGCTGAGCCTCAGCAACCGTCCAAAGGTCGCAAGCCGGGCCAAAAGAGGTAGCCTGATCCCTCAAACACTGATTCTCGACCTCTAAGACCATAATTCGGTCCGCCGTAGTCTAGGCATCCTATTCATAAACACCAATTTGTTCCTCCAGTGCTCCCTCTTGAAAGGCCGCAGCGGCCCTCTCCAGCTTTTATTCCCGTTCGTGGACACAGTCTGCCTTCTCCAACGTTCTGACCCTCGATACAACATCTCTTGACTGCAGCCTCAAGGCAGCGGCATTGGTCTCCAAAGCAGCCACCTGCCTGGTCAAAGCTTCAAAGACCTCTGCCGCCTTGGACTGATCTTGGTGTACCTTCTCAGCAGCAGCCCGCCTCCCGGCCACCATCTCCTCGTCTTTACGATGAAGCTGCTCCTCAAGAGTGTTGACCATACCAAGGACCTACTATGTTTGAAGTTCCCACATCGCTAGATCTTCAACAAGGTCCCGGTTCCGGGGGTCATTCCTCATGCGCTCACGCATCTCGCGGCACTAGTCCGATAATGACGGTACTTTTCCAGCACCCGCAAACAAATCCCTGAACGGATGTTAGCTTTGCGGATTCTCTCCACTTCCAGCAAAAGAGCTGTAAGAGCGAAGAAATAATCAGGATAGAAAAACAGGCAAAGTAAGACACTGAAAAAGATGAACTAAAAGTCACTACACATACCTTCAAGCTCTGCGCGGCCACCTCGCCCACCAACCCGATGTTGATACCCAATTTTTCCCTATATATTTTTTTTGTGCCCACAAAACTTCCAAAGTAATCATATATGTGCATATATAAGCACACTAAAAGGTGTCTGGTATTTTTTTATTGATTTTTAAACCAATTTATTGCCTATTTTATACCATAAAATCAAATAATTATTCCTAAAATTATTATTTTGGTAATAATTATTTTATCCTCATATTTACATTAAAATATTGTTAACATGATCTTTTCATGATTTTACAAGTCCATTTTCCATTTTTAAAATGAAATTAAAATTTTAGTCCACTTCTAGATTTAATAGCAATTTTAATTACAAAACCAGTCCTAATATTTTTAAATTGATACTTACATATTGCTAATTAACCTAGTATTTTTAATTTGATTTTTAATATCTTTTTCTATTTTTATAAATTCAAAAGGGAAAAATGGCTATTTCAATTTTTGCTTAATTTGCTTTCAATAATAGCCTAATTTGCACCCCAATTTTAACCCAAAATCCGTCGACCCAATTCATTTTTACGCGACTCAGACCCGACTAACCAAACCCGTCCGGTTTTCTCTTTTAATCCTGGCCGTTGATCATTTTGATCAACAGACCACACTCATCCTTACCTTTTTAATTCCTAATTACCCCTAACCTAATTCATTTCCCACAAACAGCAACCCTTGAAACTCCTTCGTCCCCAAATCCTCTATAGCCCTCTCCGAACCCTATTCCACCGCTCTCCGCCTCGTTCACCAGCATCCATGGCATTCCAAGCCCTAGGTGACCTATACTCACCTCCGTGGGCCCTTATACTCCTGTTACTTGAGGACTCAAGGTCCTACCTTGAATTTTCTTGCTTATATCGCCGCTGATTCAAGTTCTACGGTCATATCTGGCCATCTCCGGCTCATCTCCGGCGTGTCTTAGCCTTATGAGTCCATCTCGACTCGGACCAGCCCTTTTTCCAGGACCTTCTCATTTCTAGGGTTTCTCCAAAACCCTATGCCATTTCAAGGTTTTCTTGTTTCTCTCTAGATTTCCTTTAGACCCGTGCCATTGCTGAGGTTTTCAAAGTATTTCTTACATCATTTTAAGTTTCTGCTTTCAAAACTGTTCGAACCTAGGGTTTCCTCGATTTTTATTTTTTGTACTGTGATTTCTTATGTTATTATTCCTTGTTGTAACCCTTAAGTGTTTCCACTATGGTTTCAGTGTATTTTTTCTTTATTGTATTTCCTTTTAGGGGTTTCCTGGCGATCTCTTTTATTGTGTTTTCTTTCATTATGTTTCCATGAAATATTTGTGTTCCTTTGGATCTTCTTGAGTTTACTTTGCCTGATTTTGTATTCTTTCATCTTTATATATGACCTATCGGAAACCCTAAAAATTTGGGGGGTTTCCAGACCCCTTGTGTGTGATTGATTTGCTTACCGTGTTTGAACTGGTTTGACTACAAAAACCCTAATTTAAAGTTCGTCTCATGTTTTCTGTGTTCTCTGGTTCTTGCTAAGCTTTGCAAGACCTTCTATTTGATTTCTCTCATGCTATATGACACTCTCTTTTAGCTATGTTCTTATGCTCTTGATTGCATGACCACTTTGCTTTGTTTAAATCTAGTCTTTGCGTGTTTAAGTTTATGCACTCTTTATAGTCATACCTCTCCCTCTCAAAATAACCCCTAATTTTGGGAGTTGATTTCAGACTACCATTATGTAAGCTTGATTGATTCTTTCCTTGTCTAAATTGAGCCTGTTTTCTAACTTGGTTCATTATTGGTTTCGAATCTTTGATTCCATGATTTACTATGTACTAGTTGATTTACTTCTTACCTTATTTACCTAAATCGCGTATTTGAAGATTTTCTCTTATGTTTTTACCATTTATTGCATGACATGTTACTTGATTTTCTTTCCTTAAATAAAATTCTGCCCTCACCATTCAAGTTCGAACTCCTTAATTAAAGGAATTCCCTCTCCTGACTGATTCTAATTGATACTGAATTATTTTTTGCCATGCTTACTTGGCTGTTTTCAAAGTATAAATACCCCATTCGTTTTCTTCAAACACACGAACAATTGAGTTCAAAGACACACACACAGACTCAAAGCTCTCTTCTCTGCATTCTATTAAGCATAATGCACTGCCTACTGCTTGAACTCTCCTACATTTGGGAGTTTCTTGAGTTTGTTTCTGTGTATTCCTGGCTATCTGTTTGCTGCTATTAGTCTGCTATCCTAGAGTTATAACAGGTATGCCCTTCTATGCTCTATAAGCATCCTTATTCAATTTCTTTGCTTCTACCCCTTTCTTTGTGTGTTCATTTATGCTTTACTGCACTATTTAGTTACTTTCAAGCATGTTAATCCCTTTCACCTGTTCCCTTTGTATGTGAGTTTGTAGTGGGCCATAACAACATTATGAATTGATGTATGTGATTCGGTACTAGACTCTTTCGAGTCTCTACTCGATTGCTTTCCTATTCCATTTCCCCTCAATATGATGAGCCCTAATTTGGGTCTGTTGATGTCCTGATCATTGTTCAGGCATGAGTTTGACTCTTTAAGAGTCTGCTCTTATTTGTTTGAATCTGAGTGGGAGTTTAGGGTGTGCCAGTCTATGCCATTACTAGGTATGACCACCTCCTGTGGAGGTTCCTCTCTTACTTTGCACCTACTCCTAGCTCTTAAGTCCTACCCCCTATGGTAAGCCGTGCTTAGGGACCCTAGAGTTCCCTATGAACTTGTATACCTAAGGGCTGGTAATTCCACACATTACACTACTCTGTCACAACTCTCAATCTTTAGAGTGTAAGAATTGCTTGGGCTCTTGAAAACCCTTGGAACTTTGAAACACTCTAAGAGAAGGCCTTGGAATCTGTAATTCCGATTTGGTGAAAAACATGCATTGGATATTAAAGGTTGAATTAAGCCTTCTCGGATCTGACTTTAGTTTGATGTATTTATTTCAGTCTTTTTCTTTCCAGTTCTATTATAACTATGTAAAAGAAACTCGAGGGAAAATATTAGTAAAGGGTGTGGGAGGGGTTTATATTTCGTGCATAAGTCAAAGGGTAGAAATCCTCCCTACATGTCTTTTATGCTTTGAATTGTCTAGAAATCATGTTTATAGGATTTTCTAATACTTAAAATCATCTAGTTACCATGCCTATAGGTTTAATACTTCCAATTCACCAAGATAACATGCCTATAGGGTTTAACGTTTCATCATGTTGCAAATCATTAGAGATCCTGCCTATAGGACTTTAACATTCACTTAATCAATTGCATATAGAAACCACGTTTATAGGAGATGCATACGCGTTAGGCAAACTATAGGTAACTAAAAAGTTCATCTATTTACCAACTCTTTAACAGGCTTTAAAATCCAATATAGATATCATGCCTATAGAACTCCGTCTCAACTTGTCTGATTCCTTTTAAGCAATAACAGTCCGTTAGCTGGACCTTAAAGTCCTATTGTAATGTTTTCAATAAAATTGTTGTAAACCAGTATGCTTTTAAACATTTCAAATCTGCATCTTTTCCTAAACAGTTCTTTTAAACATTCTGCCTAAATGTTTTACTTAGTCACTGAAATCGTCTTTGAAATAGTCCTGTAACTCGCTCTTTTTCTTGAGATATTCCTCCCTCTGAAACTATTTCATAACTTTTCTAAATTATTTCCTACTCAAACAGTCTGCTGATTGTAAATCTATTTACAAACTTACTGTAGTCTTTACTTACTTTTAAACTCTTCTACATTAAGACCTCAATAACTAACAGTTAGACCGGAGGGACTTGATGCAGACTTTTTATCCAACTTTATAAGTTGAACTGATTCGTCTGCCTCTTAATTTCTTAACGTTAATTAAAGACAAAATCAGTATATGCAAGTCATTCTAAACTAGTCGCTATGTGATTTACGGGGTTTTGTATGAGTCTTTGAGTGTTTGCTTTGCACCCCACTTATTTGCTATTTATTTTGATTGACGCCTTAGTATTTTATCCTTTTAAACTCCATATATGCATCCATCCTGTTTCTTCCCTTTTGGGATTAGAAGTCCAAATACCCCTGGACTGATAGGTTGGGGCAGGTATTAGCATGCAATAAGTAATCGAGAACTAATCGCATTTAAATACCTTAACGGGGTAGGAAGGGTAGAACATGGATATGATGACTGGTGCGTTAGTATCTCGTGTAAGAATGATTGCTGGATATTGCACCAATGTAATCCATATTATGTTTAACCCTAGGACCCCCTCTCTTCTTCCTTATTAATGCCTTATATTACACAAATCTTTTCAACCAAAATCCCTCTTTTAAAAACAACTTGTGTCTTTCTTCTTTTAAAATTTTCAACTTGCTATGTTTTCCTACGTGCAAACTTTGCTTGTTTACTCCTACTCTTCTTAAAGTCACAATTAAGCAAGGCTGGAAACCACACCAGTGGATCTTGAGGGGTTCGGAAAACCTTCCCCTCGAGATAATCTCAAGCCCTTACCCGAACTCTGTGTTTTTTCTTTCAAATATCTTTTCTTTCCTCTAAAAGTGTCCTAATGCACTATAATCATTGGGTGGCGACTCTCCATAATCCATAGCCTCAAATTTCGCAAAAGGGGATAAATGAGTCATTCCATCCATAATGTTGTAAACCCGATTTCTCCTTGGAAAAAGGGGGCGTCGACAGCATGGCGACTCTGCTGGGGAATTTCTTTAAGGATTTTACCATTACTTGCTTTTGTGACTTTATTGCTTCCTTAATTGCATTTATTTCTTGTCCTTGATTATTTCATCATAATTAATAACTTGGTTCTTCATGGTTTTCTTTCCTTTTAATTTCTGCCTTTACTGCCTTAGTATTTCGACCTGTTGTAATTTTCGACCATTTATTGTAATCTTTATTTTTATGAACGTGAAAATACATGCAACTTGCTTTACTATTGTAACTGCATTTCTCAACATCATATTCCACTTGTGCCAAAACAAATCACATAGCAATGCTTATAATGAGTGGTTGTGTCCTTCCATTATTATAATCCCCTAAATGTGGCAAAGGCATATTTGCGGTAAAACCAGTCGATCAACGGTGTAGTCGACGGTTCCGCGCCTTTCCCTCTTGAGTTGTCCGCTCAAGGGTACCTTGTCTAGCACTACAAAAGTAGAAACCTTATTCCCTTGAAACTGTTCATGCATCATGGTCAACCCTAGCTGAGTCAGTTATGTTGTCTGCATAATGACTCATTAAGATATCCTAAACCAAAAGTCCATCGAGTTTCCCTGAAACCCAAACGGACACCTTCACGTCATGTGCATTTAATTGGAGAACTAAATGCTTTTGCTAATTATTGATTTAAATAGTCGAATCTGGCAGGGTTAAGGGCCTAATACTTATTTTGTAGAAAATAAGGCACGAGGTCCCCATATTCGGTATGGTATCCAGCATTCACCCAAGGTTGCTAAGCTTGTGGGAAGATCTGCATGGCAGCAATCAAACCATCGTCTTCAAGTACTTAGGGAATTTTCCCTCACTCCTGGAAATTCATCCTAACAACAAGATCATAGAGGCTGCCACTTTGTTTTGGGATAGTGATCGATCAGTGTTCCGCTTCGGAGACTTGGAAATGACCCCTTTGATAGAAGAGATAGGGTGCCTAGTGGGTATCCCTTGGGAGACTCCAGGTTTGCTTATGCCGGAAAACCGCAAAAGTAGAGGCTTTTTTAAGATGATGGGACCCAAGAAAAATCCCGACCTCTCTTTCTTGAAGGACTCCTACATACCATTTGACTTCTTGTACGAGAGATATGGCCACAGCAAGTCCTATCGCACCTACGTGGACGAGTTCTCCCTCACTTCTTTGGGACATATACATAGAAGGGTCTTTGTGTTCATGTTTTTCTTCTTGGTAATGATAATTTTCCCTATGAACAAGGATAGGATCCACACCAGACTAGCCATGGTGACGAAGACCTTAATGGAAGGAATCGACGGGTAGTCTTTCAGCATAGTACCTATGATCATCGCTGAAATCTATCGAGCCTTGGGAAAGTGTCAGTAAGGGGCTCCACATTTCGAGGGTTGTAATCTGCTACTTCAACTTTGGCTCATAGAACACCTTCAGAAAGGCGACTACAGACAGGAAATCGCGGGGATTGGGATGACCATATCGCTTTTCATCACCCAAAGCGAATGAACTTCATGCTCAACATGTTCACTCAGCTAGAGGACGCCAGTGGATGGGTAGAGTTGTTCGAGAATCTAAAAGAAGAGCAAGTTCAGTGGATGTTTGAGTGGTTCCCAATAGGGGAGTTCATTATCCATTCTCGAGATGCACCATTCCTCATACTCATTGGTCTTAGGGGAACTCATCCTTATGTCCCTCTCCGGGCCATGAGGCAAGCTGGAAGAAAACAAATAATACCTGGATAGAAAAAATGAGTCATTTCAGGGCTGATTTTCAAGATGATGATATAGCCCCCACAGGTGTCACGCTCAACATATATGGCACTGCAAGCTAGTCTTAGGGAAGGAGTCTATTGAACCAGATAGGTATCATACCGGGTGTGTGCCGCACTATACAGGCTGATTGGAAGATGATCACATTGGTTTGGGTCGTCCAGGATTCGTCCATGGTCGTAGGATTATTGATGAGAAAACTGAAGCACAAGTCAAATAAAATCAACAATGCAAGAGGATCCGAGAATGTGAGGATGAACATCGTAAAATATAGGAAGCCCACGAAAATCTAATCAACGAGTGGAAGGACTTGGCTGTCAACGCCAACAACCGTTTGGGATATTTGGAGTGAGGTATGGTGGAATTAGAAGGGAAGTTCCTGAAAAGAATTGAAGACTGTTAGAATGATGAAGGAAGTGCAGGCGGACATCTGACCCGAGCCTCTCTGCTGTTAGGGATGCGCGAATTGATGCAGCTGTACGAGGGAGGCAAGAGTACCGAATCTGGGGAAGGTCCTTCAGGGACCAAGTAGTTAGGATTTTTATTTTTCTGCTTTCTTAATATAATAAGGCCACTAACCATTAGTGACGTCTTTATCATTCAGTTGTCTTGTTTTTATCAATAAAATGAGACATTTAGCATTTTAAGTTCTCCAAATTAAATTTGTCGTTGGGCCTACCTCGGGCACAACAAGTCACCTAAATTAGGAAGCGATTTATATTCCCGCACAATGTGTTTAAATATCACAATATTATTTATCAGAATCCACACTAACGTTTTTACCTTTTGTTTTTCTTTATTTTTTATTCCCCTCCCCAATGGTTAGTTCGTGCATTCTGGCACCATCAGCATACTCTACAAGATCCAAGGGTCCTCCTCCTCCTCTTCCTCCTCCTTCTCCAAGTCCTACAAGAAACAGGAACAAAGGTAAAATGGGAGATACAAGTGCTAGAAAGGAACTTGAGAAAACTTCTCAGAATGCTGCAATTACCAAGGAGACTGCTGCTCATCTGGAGCAAACTTTGCTAATATTTCGAGAGGAATTGGACCAAGTCTGGAACCTGTAAAGCCTGTCAATCAGTCTTGCCACTCCTGACGTTAAAACCCAGAATCCCGCACCTCCACAAAGCACCCCACAACCTCCAATGTAACCCACCCACGCCCAAGCCTACAAAAACACACCACTGCTCATTCCCGAACCTCAAAAGACCAGAACACTCCTCTCTTTATGGACACTATACCGCACTACAGTCAGCCAATCATAAGTGCACATGAGTCAGACTCCCTCACTCAGAATTTGGCCGCTGAGATCAAGAAATTGACTAGCCGAGTTCAAGGTTTCGAAGGTAACAAAGGTGTCGAAGGGTTGAATGACGATGATCTCTATGTTCAGCCAGACGTTGAGCTCCTGGAGGGGTACAAACATCCCAAGTTCGAGATATTCGATGGTACAGGTGATCCCAGGGTCCACTTGAGAATGTATTGTGACAAGTTGGTAGGAGTCGGAAGGGGCAAGAAAATCCGCATGAAGCTGTTCATGAGGAGTTTTAATGGTGATGCTTTATCATGGTATGTTAGCCGGATGCAAAGAAATTGACTAGTTGGGTGAACATGGCATCTGACTTTATGGACCGATTTAGGTTCAACACTGAAAACGCACCCGATGTGTTCTATATCCAGAATCTCAAATAGAAACCCATAGAGATCTTTCACGAGTATGCTACTCATTGGAGGTCAGAAGCTGCTAAGGTCAGACCGGCCTTGGAGGAAGAACAAATGAACACGTTCTTCGTCCGTGCTCAAGACCCGCAGTACTATGAGAGACTGATGCTAATATAGGGCCAAAAGTTCTCCGACATCATCAAGTTGGGAGAAAGGATCGAAGAAGGTATCAAAAACGGTATGGTCACTAACCTCAAGGCATTACAAGCTACCAACAAGGCTTTACAGTTTGGTGGCTCGTCGAAGAAAAAGGATGTAATTTCCATAATGGTTGCGCAATGGAATAATTCCCCTATGAAGTACCAAACCTACCCCTCAACTCCACTCACATATCAACCTACCCTAAGCTACCAAGCACCATCACCCATTTACCAAATTCCACCACCCGTTTAGAAATCACCTCCACCACCCACGTACCAACCCACTTCACCCAGATATTCCCAACCAGCACTTGTGTATCAAGCATACAATTCCCAGCCTTCTCACTACCCGTCACCACCTACCCGCCAAAACTTTCCGCGGCCCAGACCAAAGTTCGATCTGTAAGCCTCCCAGACAATATACCGCCATAGTCGAACAATTATATGAAAAACTTAAAGCAGCCGGTTACATTACCCCTATCCCAGCTATAACTCTAGAAAATCCTTTCCAATGGATCAACCCAAACAAGACTTGCGCATATCATTCTGGGATGAAAGGCCATACCATCGATGAATGTCGCTCGTTGAAAGACAAGATTCAAAATCTGATTGACAACAAGATCATTATAGAAAAAGAGCTCGATCCTAATGTCCACAACAACCCTCTGTCTGACCACAAGGGTGGAGGCATCCACATGATCGAGATTGAAGATGATTGGGACCCCAAGGGGTCAATAAGTTTGATAGTTGAAGGAAATGAACCTAAGAAGCCAGCAGTCACTCTCAGATACATTGTCGTTCAGATTCAGCCCTCTGAGGGCAATGTGGTAAATGTGTCTGTGCCGCTCGAGTTTGAAGCACCTTCTACAAAGTCGCCAGAACTAATTGAGGTTGAGTTGAGGGTTCCAAAGGCGCCCGCACCTTTCGAAATTATTGTGTTACCTCCCAAGGTGCCCATTCCGGTCTCTATGATAGACGTGACTCCATTAAAAACAAATTCTATACCTTGGGATTACACCGTTGAGGCTAGAATGAGGGGAAAGACAATACTGGGGAAGCAATTTCCGCACAGGGCATGAATAGGATAGACAGGATATATACCCCGGAACATTTGGCTGAGTCCAGCAAGCAAGCCTCCGGGCGGGCTGTTAAAAGTGGACCCGATGATCTTTGGAGGAAGGTATAGGCCAAAGAGTACTCATTCGTCGAGCAACTGAACAAAATGCCGGCACGAATTTCTATTCTGGCTCTTCTGCAATGCTCTGAGGCACATAAAAATTCCTTAATGAAGATACTAAGTGAAGCTTAAGTTCCCGGCAATATAACAGGAGGCGAAATGGCCAATATGGTGGGGCAAGTACTGGAAAGCCACAAGATCAGCTTCACGAGGACGAATTACCACCAGAAGGGCTTGGTCACAACAAAGCATTGCACATCACTGCTCAATGCGAGGATCATCTTATCACCAGGATCTTAGTCGACGGGAGATACAACCTCCACATTTGTCCATTGATAACTCTTAGGTCATAGGGTAAAGGATTGCATGATATCAAAGATGGAGCTATCAGTGTCAAAGCTTTTGATGGATCTCAAAGATCCACCATTGGAGAAATTAGCTTGTGCTAACAGATGGGACCTACACGGTTCGATGTCGAGTTCCAAGTCATTGACATGCCAGCATCTTACAATTTGTTGCTGGGGCGACCCTGGATCCATGCCGCTAGGGTTGTGGCATCAACTTTGCATCAACCTATAATACTTTAATGGAATAATCAGGAGGTAATCATTCCTGGCGATGGCAGCAACCCTATATACAGTCGCCAATCCATCCCGATGATCGAAGGTAGAAGGAAAATCGTGAAGAAACCCACCATCACATCGAGCGAGTCAACGCCATAGACAAAGACAAGTGGTAGGAAAACAAGTTCGAGAGCATTCTAAATTGGAGAGGATACGAGCCCGTAAAAGGACTTGGCAAGAATTTCCAGGGCATCACCAAGCTTATCATGTTGAAGAAGCATGGTACCACTTTTGGCATGGGTTATAAGTATACTTAGGAGGAGTTCAATCATTAGTCACCACCATGGAGCAATCCCTACTACCCACTCGAGCACCCCATACCCCAGCTGGAGGAGACCTTTCAGCCAACCGACGTCATATATGGATCTGAGGAAGACGAGGCACTGGCACCAACGAAGAACCTATTTTTGGAGGATGATATAGATTGTTGTGTTATATTCGAAGAGGAGGGGGAAGAAGGACATTCCATTCAAGCGTGAACCAAGGAGAAAACCTCACCAATTGGTCAATCAGGACCACCAAAGCCCGGATAGATTTGGGGTAGCAAGGCTAAACGACGCGTATGCATCGCATTTTACTTATAGTTGATTTTACTTTCCCGCATTGTCTTTACTTTTGAAAATAGCTCCGATGTTTCTAACAGTTATGAATTTAATCGAAAGCATTTTCCGAGTCTATCTTTATATCTCGCTCTTATTATTTTTCTCTACATTTACTTTATTGTCACAGCATTACTATTACATACCTTGATGATGAACCAACAACTATAACTTGCAACGAGGCAATGCGACAAACGGACATAGATTCAGAAGAGGATTAAATACTAGAAGAAGTTGTCAAAGAGGTCGAGAATTTTGAGAACATGTCTAAGTCCAATTTGGACGAAACTGAGGTTGTTAATCTGGGAGACTCAAAAAATGTCAAAGAAACACGTATCAGCGTACATTTGTCATCACCAGAAAAGAAAGAGTATACAGAGTTCATAAGAGAGTATAAGGACATCTTTGCATGGTCCTATGATGACATGACTGCTCTCAGCACATCCATTGTGGCTCACAAGTTGTTGACAGATCCGACATGCTCGCCGGTAAAATAGAAGCTCAGAAATTCAAGCCAAACATGAGTTTGAAAATCAAAGAAGAAGTTACCAAGCAAGTCAAAGCTAGGGTTCTCAGAGTGGTAGAATATCCGACATGGTTAGCCAACATCGTGCCGGTACCAAAGAAGGATGGAAAGGTTAGAGTTTATGTCGACTAACTAGATCTCAACCAGGCTAGTCCTAAGGACGACTTCCCTTTGCCAAATATGCACATATTGATTGACAATTGCGCCAAACATGAGATGCAGTCATTCGTCGATTGCTTTGCCGGATACCATCAGATATGGATGGACGAAGAAGATGCAGAGAAAACGTCATTCATCACGCCATGGGGGATGTACTGTTACAGAATAATGCTGTTCGGTTTGAAGAATGCTGGTGCTACCTACATGAAGGCCATGACCACCATCTTTCATGACATAATACATAAATATATCGAGGTATATGTGGACGACGTCATCATCAAATCTCAGAAAGTTGCAAATCACATGGATGATTTAAGGAAGTTCTTCAACAGACTGAGGAGATACAACTTGAAACCGAATCCTGCCAAGTGTGCATTCGGGGTCCCAGCTAAAAAGTTATTGGGTTTCATTGTAAGTCACCGAGGGATAGAATTGGACCTATCAAAGGTCAAATCCATTCAAGAGTTGCCACCGCCAAAGAGCAAGAAAGATGTAATGAGTTTTTTGGGAAGACTCAACTATATCAGCCGATTCATAGCTCAGTCCACTGTCATTTGTGAACCTATCTTCAAGATAATAAAGAAGGATGCTGACATTAAATGGACTGATGATTGTCAAAAGGCCTTCGACAGAATCAAGGAATATTTGTCAACGGCTCCAATCTTGGTTCCACCCGTGCCAGGGATACCTCTATTGCTTTATCTTGCAGTATTCGATGGAGCATTTGGGTGTGTTCTGGGACAATATGATGAAATGGGGAGAAAGGAGCAAGCCATCTACTACCTCAGCAAGAAGTATACCACGTACGAGGCTCGGTATTCCTTATTAGAGCGCACTTGTTGTGCTCTACCTGGATAACTCAGAAACTGAGGCACTACTTCTGCGCTTCCACCACTTATCTCATATCCATGCTGGATCCATTGAAATATATCTTTCAGAAGCCCATGCCTATCGGCAAGCTCGCCAAATGGAAAATATTGCTAAGTGATTTTGACATCATTTATGTTACCCAAAAGGCAGTCAAAGGACAAGCTTTGGCAGATCACCTCGTCGAGAATCCTGTACGAGGAGAATACAAACCTCTAAAGTCGTTTTTTCCTGATGAAGAGGCAACTTTCATAGGAGAAGATATTGCAGAATCCTATGATGGTTGGAGAATGTTCTTCAATGGAGCCTCAAATTTCAAAGGATTCGGTATAGGAGCAATCCTGGTATCAGAAAGCGGTCAGCATTACCCGGTATCCGCCAAGCTCAGTTTCCCATGCACCAACAATATGGCAGAATACGAAGCCTGAATCTTGGGGCTCAAATTGGCAATTGATATGAACATTCAGGAGCTATTAGTGATCGGAGACTCGGACCTACTTATACATCAAGTCCGAGAAGAATAGGCAACCAAGTATTCCAAGATACTACCCTATCTACACCATGTACAGGATTTGAGGAACAAATTCAGAAAGACGAAATTCCAGCACGTTCCCTGAATACAGAACGAGCTCGCCGATGCCTAGCCACCTTATCGGCTATGATCCAGCATCCAGATACCAATTTTATTAATCCCATCCAAGTCAAGATTCATGAATAACCAGCTTATTGTGCTCATGTTTAGGAAGAAACCATGGGAAACCTTAGTTCAATGACATTAGAGAATACTTGACAACAGGAGAACACCCAAAGCTTGCCAATGCTACTCAGAAGCGCACCCTGCAGAGGTTATCCAACAACTTCTTTGGGATTACTAAGATGTGTCGAGGCAAGAGAAGCAACCAAACTATTGGATGAAGTGCACGTAGGGACTTGTGGACCGCACATGAATGGTTTCATTTTGGCAAAAAAGATACTCCGAACTGGATACTTTTGGATGACTATGGAAACAGACTGCATCCAGTATGTTCGGAGATGCCACCATTGTTAGATACATGAGAATGGGATAAAAGTACCTCTAAACGAGCTGACTGCGACAAGCTCACCATGGTCGTTCGCCGCTTGGGGAATGGATGTTATTGTACCAATCAAACCAACCGCGTCAAACGAGCACACATTTATCATAGTGGCAAATAATTACTTTACCAAATGGGTTGAAGCAGCATCATACAAAGCGGTCACCAAGAAAGTAGTAACATATTTCATCCGTGATCGTATGGTTTGTCGGTTCGGGATTCTAGAATCAATCATCACCAACAATGATTCCAAACAAAACAACGACCTGATGAAGTCGACGTGTGAAACATTCAAGATTAAACACAAGAACTCTACGGCTTACAGACCTCAGATGAATGAAGCTGTAAAAGCAGCCAATAAGAACATCAAGGAGATACTAAGGAAGATGATCAAAAAGCACAAGCAATGGCATGCGAAGTTGTCGCTCGCCTTATTGGGATATCCTACCAGTGTCTGCACATCAACTAGGGCCACTCCTTACATACTAGTTTTTGGTACAGAGGCGGTCATCCCCGCCGAGGTGGAATTTCCCTCTTTGAGGGTCATACAAGAAGCAAAGTTAGATTATGCAGAATGGGTTAAAAGTCACTACGAGCAATTAGCCCTTATAGACGGAAAGAGAATGAATGCAATTTTTCATGCTCAATTATATCATGAAGGAATGTCCAGAGCCTTCAACAAAAGAGTTAAGCCAAGAAAGTTCACGCCAGGGCAGCTGGTATTGAAGAAAATATTTCCGCATCAAGATGAAGCCAAAGGAAAATTCTCCCCCAATTGGCAGGGCCCTACATGGTTCATCTGGTTCTAACTGGAGGAGCCCTTCTCGCTGAAATGGACAGAGAAGTCTGGCCAAAGCCTATCAACTCAGACGTAATGAAAAGATACTACATTTAATCATATGCTTTTTCTTTCGTGATATAATTTGAACTACGTCTGACTTGATTCCCGTTTAAGAGAAGATACATAGGCAGCACTATGGGTTCGGTCACATTTTAACAAAAATTCCATTTTCCCCGCAATTGGAACTAGGGAAGAATTTTGAGGAGGACCCTCAAAATTTCAAAGTCAGCTTGTTAGTATCTTCATCAGCACCGACCTAGTAAAATGAGGAACAATTTTGAGGAGGACCCTCAAAATTCTAGAATTGGTCCATTGCAGTCACTCAGCGCAGCCTCCAGTAGCACCAGCCTAGTAAACTGGGGCAGAATTTTGAGGAGGACCCTCAAAATTCCGGAGAATCAAGGTCTTCGCGTGTTGAACAACGTTGCAGTTGTTGGTTCTTCCAAAATAAAATCTTTTTTTATATATACATGTATTTGAATTTACTAAGTCATGCACAAATATCATTTGCATCACCATCGTTTAGCGACGCTACCCCTATGATACACTACGAGCTAGAGGATACGAACTAACCTCCCTTCTACAGAACTCACGATTTTTCTTTGGATGCAGGAATTCAGGCTACGGATCAAAGCACATTCATTTTTCAGGATGAAAACCCTCAGAGGGTCACTATCTACACCCAACCTTCCCCAGCAGTCTTAATATCGCAACTGTCTATCAGCTAAGAAAACTTACTACTATTCATCCTTTTATATTCCTGCATTTCATAAGGCTATTCTCTGCCTTTCAAGGTTAAGCTCTACCTCCACATTGCATAAGGCTACTTATCGGCTTTTCGAGACTAAGCTCTGTATCCATCTGCATTTTGCATAAGGCTATTCTCTGCCTTTCGTGGTTAAGCTTTACCTCCACATTGCATATGGGTGCTTATCCGCCTTTCGAGACTATGCTCTGTCTCCATCTGCATTTTGCATAAGTCTATCCTCTAATTTTTGAGGTTAAGCTCTACCTCCATATTGCATAACGCCATTATCTGCCTTTCGAGACTAAGCTCTGTCTCCACCAGCATGTTGCATAAGGCTACTCTCTACCTTCCGAGGTTAAGAACTACCTCCATATTGCATAAGGCTACTCTTTGCCTTTAGAGACTAAGCCCTATCTCAATCCTGCATAAGGCTACTTACCTGCCTTTCGAGACTAAGCTCTGTCTCCATATGCATCGCATAAGGCTACCTATCTGCCTTCCGAGACTAAGCATTGTCTCCGCCCTGCATGGCTGAAATATCGCCGCTTTATTTTTCGATTGGCTAAATCATTGCCACCTGAATTTTAAATTCTCGCTTTGGTGGAAAGATTGCCACCTCCTCATGTGTTGAAAGTTGCCAACTTGTTCAAAGGCGTCATAGTTCTGAGGCACCATTTGCATAGCCTGAGAACACCATTTCATGGCCTATGAATCTTTACTTTTTTGCTCTTCATGGCCCGGGACATCATAGTCCGAGGAAGTCATCCTAACCGTCCAAAGACAACACTCATGGTCCAACGTTAACTTGTATCACATTTAAATTATGAACAATATATGCGCACACTGCTCATTTACAGGTACCCCGGCTAGCGAACAACCGTCTTAGCTGGAGTGATCCCGCTCCGGGTTCTTCCTCAAACCATCTAAACCCAAACGTCTCTGCAAGCCCAACCATTCTGTCCTTCCTTTCGAACAGCCATCGACACATTCCGTCAATGGTTTGCGAACTAGAAATGGCCTGATTCATGTAAAACCAGGGATATGAAGGCAGCTCAGAAACTAGGGCACGACCGTAATTCTTTAACAATCGCCATTTTCGGTCAAAATTAGTCATCTTATTTTTACCCGATAACTCTTTCATCCTTCTCGGGTAAAGATGGGCAGTTGTTGATACCCAATTTTTCCCAATATATATATATTTTTGCCCACAACACTTCCAAAATAGTATATGTGCATATATATAAGCACACCAAAAGGTTTTTGGTATTTTTTATTAATTTTTAAACCAATTTATTGCCTATTTTACACAATAAGATCAAATAATTATTCCCAAAATTATCCTTTTGGTGAATAATTTATTTTTTCCTCATATTTACATCAAAATATGATTAACATGAATTTTGCATGATTTTACAAGTCCATTTGGTATTTTTAAAATTAAATTGCATGAAATTGCAATTTTAGCTCACTTCAAGATTTAATAGAAATTTTAATTAAAAAACTAGTCCTAATATTTTTGTACTTACATATTGTTTATTAACCCAGTATTTTAATTTGATTTTTTAACATATTTTACTATTTCTATAAATTCAAAAGGGAAAATGGCAATTTCAATTTTGACCTCATTTTCTTTCAATAATAGCCTAATTTGCACCCCAATTTTAACCCCAAATCCCCCGACCCAATTTCATTTTTACCCGACTCAGACCCGACTAACCAAACACGTCCAATTTTCTCTTTTAATATTGGTCGTTGATCAATTTGATCAACGACCCACACTCATCCATACCTTTTTTAATTCCTAACTACCCATAATCGTAATTCATTTCCCAGAAACAGCCTCCCTTGAAACCCCTTTCATCCCCAAATCCTCTCTAGCCCTCTCCGGAACCCTAACCCTATCCCACCGGTCTCCGCTTCGTTCCACCGGCATCCATGGCATTCCAAGCCCTGGGTGACCTATACTCACCTCCATGGGCCCTTATACTCCTATTACTTGAGGACTCAAGGTCCGAACTTGAAGGTTCTTACTCAGATCACCGCCGATTCAAGTTTTACGACCATCTCCGACTCATCTCCGGCATGTCTTAGCCTTATGAGTCCATCTCGACTCAGACCAGCCCCTTTTCCAGACCCTTCTCATTTCTAGGGTTTCTCCGAAACCCTATTCCATTTCATGGTTTTCTTGTTTCTCTCTAGATCTACTTTAGATCCGTCCTATTTATGAGATTTTCAAAGTATTTCTTACATCATTTAAGTTTCTGCTTTCAAAACTGTTCGAACCTAGGGTTTCCTCAATTTTTACTTGTTGTATTGTGATTTCTTATGTTATTTTGCTTTGCTGTAACTCTTAAGTGTTTCCACTATGGTATCTATGTATTTTTTCTTTACTATTTCCTCTTATGGGTTTCCTGGCGATCTCTTTTCTGTGTTTTCTTTCATTATGTTTCCATGAAACGTTTGTTCCTTTGGATCTTCTTGAGTTTACTTTGCCTGATTTTTTATGCTTTCATTTTTACATTTGACCTATGGCAGAAACCCTAAAAATTTGGGGGTTTCCAGACCCCTTGTATGTGATTGATTTTCTTACCGTGTTTGAACTGGTTTGACTACAAAAACCCTAATTTCTAAAGTTCGTCTCATGTTTTCTGTGTCCTCTGGTTCTTGCTAAGATTTGCAAGACCTTCTATCTCATGCTATCTGGCGCTCTCTTTTAGATATGTTATTCTGCTCTTGATTGCATGACCACTTTGCTTTGTTTAAATCTAGCCTTTGCGTGTTTAAGTTTATGCACTCTTTATAGTCATACCTCCCCCTCTAAAAAATAACCCCTAATTTTGGGATTAGATTTCAGACTACCATTATGTAAGCTTGATTGATTCTTTCCTTGTCTGAATTGAGCCTGTTTTCTGACTTGGTTCATTATCGATTTCGAATCATTGCTTCCATGATTTACTATGTACTAGTTGATTTACTTCTTACCTTATTTACCTAAACCGCATATTTGAAGAGCTTCTCGTATGTGTTTACCCTTTATTGCACGACATGTTACTTGATTTTCTTTCCTTAAATAAAATTCTGCCCTTACCATTCAAGTTCGAACTCCTTAATTAAAGGAATTTCCCTCTCTTGAATGATTCTAATTGATACTGAATTATTTTTTGCCCGTCTTACTTGCCTGTTTTCAAGGTATAAATACCCCATTCCTTTTCTTCAAACACATGAACAATTAAGTTCAAAGACACACACACACACTTAAAGCTCTCTTCTCTGCATTCTACACTTCCTGCTGCTTGAACTCTCGTACATTTGGGAGTTTTCTGAGTTTGTTCCTGTGTATTCCTGGCTTTCTGTTTGCTACTATTAGTCTGCTATCCTAGAATTATAACTGGTATGCCCTTCTATGCTCTATAAGCATCCTTATTCAACTTCTCTGCTTCTACCCATTTTTGTATGTGTTCATTTATGCTTTCATGCACTATTTAATTACTTTCAAGCATGTTAATCCCTTTCCCATGTTCGTTTTATATGTGAGTTTGTACTGGGTCATAAAAACATTATGAATTGCTGTATGAGATTCAGGACTAGACTCTTTTGAGTCACTACTCGATTGCTTTCCCCATTCCCTTTCCTCTCAATGTGCTGAGCTCTAATTTGGGTCTGTTATGTCCTGATCATCGTTCAGGCATGAGTTTGACTCTTTATGAGTCTGCTCTTATTTGTTTGAATCTGAGAGGGAGGTTAGGGGTGTGCCAGTCTATGCCATGATTGGGTATGACCACCTCTTGCTGAGGTTCCTCTCTCACTTTACACCTAATCCTAGCTCTTATGTCCTACCCCCTATGGTAAGCCATGCTTAGGGACCCTAGAATTCTCTCTGAACATGGATACCTAAGGGCTGGTAATTCCACACATCGCACTACTCTGTCACAACTCTCATTCTTTAGAGTGTAAGCATTGCCTAAGCTCTTGAAAACCTTTGGAACTTTGAATCACTCTAAGAGAAGGCCTTGGAATCTGGAATCTGGATTTGGTGAAAAAACATGTGTTGGATATTAAAGGTTGCATTGAGCCTCCTCAGGTATGACATTAGTTTGATGTATTTATTCAGTCTTTTTCTTTCCAGTTTTATAATAACTATGTAAAAGAAACTTGGGGGAAAATATTAGTAAATGGTGTGGGAGGGGTATATGTTGCCTGCATAAGTCAAAGGGTAGAAATCCTACCTATGGATCTTTTATGCTTTGAATTGTCTAGAAATCATTTCTATAGGATTTTCTAATGCTTAAAATCATCTAGTTGCCATGCCTATAGGTTTAATACTTCCAAGTTACCTAGATAACATCCCTATAGGGTTTAACGTTTCATATGTCGCAATCATTAGAGATCCTGCCTATGGGACTTTAACATTCACCTAATAAATTGCATATAGAAACCATGTTTGTAGGAGATGCATGCGCATTAGGAAAACTATAGGGTAACTAAAACGTTCATGTATTTACAAACTCTTTAACAGGCTTTAAAATCCAATATAGATATCATGCCTATAGAACTCCGTCTCAACTTGTTTGATCCGTTTTAAGCAATAACAGCCCGTTTGCTGGCCCTTAATGCCCTAATGTAATGTATTCAAAAAAATTCTTGTAAATCAGTATGCTTTTAAACTCTTCAAATCTGCATCTTTTTCTAAACAGTTCTTTTAAACATTCTGCCTAAACATTTTACTCAATCCCTGAAATCGTCTTTGAAATAGTCCTGTAACTCACACTTTTTCTTAAGATATTCCTACCTCTGAAACTCTTTCATAAGTCTTCTGCATTTTTTCTTACTCAAACAGTCTGCTGATTGCAAATCCATTCACAAACTTGCTGCAGTCTTTACTTACTTTTAATCTCTTCTGCATTAAGACTTCAATAACTAACAATCACGCTCGAGGGGCTTGATGCAGACTTTTTGTCCAACTTTATGAGTTGAATTGATTCGTCTGCCTCTTAATTTCTTAAATTTAATTAAATATCAAATTAGTATATACAAGTCATGCTAAACTAGTCGCTATGTGATTTACGGGGTTTTGTATGAGCCTTTGAGTGTTTGCTTTGTACCCCACTTATTTGCTATTTGTTTTAATTGACGCCTTAGTATTTTATCCTTTTAAACTCCATATATGCCTTCATCCCGTTTCTTCCCTTTTAGTATTAGAAGTCCAAATACCCCTGGACTGATAGGCTGGGGCGGGTATTAGTATACAATAAGTAATCGAGAACTAATCACGTTTAAATACCTTAACAGGGTAGGAAGGGTAGAATATGGATATGATGACTGGTGCGTTAATATCTCGTGTGAGAATGATTGCTGGATATTACACCAAAGTGATCCATAATATATTTAACCCTAGGATCCTGTCACTTCTTCCTTATTAATGCCTTATTTTAGACTAATGTTTTCAACCAAAATCCATCTTCTAAAAACAACTTGTGTCTTTCTTCTTTTAAAATTTTCAACTTGCTATGTTTTCCGACGTGCAAACTTTGCTTGTTCATTCCTACTCTTCTTAAAGTCACAATTAAGCAAGATCGGGAACCATACTAGTGGATTTTGAGGGGTTCCTAATACCTTCCCCTCGATATAATTTAGAGCCCTTACCCGAACACTGGTTTTTTTCTTTCAAATCTCTCTTCTTTCGTCTAAAAGTGTCCTAATGCACTATAATCATTACGTGACGACTCTCCAAAATCCATAGCCCCAAATTTCCCAAATGGGGATAAAAGAGTCATTCCACCCATAATGTCGTAAACCTAATCTCTCCTTTGAAAAGGGGGCATCGACACCCGACGTCTGAAATGCCCATCAGTGACGTACTCTCCGCCTCTGAGCACAGTAGCTCAAACAACGGCTCCAGATTCTCCTCTTGAAGCAGTAAGTTCTGCTCCGTCGGGATGTCGACGTAAATGAGTTGCCCTTTAGAACGCACCGTTATCCGGGTGTGGCCATCCTGAAGCATGCAGGCATCGTCAGGATCCAGGTCGGACTGAGAGTTAGACCCTTCGCCCACGGCCCCCTTCCCTCTGCCCGCAGATCGGGAAGTTGAGGCTCCCTCCCCGCCAACACCATGGCACCTGATTCACCAACCAATGTAGTTGGTGAGGAACCACCTCCCCTCTCAGCAACCAGAACTGATAATTGAACAGCCGAAGCAGCAGTGTCACCTTGGCCTGAGCCAACCGGGGAAACCCCTACTGAATGCCCGCCCTCAAGGGCAGGTACTGCCGCTGGAATTTCCTCCAAGTCCGATAGTGGGGAGTCCAAGTTTATCACCGCCGGAGCTAGCGTAAATGCAACCCTACGCCTGACCAGTGACCTATTTGCTTCCTCCTCATCCTTGCTCGGAGCCAACACCTCCTTGAGGCTACGATCCTCGAAGTCTCCTCGACCCGAGGTGTAGATCATGTTGGGGAATGGGCCGCCGAGGATTCAACTGAAGCAGCCCTCGGCACTGGAGAAGGTGCTGGCATTGTTACAAGTCTCGTACTGCGCCCGGCTTGCGAAAAGCTGATTGAGGCACCCTCACGCGGCGTGCCCTCCCTAATAGGAGGAAAAATAAAAGTTAAGAAGAATCAAACTGGAATAAAATGAATACAGAGCGTAGCTAGAATTCTCACCCAAAGCAGGCATGCTACCGTACCTTTCCCAGAAAGATGGCCACGTGCGAATCCCCGCCGTGTGAGGAGCACGGATTTGATCCATTCGCGAATGCCGGGCAGTGGAGCCAGTGGCAGTTGTTCAGCTACGAATAAGAGGCAAGGTTAGCACTTTACAGAACAGGACTAAAAAAACGAAATTAAGAAACTGACGAAGAGAAAGACTTACGTGCATGATTCCATGCCTCTAGGAATCCAGTGGCACACGCCACCACATGTTCAGTCCTGATATAGAATAAATTTTCACAAGTATGAGGCTCAACCACATCATCAAACTCCACGGTCAAACCCCTCGCCCTACGAGGGACGGCCTGAATCATCTTACCACGGACCCTCTGAGGAGCGTAGAGGGTCAACACGTGCCGCAACGTGATCTCTCTCCAGGCCAGCTCAACATATTTTAGGAGCATGGCAGAAAACTTGTGAAAGGATGGAACGAGTTGGCAAGGACATACTCTATAGTGATTGAAAAAGTCCACCACCAACATCGGAAGGAGGATCTGAACCCCAACCTAAAAGGATAAGCGTAGAAAGTGCAATACCCCCTACGGTTGGTATGGACCCTCTCCTCACGCCTAGCAAGGGATATATCGCCGAATCGAGGAATGCACCACTACACCCGTAGCTGGTCGATACCCACTTCCCCCATTAGTGGGGCTTAATCCACCTGATCCTCCCCCTCATCGGCGGTGAAGTCAGTCGTCGGACCTCAGGG
Source organism: Nicotiana benthamiana (assembly GCA_034376525.1). Taxonomy (NCBI): domain Eukaryota; kingdom Viridiplantae; phylum Streptophyta; class Magnoliopsida; order Solanales; family Solanaceae; genus Nicotiana; species Nicotiana benthamiana. Next base: position 48,915,224 of record CM067340.1, on the reverse strand, counting down.
AAAGGATAGAATATCGGCCACCGACGGGACCCCCCTAATTTCTGCCGATTCAGTGGCTCTCCCGGCGGTAGACGATCCCCCAGCCGCCGGAATAGTCGCCGAAGCAAGAGTAACACGAGAACTGCTTGCCATTTTTCGATAGATAAACGGGAACATAGTAAGATTCACGAGAAGGAAAACAAAAACACCGACGAACAAGAAAGAAAATGAACCAACAGACAAGAAGCTTCTTCAGAAATCTCACCTAAACAAATATGGAAACATAAGAGATTAATGACACAACCCCTTATTTATAGGCAACACAAGTGGCGTTTATGAATTCTAATAACTATCATTAACTGAACAACCAATCGCAAAGCGGTTCAGTTCTACAGAAACATGCGTCATTATAATGAGCACATGAAATGGCTTTTCAGTTACAAACTAACGATTTACCTTCGGAACGGTTACAACGACCGGAGGTTATATAAAAGACGTTCTATACGCCTTCGAACTACGGAAGTCGTCAAGTTGCGTGCTAGGCACACTCATAGTCCTTTCGGACACATGGCATACGACTCGACCACGTAAGACAAGGTTAACACTTAATAAGGCCATCCACAGTATTAAGGCTATGTCTATCTCAAGGCCGTCTACAGTATTAAGGCTATGGCTATCTCCAGTATGTAAATGGCTAAGGCTGTCCACCGTATTAAGGCTATGGCCATCTCCATTATGTAAACGGATAAGGCCGTCCACAATATTAAGGCTATGGCCATCTCCAGTATGTAAATGGCTAAGGTCGTCCACAATATTAAGGCTATGGCCATCTCCAGTATGTAAACGGCTAAGGCCGTCCACAGTATTTAGGCTATGGCTATCTCCAGTATGTAAACGACTAAGGCCGTACACAGTATTAAGCCTATGGCCATCTCCAGTATGTAAACGGCTAAGGCGGTCCACGGTATTAAGGCTATGGCCATATCTAGTATGTAAAAGGCTAAGGTCGTCCACAGTATTAAGGCTATGGCCATCTCCAGTATGTAAACAACTAAGGCCGTCCACAGTATTAGGGCTATGGCTATTTCCAAAGCAATATTATCAATGAAAGATCTCTACCTTCCGCACCTTAATAAATAATATTTGTCTCGTGCATTTTCTATTTGGTCTTTTAATTATTACGATCTTCTATGATTGACCCTATATATTTTTTAATTGTTTTTAGACTTATAAAGTATATGATAATTTTGAGCTAAACACAAACGGTCTCACCTAAGTTTGGTTCTCATACCATAAGAAAGAACCAATGAGTGATAAGTGATCAAATAGTGAAAAACAAAAACAATTTGAAACTATGTTTTTTTTGTGAGTTGACTTTTAATTGCATAGAATTTGTTATTTAACACAAAACAGTAAATAACCTTTACCTAGTATGAAATATAACATAGTAATGCTATCTACTAATACATTATACTTGTTGTTTTTTTCTGATGTAAATATAGGACAGCAATTAGAAGAGAAAGTGTGTTTTGTATTGATTATATTCATAACTTTTTGTCCTACAATGGTTATTTTCCTACCTCTATATTGGTCCCGGTGACGAAAACCAAGTGTTTATTTCAATTAACATCAGCATCTTCTCTTGTCAGGTGTTTTAAATAAGGAAATTTTACTATAAGGTGAGAATCAACTGAAAGTTTGAATAAAAAAAAATTCAAATTGCTTCTCCCTTTAATTGTTTTCAGAGATATTCAGTGAAAATTTAGTAGTATAACCAGTTTTTACACTGGTTAATTAAAAATAGCCAGCGTTTATCAGGCCAATGAAAAATAGTCACTATTTTACTGTAACAGGGACCGGTGCCGTATAATATACGAGAGTTCTGGTGCATTTGTGTACGAACTCCAGCATATTATGCTGGACCGGTATACTTTGCTAACTCCTGTAAAATTTGCGGGATACTGGAGCACTAATGCTCCAAAATCCAGTATATTATTTTGTACATTTATACTTGCTAGAACTTCCGTAAAATATGCGGGTATTTCCAGTATAATTATGCTGGAACTCCAGTAAAATTTACGGGCGTATTTACGAATTTTGAATAGTGTTTTCGATAACTTTTGAAACTTGACCATTTTTCAACGACCAGTGAAAAATCTAGTCCAGCATAATTATGGTTGAACTTCCGTAAAATATGCGGGAGTTCCATCATAATTATGCTTGAACTCCCGTAAAATTTGTGGGAGTTCCAGCATAATTATCCTGAAACTCCCTTAAAATATGCGGGAGTTCAAGCATACTTATGCTGGAACTCCAGTAAAATTTACACTCGTATTTTAAGAATTTTAAACAGTATTTTTGATAACTTTTGAAACTTGACTATTTTTCAACGACCAGTGAAAAATCTGGCTATTTTTAAATTTCTCACATATATATATGCTGGCAACATCAATTCGGCCCTGAGCCCATATACAGCCCAGCTAAAGCACGGAGCCCAGTTAGGTTAGTGGATGGATCATAAGTTTGGGCCGTAACGATGTGGGAGGAACAGGAAGTTTTTGGGCTTAGACTTGGAGACAAAAGGACCATATACTCTATTGCTATGTGATGGACACAGAGTACAAAGTTGATATATAAGTTAGGTTTGTGATCCACTTATGGATTATTTTAGAAAATTTTATCCTCTATAGCAAAGCTTTACATCTCATTTATTATAAATAAAAATTCTTTTAAAATATTATTTTTTATAATTACCTTTTAGTTTTTATAGCAAAATATGTATTTACGATCGCTTTCTACCGTTTAAAACATTAAATATGCTATCTAATATTTTTTTCTCATATTCTTTCAGTTTATATCTCTCTCTCACAGCGCCATTGTCTTTCCCATTGTTGAACCATGATTCTTCTTATTTGCAGGTTCTCTCTCTAAATTGTTCTCAAACTCTAGAGTAGATTTGCTGGATTTCATCTCTGTTAACATGAGTTTCAAAATGTCTTGATCAAAGTTTCTGATATGAGTTGTATCATTTTTCAAACTGGATCGGACATGGTCTGTTCATAGTTGAATTGATTTTGAATGTTGACATAGAAGAGGAAAAGACATAGGAAAGGGTGGCAGTGGCTAATCAGAATAGGATTAGGTTTGGGATTTTTAGTTTGTACAGTAGTTTTCTATTCTTTTATTTAGATGTATTTATATGCATTTTATAAGGCATACATATTTATACATTGATTTTCTCTTCTTGTATTTAAATGTATATATATGTATTCGACAAGGCATGGACTAATTTTTATTTTGTACTGTAATTTTTGACTGTTGTATTTAGATGTATTTATATGTATTTGAGTTCATACACCAATATTTTAAAATACATTGTTAGTTCTATCATTTTGATATTATTCATCAATCAGTTATGCATTCAATCTAATTGTATTCATATGTATTTTCAACCTAACTCTATCCATAAGTATTTGGAACAATAATACAATGAAATACAATAAAATACTCTCAAGCAAATAGAAAATCAATGAATACAACCAATGAAATATACTCAATAAAGCAGTAATACCATGTAATAGGAATAAATAAAATATAATGAATAAAAGAATAAACTTGAATACATCGAACAATGTGATGAAAAAAAATCTCGAACTATATCAGAAAAAAGATGGACTGAAACTCTGAAGTATGCTCTATTTTTGGGTGCTTAGCATATGATAAATTATCATTAATTAATTGGATTTATAATGTATAATTGATTTAGGTGAGTTATATTAGGAGTGTATCCCGTTAAATTAGCAACTTTTCGTTATTATACAACTGAAGAGACCTATTATTATATTTTATTCATGAATACATGATATGAATACAGCTGGACTGTCCAGTTTTTTAGTCGATCTTTACTACTATATTTATGAATATCGTAGTTCGAATACATCAAACAAATTACCATAACAACTAAAAGGTAGCTACGGAAAGTAATTATGTGTATGGTAGCTATAGGAATGCTGCGGCCAAACGCACACGCAAGTATACGCGGCGCTCAAGTAATAAAGTGACTAAAAGTCGGATGTCGATCCCACGAGGACTTCTGATTAACTATTAACTAAATTAGACTATCCTAATTATCTAAACAAGAATTAAACCTAGAAATATTTGATTCTAAACTAACTAAAACAAAAAAACCAAATAATGAACTAGAACAGAGAAAGAACATATTTTTTTTTATGTTATCAATGTTATGAAAACGATATAGGGTTATGGGCTATCTAGCATTCCTATTGTATTCTTCTATTTAACTGATTAAATAATTCATCTAGTTTATTGGTTGACAGGGTTAATGTTGCTCATAAGAATCTGTCGAGTTCTTACTAGCCTATTCAAACTAACTTAACGCCTATATGTCAATGAAGTTAGAGTCAATAAGAACAGCATTTATAATTCCTGTAAATCAACCAAGCAAGGCAATTAGGTATATGTCTATCCTAACCGCGAATTCGTTCCCCAATGCCCAGGTTCAAGAACTTGCTCTACTCAATCCTATATGCAATCCAGAATTCTCATTTTCGAGTTCAAATCACGATTCGTAGATAGTATTCAATTGGTGATGAAGCAACCAAATAATTAAGTGCAAGATTGAATAAATAAACCAATATGATAAACTAAGAAATCAAAATCAATATCCGAATAACAATAGTCATGAAAGAACCACAACCCTAGAACTTTAAGTTTAGATCCAGATAGAAATGGTAGCAAAACAACAATTCATACAAAGAAACATAAAATTACTAAGTTTGATGGAAGAAAAGATGAAACCCTGCCTCTACGGCGGCTCTGTGCTCTTCCTCGTTCAAAAAGTTCTCTAAAAAATGTTCTAATATGAATATATACCAAGTAGGGTTGGGCCCAAACAATGATATCTTCTCCAATGTGAGAAATGACACTTTTCCTGGGTCAAACTAGCGCGGTCGCGCACCATGGCGCACATCTGGGCAACTTTCTGTCCCGGACGCGCTAAAACTACCGCGGCTGCGCTAGTTTTAATTTTTCACCTTTTGCAGTTACGAATTCGGAAAACCATAAAACATAAACATTGTAGCCCTTTGAGTTAGAGTTCAAACCATATATTATAGATCCAAGTTGGAGTTCTGAAAGAAATGTTATGCCTATTTTACTAGACACTGCGCAATCTGCCCATTAGATGCTTCGTCCGCTCTAACTATTATTCGTTGACCCCCAAACGCGATTCCGACTTAATTCGTTGAACTTTTACTCATATTTCAAAGCTCTAAATCACTTGAATTCATTCCATAATATCTACATAGCTCGGAATCACTCCTACAAGGCATAAAACACACAGTAAATGCATGCACTAGTGATTAAAGCGCAAACTTAATCAAAGTGCAGTAAATTTGAGTGTAATAAGCGACTAAAATACACAATTATATCCTATCATCAACACCCCACACTTAATCCATTGCTCGTACTCGAGCAATCAAACTACACTTTATATAGACACAACCTTTTTAAATAATTCTCCTAACTCATCACACCAAGAATATTTAAAATAGATTAAGCACAGACGCGTAACATCTTTACCTCAAGATTTGACTCACAAGTACCACGCATTATCACTCGCCCACTTACTCTAACATAGAGGTTATTGTCATTACCTTTCCTTCATGAATCAAGTGCCGTCACACAAGAAAAGAGAGCAGTTTCACACAATAAAAATTAAGAATACTTAGGAACTCAGGGTAGAAAAATTCACTCACTCTCAGAAATAACATTCATATGCCACAAAAGATGCACCATAAGCTTGCACGTAGTCCTACTCTACTAATCGATCTCATTCAGTCTAGGATCAAGTAGGACATTATTTGGCTGTAGTGTAGGCTGCGGGACGGGTATGATACATTTAGATATAAGATTAACTACACCTCCCTAAGCACTTTAATACATACACTTTAATATTGAAAACCACACACTTATGTCAAACCATAACTCCACATTCACATCAGTATATATCAACTCCCCAAATTATTTAAGCACAATTACATCAAGAGTCACCACTATCGAAGAATATTTTTCAAAGCAATACAACTATTTTTTTCTTTTTCAATTCAAGTGGCTCTTTCTCATTCAAATCAGTGCACCTTTCTCCTTATTTCATTAGTTCCACTCAAAATCCAAATCAACCACCTCACACTTTAACTTTTACAAAGTTCATAACAATTTAAGTGCTCGTAAGAGGTGAAAATGGTTCAAATAGATGGTTAATTCAAACAAATGGGTAAGGCTTGTACTGTGGTTGCCAAAGAAACATGATTACAAGCTCAAAGGGGTTAACTAGGATACACAACAATTAGGCGGATAAAATATTTATATGGCTCAACAAAGAAAAACCTATATCACTTCCAAGACTGAACAAAACTACTATTTCGCTTTACAAACACACGGGGCAAGTTCTAGACATCAAATGCAATGCACAGAATAATACAAAAACTTACACACATGGCACATAACTCACTCAAGATTGGACTCATTAAGACACTCTAGTCAAAGAAGTTAAGCAAAGTTAAGATCATACAATTTAAGGTACTTATACAAGAGTCAAAAACTGAGCCTAAGCGTCACAACCAAAGTACTCACTATTCTCAAGGCATAACCAAGTCAAGAGATATTTCTTCAATTCAAAGCACAACACCATGGCTTCTCTTCGTAAAAAATTAAAACTACCTACACCTGGTTCAAATAAAACCCTTAGAAAAGAACCGTGGCATAAAAAAAAGTAAGGGGGAGTTACTACACTACCTAAGAAAAAAAAATCTTTTTGGTGTTGTCTCTAGACTAGCTTCCCTCAAGAAAATTCAAAAGGAGGTCATCAGGAAGAGTCTCATATTTTTTGATTTTTTTTTTCCGTTATTCCTAAATAAAAAAATTATTCAATTAAACTAACACAACTAAAATAGCATAGAAAGTCACTCACACAATCTCCCCACCCCACACTTAAAATTGTGCAATGTCCTCAATGCACACCATAAATAATAAAAGGGTAAAAGAGACTCCCTGGTAGGCCAAAGGCCGAAGAATTAGCAGCTGACGGGATACTCAGACTTCTCCCAGGTATGATTCTTTGTGCGGGTACCTCACACTTAGTTTCAACCACCTGCTCGCTTTTTGCACACTTCCATTGGCTTTTCTTCTATGCTCATACTCCTACAAAAAAAATTCTACAAAGATAAAAAAATAAAATAAATAAAAATAAATAAAAATAAAAGAAAGTAGTAAAGATGAGTTGCCTCCCAACAAGCGCCTAATTTAAAGTCGCGACATGACTTGAACCAATTTTTGTCTCCACCTTGAACTTATGAATTGAACCCCTAACATGGCAATCAGTCTGTGGCTATGCACCTTTGGTGGGGCTACAAATTTAAAGATAACCAGGCCAAGTAATAAATTTTTAACTCTGCACCTCTCGGCCTTTAGATGAGGAATGTAATTTTTGCTTTTTGGCACAACAAATTCAAGAATATAGGAGCTCTCATCCTCACTCTTTGACCCCTTTATTGGTTCAGATGGCTCGATTATTATCTTACTATCTAAACACAATGTGGAAAAATGATTGGCATGAGGTCTAATGCGCTCTAACTCATGAATTTTACAACTATTTGCATCCTCATATGTACATGCACTCAAATCTCCCAAAGTAATGTTATCTACTCCCTCACATGACTCTAGAACACTCTTCTCAATATCGGCATCCTCAAGAAAAATAGGGTCTAGTGATTGGTATTCCCGTATTAGCTCCTCAATTTGGTCTAGAAGATTTTTTTCAGCTTCACACAACTCATTATTAAATTGTTGGGCGTTACACGCATCAACCTTTGCACTCAAATCCGCATCTAAGTTACGCACAGCCAAGCCAAAATTATCAATTTTATGTGCAAGCTCATCTCTTTCCTTAGACAAATAATTCACCAACGTTGCTAGAATACAACGCCGTTTCGCATATTCGACTAAGTGAGAATCTTTCCCAATACCAACCCTTACTCCCATATTCAAATTCAGATCTCCAAGAGGTCAATCCATGACAAGCCATAAAAGATGGGCCATAAAAGACTTTCGTTAACCAAGTGTCTTCATCAATAACCTTATCTCCGAATATTTCATCCCCGGATGTCATGTTGAGAGAACTAGAAACACACTAAGAGAAAAAGTCAAATAGTTATAAATTACAAATATTTAGAAAAATAAAAAATAAAAAAAAGTCTTGTAGAGATAAAAGTAAAAGTCTAATTTCAAAAAATAGTTAATTTCTAAGTCCCCGGCAACGGCGCCAAAAACTTGTTGCGGCCAAACGCACACGCAAGTATACGCGTTCGTCAAGAAATAAAGTGACTAAAAGTCGGATGTCGATCACACGAGGACTTGTGATTAACTATTAACTAAATTAGACTATCCTAATTATCTAAACAAGAATTAAACCTGGAAATATTTGATTCTAAACTAATTAAAATTAAAAAAACAAATAGTGAACTAGAACAGAGAAAGAGCCGATTTTTTTTATGTTATCAATGTATGAAAACGATCTAGGGTTGTGGGCTATCTAACATTCCTATTGTAGTCTTATATTAAATTAACTAACTAATTTATCTAGTTTATTATTCACAGGGTTAATGTTGCTCATAAGAATTTGTCGAGTTCTTACTAGCCTATTCAAGCTAACTTAACGCCTATATGTCTATGGAGTTAGAATCAACAAGAAAGCATTTATAATTCCTGTAAATCAACCAAGCAAGGCAATTAAGTATATGTTTATCCTAACCGCGAATCTGTTCCCCAATGCCTAGGTTCAAGAACTTGCTCTACTCTATCCTATATGCAATCAAGAATTCTCACTTTCGAGTTCAATTCATGATTCGTACATAGTATTCAATTGGTGATCAAGCAATCAAATAATTAAGCGCAAGATTGAATAAATAAACCAATATGATAAACTAAGAAATCAAAATCAATATCCGAATAACAATAGTCATGAAAGAACCACAACCCTAGAACGTGAAGTTTAGCTCCACATAGACATGATAGCAAAACAACAAATCATACAAAGAAACATAAAATTACTAAGTTTGATGGAAGAAAAGAGAAAACCGGCCTCCACGGCGGCTCTATGCTCTTCCTCAGTCAAAACTTTCTCTCAAAAATGTTCTACTATGTATATATACCAAGTAGGGTTGGTCCCAAACAATGATACCTTCTCCAATGTAAGAAAGAACACTTTTCCCGGGTCGAACTAGCGCGGTCGCGCATCTGGGCAACTTTCTGTGCCCGACGCGCTAAAACTAGCGCGGCCGCGCTAGTGCGAATATTTCATTCGTTCTGAATTTGGGAAAACATAAAACATAAAAGTTGTTTCCCTTTGAGTTATATTTACAACCATAAATTATAAAGCCAAAATGGAGTTTTGAGCGAAAAGTTATCACTATTTTACTAGACACTGCATAATCTACCCACCGAATGCTTCGTTCGCTCTAACTATCATCCGTTGACCCCCAAATGCGATCCCGAATTAATTCGTTGAGCTTTTACTCAGATTTCAAAGCTTTAAATCACTTGAATTCATTCCATAACATCTATATAGCTCGGAATCACTCCTACAAGGCATAAAACACACAGTTAGTGCATGACACTAGCGATTAAAGCGCAAACTCAATCAAAGTGCAATAAATTTGAGTGTAATAAGCGACTAAAATACACAATTATAGCCTATCATCAAGGAAGTTAATAACCTTTAAACAATACTTATCACAATAAGTAGGATATGAGTCCAAATCGATTACTCTCTCCATACCAGTTTATATGTATTTACCCCAAAAATGAGTAACGATTAAATTTATACGCGGTTTAAAGGATACGTGATTTAATTCAATACAAATAATTAAGAATAACAGATGAATGGATTAAATATATAATAAACGATCACACCAATTGCAATACAATGACCAAATCTGATCTTGGATTGAACAGTAGGACACGTCCTCGATTAGACCCTCAGATTAAGCCTGATTACGAATGGAGAAAAGAACAAGTGAGTAGTGCCTTTAACCGCGGCTAGAAGATAAAATGAAATTTTTATTGCTTTAAATTGCGTGTTACAATGTGTCAGACTAATGAAAGACTTTCCATTTATATAGTAGGAGAATTTCAGTCCTAGTATAATTCTAAAAAAGGTAAAAATCTTCTTTTTCGGTAATTGTTGATCCATAATTGATACTGCACGAGATTCGCGTCGTAATATCCAATTGAGGGCGAGTATTATTGACCCTCTATCCGTCATGCATATCCGTCCACCGCGTCTCCCGAGGTCTAGAAGTTATACTTAGTATGTGGTATGTTGCTTTACCATGCCCGATATCGTATATATCATCCATTGCTTTACCATGCAAGTGTTTCTGGCCTTGATTATTACCTCGCGGACCCGTGCTTTCCCTTCATTCTTTCACCTGAGAATCGGGGAAGGCATTACCTCCGATTTTACCGTACACAATATGGCGGCATCTAATTTGACACAGAGTTCAAGAGGAAGAATTTTTTTGTTTTGATATTTGTGGTCCAAATAAATCATAGATATTTGCTTGGCTATAAATTATTTCATTAAAATTAATGTAGGAAGTTTAAAGTTGAACTGTTTCTAAATACGAAAGTATGATGTTTTATTAAATATACTAAAAAGTAAAGTATGATATATAAACTGAAAGAATGGGCATAATTCAGGTATAACATACACGTAATTTTATTATTTTGTAATATTAAACTTGTCTTGTACTTTTCTTGAGTTAAAAACTTAAAATTTCCGTTTAATTAATCTTGCATTGAATTTCATATACTTGATTTCGGGGGAAAGTTCATGTACTTAATCAAAATTCAAGTGAATCTAACATGTAAATGCAACGAATTCGGGTGATCAGATTGGACGTGTACCGTTACAGCCTAGCCGGTAAAAACTTACCCGCACTGAATATTTATACCAAACCGATATATACATGACACATGTCTTTTATATGAACTTTAATTATTTAATCATGGTAAATTATATGCATTCTCATCTAATATAGTTTGGTATAACCATAGTGAATTAATATAGTTTGGTATAAACATCCGATATGGTTCCAAGCCTATACATATAATTCACACTCGTTTACTATGATCTTGCCTTTTACAGAAGTTTGACAACAATGGCAAATAAGGGAAGAAGAAAGAGAGATGATTTATTTCATGAGTCAATGTTACTAAAAAATCAACTATTTTTATGCTTCTAACACCAAAACTTAAACACATTTTATTACTACTATTCAAGAAAATTTTGCATTTCACTATTTATCTATAAAATTAGGTTATCAATTACTATTATTAAGTTATTCGAAACAGGCTCATACGTAAAATAATGTTAAAATAGCACAGTATAGTTAGTTTTTGGACTGGTCATCTAAAAATAGCCACCGTTTATGAAGTCAATGAAAAATAGCCAGTATTTTGTTGCAACAGAGACCGGTCTCGCATAATATACGGGAGTTCGGTGCATCTGTGTACGAACTCCCGCATATTATGCTGGACCGGCATACTTTGCTGACTCTTGTATAATATACGAGAGACTGGAACACCGGTGCTTCAAACTCCAGTATATTATACTGGACATTATACTTGCTGGAATTCTAGTATATTATGCTGGAGTTCTAGTGTACTTATGCTGGAACTCCAGTATATTATGCTGAAGTTCCAACATAGTTATCCTATAACTCCAGTATATTATGCTGGAGTTCCAATATAGTTATCCTGGAACTCTCGTATAATATAGTGGAGTTCAAGCATATTTATGTTGGAACTCCAGTATAATATACTGACGTATTTCTCGGGGTTTAAACAATGTTGTCGCTCAATTTATCTTTAAATGAAAAGTGACTAAATTACGATTACTTTTAATATTGGGCTATTTTTAAATGATCAGTTGTAAATCTGATTATTTTTAAATTTCTCCCTAAAATAATTTGTCAATGTATAACCACAACTTTGAATATCTTATAATTGTAATCTCTAAAGTGCATCCTTGCCAACTGCTATCGTAGCGTAGTTTTAATATACAACATGAATTTTCTTTTATGACGTAATATTTAATTATCAAGAATAGCCTAACAACACTTGCTATTTATAGACTTAAAATTGAAAAGAGAAAGCAGTTTTTTACAATTGTCGGCACGACTTGTTTAATCCTACCAAATTAAGTTGTAATGCTTTATTAAAGTGGAAAATAAATAGTACAATAAAATAACCTTTATCCCAATTCCCAAAACTACAATCTCAAAATAGGCATCTCGGAATTGATTTATCCATGATTTTTCGTGGCTTTATTGAATTAAAAATTAAAAGCTAAGAAAGGAATAGTAGTACCAAACGCATTAGGAATAAAGTTCCAACTAATTAGCTGTTTTTTAAATTATTTTCACAAAAATTCGTGTAATCAAAGACTCATTATTTTTAGTTAACAGCCACTCAAAAGTGCCTTAATAATTGGATTGTGCTGTCCCTTTTAGTTCCTTTTCTTTCTTTTTTGGTCAAATTATGTTGCTCCTCATTTATGTATAACCTGTCCCTCACTTGAAAATTAAGGACTTATGAGAATCCTAAGTGAGACAAAACATGATCTAAAAAAACAGTAACAAAAACATGATTTATAACAAAAGGTAATAGACTACTAAATTTTACTTTAATTAAGTGAGACAGTAATTCAAATTGTCCAATTGAAAATATGCCTATAACAATATTGGGTTCAAAATTAGCTAGTGTAAAATGTCTGAAACATTACATGAACCATTTAACAATCATATGTAGGATTGCGTAATGGTGTTCATAACACGCAACAGAAGACAATAACAATCCTAAGTAGATTTTTTTATGTTTAAAATTTATTTACGTGTCAAAGATCGGATCAAAGACGTACCTGGTGAAGAGAGTCTCGTTTCAAAATTCTTCGATAGTGCGAAGACTATGCGTATCCACACCGAGACCGATCCTTGCTATCAACTCTTTGATCAATGAAACCCGCGAACAAATTGAACGAAGAATATTGTGTTGAAATTTTTCTCAAAAATCTCAACTCAAATTAGAAGAACAAGAAACACTTTTCTTGTAATTGTATTTTCTCTCTTGGCTTTGTATTGAACTCTCACTTTCACAAAGTAGGTTTACTTCTTAAGAATAATTAAAAAAAACGAAAAAGAACCATACAAATTTTCCCCATCACCCTTTATATAGTATCACCTACAAACCCTTTTTCTATTTGGTTGAGGTAATAAAAATTTATTCCAAAAATAAACTAATTAAAATGAAATCACTTTTTTTCATGAAAAGTGACTGTCGAAAATTTCTTATGGAAATTTTGTAAGGAAATTTTCGAAAATTTCCTTCTCTGTCAAGGAACGAAATTTTTTTTCTTTGGAAATTTTGAATCCATTTTTTTTTTTCCTTTTTCACGTGGATTTTCAATTTTCAGAATTGGATTCAAATTCATAAACCTTTTTATTTTATTTTTATTTTTTATATTAATATAATATTTTCCTATAGAAAATATTAATCCCATTTCAAATGGGATAAAACTTCAATTAATAATTCAATTCAAAATTAGATTTATTAACAAGTCTTTATTAATATTATATTTTATATACATCTATTATATAAAATAATACTAATTATATATATCACATATATTTCGACCATGAGATATTATTTAATTTCTATTCCAAATAGAAACTTCAATTTATTTACAATATTAGTTATAATTTTTGTGCTAGCAAAGAATATAATAATATTTCATTTGGACTAATAACTAAATTTATTTGACTAATTAAATTTTATAATTTAGTTATCAAATAATAAATTAATTAATCCTTTAGCAAAGGTCAGAACACTCGTTAGTTTGCGACCCCATAGATTCAATACTAAACCGGTAGTAAATTGATCATATCAATATACTAATCAAGGGTGGCGTCTAGCAATACTCCTTAACGACCGGATAGCATGAAGTATACAATTTACTCTCAAGAACCAGTAGAAGAATAATGTAGTAATTTCTTCTGTCCTTATAGCTCTGGATCACCCTAGGATATGGTTCAACTGTCAAATCCTAATAGGCGATCAACTATGTGTTCACGTCAAATATAATCGACCATTGAATGACCTAAGAAACTCATTTCTTCTTTCATTCAATTGCCCTGGCCAAGGTCTTAGTTTGGTCGTTTATAATTCATGACAACATGGAGCTTAAACTCATTACCAAGAGTTGACAGATTCCGTCTTGATCAATCACTAATTCTACAAGTATTTAATCGTACCCAATATCCTTTCAACTATCACCCTAGGGCCATAGGTGTCTAGTATCAAAGCACAATAAATAACTTGTCAATTACTATGATGATCTCAAGTCAAAGGAAATAGTTACATCACATTCTTTAAGTAAATATCCTATTGACAGTTTATGGTAATTCTAACCATTAGAAATTATCCAACGAGCCGGTTCAATGATCATATCTCTATGTGCATCATCTATCTATGTGATTTAGTCAATGAGATCAACTAATCTTTATCCGATAAAGACGACCACATAAATATTGATCTAACCGGATTACTAATGTCCAAATCAATAATCCTACGATCAAGAACAAATTTAGATTAAATTGTAAAAGACTTTGCTCTCATTATCATGATCTCTATCACGATGATAAATCTCAAAATTTAATCAAGGACCTTATCAAATTAATTAAATAATTAATAATAATGATAAAAGAATATCAAATGCCATATATTTTATATCAAATGAAATTCACAAAAATATGCTCAAGTTATCAAATATGATATTGGATCTAGGGAATATCTACTATATCCCTAACAATCTCCCACTTGCACTAGAGCCAATTGCTCTTCTACTTCATCCCCAATTTCCACTTGTGCTTGTCAAACTCCTTTGCATCAAGAGCTTTAGTGAATGGGTCTGCAACATTTTCTTTTCCATCAACCTTTTGAATCTCGACGTCGCCACGTTCAATGATCTCTCTTATCAAGTGATACCTTCGCAGAACGTGTTTGGACTTTTGGTGTGATCTTGGTTCTTTTGCTTGAGCAATGGCTCCAGTATTGTCACACAACAATGGAACTGCACCTTCTATTGAAGGAACCACACCAAGTTCAGTTAAGAACTTTTTCATCCATACAGCTTCCTTAGCAGCTTCACTAGCTGCTATATATTCTGCTTCAGTCACTGAATCAGCTACTGTAGCTTGTTTGGAACTTTTCCAACTCACTGCACCACCATTTAAGGTGAATATATAACCAGAAATAGATTTTCTATCATCCCTATCTGAAGAGAAACTTGCATCAGTATAACCTTCAAGTTTCAACTCAAAATCCCCATAGATAAGGAATTGGTCTTTAGTCCTTCTTAAGTACTTAAGAATGGTCTTCACCATCTTCCAATGTTCCTCACCAGGATTTGCCTGATATCGGCTAGTCACTCCAAGTGCATAAGCCACATCAGGACGTGTACATGTCATGGTATACATGATAGCTCCCACTGCACTAGCGTATGGGATCCTACTCATGCGTTCTCTCTCTTCAGGTGTTTTAGGACAATCCTCCCTACTGAGAGAAATTCCAGTGCCTATCGGTAGATAGCCTCTTTTGGAATTATCCATGTTATACCTCTTTAAGATAGTATCAATGTACAAAGACTGGGAAAGTCCAAGCAGCTTCCTAGATCTATCTCTATAGATCTTTATTCCTAATATATAAGCTGCTTCTCCCAAGTCTTTCATGGAAAACTGTTCAGATAGCCAAATCTTGGCATTTTGCAATGCCGATACGTCATTCTCTATTAGCAATATATCATCAACATACAACACTAAAAATATAAATTGTGCTCCCACTAACCTTTTTGTACACACAAGGTTCTTCTTCGCATCTAACAAAATTGAACTTTTCAATTGTTTTGTTAAATCGAATATTCCAACTTCGAGAAGCTTGCTTTAATCCATAAATAGATCTTTGTAGCTTACAAATTTTATTATGATCAGACGAAGATGTGAAACCTTCAGGTTGTGTTATGTACACATCCTCTTCTAGCTCACCATTAAGGAAAGCCGTTTTCACATCCATTTGCCATATTTCATAATCATAGTATGCTGCTATAGCAAGCAAAATACGAATAGATTTGAGCATTGCCACGGGAGAGAAAGTCTCGTCGTAGTCGACTCCTTCTTTCTAACGGTATCCCTTGGCAACAAGACGTGCTTTGTAGGTCTCCACCTTTCCATCTGCTCCAATCTTTTTCTTAAAAACCCATTACAACCTATAGGTTTTATATACTTTCAAGGTTCAACTAAAGTCCATACTTTGTTTTCTTCATGGATTCCATTTCGGATTCCATGGCCTTTTGCCACTTCTCATAATCAGAACTTTGTATAGCCCTTCATAGGTCTTAGGGTTATCATCATTATGATCAACCTCATTTGATAAATCATCTTGTACCAATAAATTTAATCTAGTTGGTACATGACGTTCTCATGTAGACCTTCGAAGAGGTACTTGTACAACCTGTTCACCTTGCGTTGGATTTCGTTGTTGCTCAATTTGGTTTGGAACTGGTTCATTAACCTGTTCTTGAACTTCATTTTGTTCTTGAACTTCAACTATTGAAGATGGCAATTTCCTTGGCAACTTCAAAACATCCAATAAAGGTTCTTCAACTTGGGTCTCATGGTCTTCATATTGTGTTGATTCATTAGTTTCTTGATCTTCATCAAGTTCTATCTCTCCATTATAATTTCCTTCCAAAAGAAATTCTCTTTCCAAAAAGGTTGTTCCTCTGGCCACAAACACTTTATGGTCAGAAGGGTGATAGAAATAATATCCCCTTGTTTCCTTGGGATACCCAATGAATCTACACTTATCAGATCTTGAGTCAAGTTTATCCGACTGTAGTCTCTTAACATAAGCTGGACAACCCCAAACTTTAATATGTTTAAGGTTAGGCTTACGTCCTTTCCATATCTCATATGGTGTTGTAGAGATCGACTTAGTAGGAACTTTATTAAGTAAGTATGTTGCTGCTTCCAAAGCATATCCCCATAAATTTATTGGAAGATCAGTAAACCCCATCATAGATCTCACCATATCTAATAAGGTTCTATTTCTTCTTTCAGACACACCATTGTGTTGTGGTGTTCCTGGAGGTGTCCACTCTGAGAGAATCCCATTCTCTTTGAGATATTTAGTAAAATCTTCACTAAGATATTCTCCACCTCTATCATACCTTAGTACTTTGATACTTTTACCAGTCTGCTTCTCAACTTCACTATGGAATCTTTTGAACATTTCAAAAGATTCAGACTTGTGTTTCATAAGATATACAAATCCATATCTTGACATATCATCAGTGAAGGTGATGAAGTAAGAATATCCACCTCTAGCCTGAATTTTCATGGGCCCACAAACATCTGTATGAATTAGTCCCAATAATTCAGAAGCTCTTTCTCCACTTCCAGTAAATGGAGATTTGGTCATTTTTCCTTTGAGACAAGATTCACAAGTTGGATATGATTCAAAATCATACTTGTCAAGGTACCCTTCCTTGTACAACTTGTTAATTCTTTTCTCTCCAATATGACCAAGCCTACAATGCCAAAGGTATGTTTGATTTACATGATTATCTCTTTTCCTCTTAAGACTTGAAACATGCATAATCGAATTAGCATTCACACTAGGTAAGACATAGACATCATGTTGGAGATAGCCATTCACATATAAATTATCACTATAATAAATAGAGCAAATACCATTGCTTATATTAATGCGAAAACCACGTTTGTCTAACATAGAAGCTGAAATTATGTTCGAAACAAATTTAGGAACGTAATAACAATCATCCAACATAAGTACTTTGCCCGTAGGCATTATTAAAGAAATTGATCCTACAGCTACGGCCGCAACTTTTGAACCATTCCAACTTGTAGACTAATTTCTCCTTTCTTTAGCCTCCTACTTATCTTGAACCCTTGCAACATATTGCAGATGTTATAACCACTGCCAGTATCTAATACCCACGGTGAAGAATTAGTAGTAGCTAAGGAAACCTTGAAAACATTTTTCATTAATGTCTCACCTTGTTTCTTGTCCTTTAGAGTTGTAAGATACTCCTTGCAGTTTTTCTTCCAATTATTTATGATAAACCTTGTTGCCTTGAACATCATTCTCTGGAGGGATTATCTTTGCAGGCTTATCGATCGCATCCATAAGCTTTTCATGCATGAGAACAATTCTCAAATTTCTATACCAGTCATCAAGGTTTGGTCATACCACTTTGTTGGTCTCAAGTATTTCACACAGTGATATAACTGACATATTGAGAAATCTAAAATATAGAAAAGAAAAAGCAGTAATATAAGAACATATTTGCATATATCATAAAGACATGGACTTTTATCTAAATGATATTTCCACTAATTATTTTAAACTATTTACCCTCATTATAGTTTACGAAATCTTTTTTTCTTTTAGTGGAGTAAAGGAATCCTTTAACAATATGTATGAGCCCCTTGGTAATCAAGTCATTTCTCACCTATATTTTAAAGGTAGGTACTCTTACCAATTGTATCCCCATACAATTTTCTTAAATTTCTCTATGTCAAATAGTCCCCTGGTAGTCAGGTCGATCCTATTGGCATAGATGAGTTCAACCATCATGATAGCAAAGAACTTATTAAATTTTATACTCCCCCGGGTAGTCCAGGCGTTTAGTGTAAAATTGAATAATTCTTTCAATTCATACATCTAATGCAATAAATAATTTTAACATATTCTCGAACTATAAGTCTCCTGGTAGTCAGGCCGCTCCTTATAAACAAGAAGTAAGTAAAATTAATTACCTTGATGGATAGCTTTATAATAAAATATCTTATATTTTATTATTTAAGAACTCAAATTTTTAATAAGAGGGAATTGTCACAGAAACTATTTTTAATAACACGAAGATCGAATCTTTTATAGCATGTGAATTTAGTTCAATTGTCTACATGCTTAGCCCTAAATTAATTTACATCACATGTAATAAATAATTCAAACTAATGTAATGAGCAAGCACATGGCATAAAAAAAATTCAGCATCCTCTAACATATTTATCTTATATATCACATAAAAAGAATTCATGCTAGAATATTATTATTAATTAACATCTCATGAACTAATAACAATTAAATTAATAATAGAATCATTTAACCTATTATAGATTCCCATTGTATCTAATACAAAATTTCAAATTCAAGTTTTGAACGATCTCAATAGTTACATGAACGCATATTTTATCCACAATAAAATAATATCAACATTCAAACGATTTGACTATTGCACAAGGCACATCTATAATGGTCTTAACTCTTCAAATATAATATTGAAATATTTCGTAAATAAATTTTAGTCACAATAAATCACGGTTCTGATACCACTGTAGGATTGTGTAATGGTGTTCATAACACGCAGCGGAAGACAATAACAATCCTAGGTAGATTTTTTCATGTTTAAAATTTATTTACGTGTCAAAGATCGGATCAAAGACGTACCTGGTGAAGAGAGTCTCGTTTCAAAATTCTTCGATAATGCGAAGACTCTATGCGTATCCACAGCGAGACCGATCCTTGCTATCAACTCTTTGATCGATGAAACCCGCGAACAAATTGAACGAAGAATATTGACTTGAAATTTTTCTCAAAAATCTCAACTCAAATTAGAAGAACAAGAAACACTTTCTTGTAATTGTATTTTCTCTCTTGGCTTTGTATTGAACTCTCACTTTCACAAAGTAGGTTTTCTTCTCAAGAATAATAAAAAAAAAACGAAAAAGAACCGTACAAATTTTCTCCATCACCCTTTACATAGTATCACATACAAACCCTTTTCCTATTTGGTTGAGGTAATAATTTTCCTAGGGTAAAAGTTTATTCCAAAAATAAACTAATTAAAATGAAATCACTTTTTTTCATTCGAAAATTTCTTATGGAAATTTTGTAAGGAAATTTTCGAAAATTTCCTTCTCTGTCAAGGAACGAAATTTTTTTTCTTTTGAAATTTTGAATCCAATTTTCTTTTTCCTTTTTCACGTGGATTTTCAATTTTCATTACTTGAATCCAATTCTCAATTGGATTCAAATTCATAAACCTTTTTATTTTATTTTTTTATATTAATATAATATTTTCCTATAGAAAATATTAATCCCATTCCAAATGGGATAAAACCAATTAATAATCCAATTCAAAATTAGATTTATTAACAAGTCTTTATTAATATTATATTTTATATACATCTATTGTATAAAATAATATTAATTATATATATCACATATATTTCAACCAAGAGATATTATTTAATTTCTATTCCAAATAGAAACTTCAATTTATTCACAATATTAGTTATAATTTTTGTGCTAGCAAAGAATATAATAATATTTTATTTGGACTAATAACTAAATTTATTTGACTAATTAAATTCTTTAATTTAATTATCAAATAATAAATTAATTAATCCTTTAGCAAAGATCAGAACACTCGTTAGTGTGCGACCCCATAGGTTCAATACTAAACCGGTAGTAAATTGATCATATCAATATACTAATCAAGGGTGGCGTCTAGCAACACTCCTTAACGACCGGATAGCATGAAGTATACAATTGACTCTCAAGAACCAGTAGAAGAATAATGTAGTAGTTCCTTCTGTCCTTATAGCTCTGGATTACCCTAGGATATGGTTCAACTGTCAAATCCTAATAGGCGATCAATTATGTGTTCACGTCAAATATAATCGACCATTGAATGACCTAAGAAACTCATTTATTCTTTCATTCAATTGCCCTGGCCAAGGTCTTAGTTTGGTCGTTTATAATTCATGACAACATGGAGCTTAAACTCATTACCAAGAGTTGACAGATTCCGTCTTGATCAATCACTAATTCTACAAGTATTTAATCGTACCCAATATCCTTTCAACTATCACCCTAGGGCCATATGTGTCTAGTATCAAAGCACAATAAATAACTTGTCAATTACTATGACGATCTCAAGTCAAAGGAAATAGTTACATCACATTCTTCAAGAAAATATCCTATTGACAGTTTATGGTAATTCTAACAATTAGGAATTATCCAACGAGCCGGTTCAATGATCATATCTCTATATGCATCATCTATCTATGTGATTTAGTCAATGAGATCAACTAATCTTTATCCGATAAAGACGATCACATAAATATTGATCTAACCGGATTACTAATGTCCAAATCAATAATCCTACGATCAAGAACAAATTTAGATTAAATTGTAAAAGACTTTGCTCTCATTATCATGATCTCTATCACGATGACAAATCTCAAAATTTAATCAAGGACCTTATCAAATTAATCAAATAATTAATAATACTGATAAAAGAATATCAAATGCCATATATTTTATATCAAATGACATTCACAATAATATGTTCAAGTTATCAAATATGATATTGGATCTACGGCATATCTACTATATCCCTAACATCATAATGGGGTGACTTCTCTTTATTGAATCCCCCTCGTATGCAGCAGCACATGCAGGATTTTTATAAGTACCGTCACAATTTGAAGAAATAAGCAAATAAATAAACTACTTTAGTTGTAAGCGGTGTTATTTTTTTATATTTTTCTAAATATTTTTATTTTTTTATATAATCTCATAAAAAATTTCAATGAAGCGGTGTCCCGTAACATTGCATAGAGAACAAGGTGTATATGCCCCTGCTTATGTTGGCAGGAGTTTTGGCACAAACCTTATATACTCAAAAAGTAAAAAAAAAACATAAATAAAAACGATACAATTATTTTAATTTTGGATATACATTCAGCTTGCAAGAATTTACAGCCAAGATGAACGATATATATACATCATTATCATCACAAAAAGGATCTTTCTAACTCGTCTAATCCTAAAATTAGGAAACAATGGACGTTTGATGGCTTGAATTCTAGAAATTCTTCACTTATAAATCACAAATTTAAAAAGTCACAATCATAATAATGAATCACAAATGGGGTTCAAATTCTTGTGATGGTCCTCATAGGATAAACATGAAAAAGAGCCAAAAGTTCATTGAGCATTAAAAGAGAGACTTGTATAGAAAAATGATGAAAAGCCTACAAAGTCCATGAATTAATGCACACAAGATAAGCTGGAAAAATAGGGACTTGTCACAAGGGAATTGAATGGAGGAAATTGTTGAGAGGGTATGTGACTTCTTTTGTAACTTGTGATGACCAAACATATTTTCCTAAGGGGAATGTCATTATAACATTTTGCCTTGTTGTCCCTAAGATAGAAGAACTAATGCATCATATATATATATATATATATATATATATATATATATATATATATATATATATATATATATATATATATATATATATATATATATATATATATATATATATATATATATATATATATATATATATATATATATATATATATATATATATATTGTAGAATTCAACATATACTTTGGGGTTTGTTGCTGTTTTACGAATTTGACTTATATATACTGATAATATAAAGTATTTCAGCACACCGTTAGTAATGGTGGCAAAATGATTTAAACAAAACAGTAATGTACTCATATTATGCATTAAAAATAGGTTGGATAATGAACTTTTTAAAAACGGGTCAAATATAGATATGAATCATATTATCCACTTAGAAACGAATAACTAATGAGCTTAACTTTTACATTTGTAAAGTATCAAATTAGGAATTTTTCAAGTTTAGGAGATTAGGAATTCTCCCAAAAGTGATCATATTCAAAAAGTCATGGATAATATGGATATCCATATTATCAACCGGCTAATCCGTTTTTAATCCGTATTAAATATGGCTCAGATCAAGCCAAATAATTTATTCATTTTTGCATTACCTGTTGTTGATCCGCCCATATCCGACCAGCTATAAAAAATAAATTCTTTATTTTTTTTCTTTTCTTTTTAATGTGATGGACATGGCGCCTACAATGTTAAACAAAAATGTTTGCTATTTATCGAAGAACACTGATGAGTCAAACAGCATATCTTATTGAAAAATAGGTCCACATTGTAACCATTTATTGAAAGAATTTATATTTGGGGTCCTTTCATTGCTAATGCTATATTCCACTCCGTATCTCCAAAGTCTCCTCTCCCTCCCTCACCCAAAAGACCAAAAAAAAAAAAGAAGAGGAAAGATTAAAAAAAAAAAAGTAATAAACTGGTCCCCACAAAAAAAAATATTATCGCCCATGGATATTATTTTACACGCCAAACCTTTTTAATGTGTGTCAATTACATATTACTACTTTGACCAACTCCATTAATATTCAATGCTATGTATATAGCGTTATTTAAATTAAAAAGCAAATGATTCTTTAATTAAAACGACAAACCGGCCATTTTCTTAATTCCGACCCAAAAAAGATTCGACCTTGTTAATTAAAAACAACTCCGCAACCAAATTAACAAACATAATTCATTTTCAAATCAATGTGCTTCAACCCTAACCTTTGAAGCAAATGCGACGAGAACACATATGCTCTTTATTGCTGTTACTTTCTTCATTTTCAGGTTAGTATTCTTATTTTAGGTTGTTCAATCGTTTTGATTTAGATAGGTGTGTCGAAATAGTTAGGATTTATTTAGATTTTTCTGAAATTGGTTCCTTTTAATATGAAGAAGATGAAAATGGTTGCTTTTAATAAGAAGGAGATGAAGAATTGGGTGTAAGGGTTAAGAAAATGGATTTAATTCCAGTAATTAGTTGTTCTAATTTGTCAGATGAGGTAGAAAATAACTTTTCACGCGTCACATTGGTCGTGTTTCACACGTCCCAGAGGCTGATAAAAAATAATGTGTAATTAATACACATTTAAAAGGTTTGGTGTATAAAATTATACCCATAATTAGTAAATGTGTAACATGAATTTAAATGTAAGTTGAATAGATAGATTATGTAATTCGCCTACAAATTACAAGACAAACTTTTGTACGTCATGTTGATATAGTAGTATCACATATCGTTTCTGAAAGGTAGGAATAGAATAAAATTGAAAAGCTGGAATAAAATACCTTAAAAGTGATACCAAGAGTTAATGAAAGAAATATAACATTGAAAATAATCCTTTAATCTAAATTTGATGTATTCCTTAGGGAAAGTTTTTTGATATATAGCTGGCGTGTGAGTAAAACAATTCGTCCAAATACTATAGCATTTTGGAACAAGCAATATCAATTTATTCACATTAGAATCAAGTCAAATTTGTTGTTTATAAATTATCATATGCGATGTATTTCTAATTAAGAATATAATATCTAAACAAAACTTATTTGATTCGAGGATTTGTAATTTTCGGCTTCTGATGACTCCTCGCCTACTATCAAACCAACAACAAACTTATGTTACGGTACATCCATCTCTGGACCCCAACGTGTCTGTTATATTGTATATCGACAGTCTTATTTTGTATTTGTCAATTCATTAATTTTTAGGACTTAAAACTAAACTTCATAATCAATATAATAATTTTTTTATCGTTTGTACCAAAGTTTCTCTTCTGCCTAAAATAGGATGTTGTGACTATTTTTCTTTTTATTCTTGTCAACATTGTTTTGCCAATTAATGTTTAAAGAAGTTGTCGAGAAAATCCTAGTGTTTTGAAGGAAATCAGTTTAAATATAGAGTAGGCCACTTAGAATACGATTCCATATCTTTGACCAGTACACCTATTCCTTTGATTTTTTGCAGCGTTTTCTTTTCATACTTCCTTTTTTTAATACTCATTGCTACAAAACATCTGAAAATTTTTCATTTTTGAAATATAAATTTTATGAGGAAAAATGGTCAATTTTTTGTTTGAAGTTATCGAATAGTTAAATTTTAATCTTAAAAGATAAATTAATCAGATTTATTTAAGTTGAGAAATTAATTAGCTAATTCTAGATAATTAAAAAGTGAATCGGAAGGAGGAGGATTGAAGAATTGTGGGCAGAAATATAATTCGGCGTCCAAGGTATGACCCATGATCAATCAAAAGAATTCAGAATCATGAGCCTCATGCTAAGTGATGTCTTCCTGTCTGTCTAACATATGTTAACACAACATATGTAGCCGGATACCATAATTATCAAAAAATATATAAAAAAAAATGGAGCTCTTGTTCAAGTTAGGGGTGAGCATATATTAGGTATAACTGATAGTCCGAACCAATAAAATGCTATTGAGTTATCGATATCGGGTTATTGCGTAAATAGTTTGATAACGATTTAATGTTATTCAAATATTGGGTTATCGGTTCAGGTCTCGATTTACCTAATTTACTGTAAAAATTGTACGGGACGTCCTATTTGGTTACCCACATTTAACTATACCCATTTGCTAAGAATTTTTAATTTGTACCCACATTTTAAAAAACTTCAGCTCTCTTTCTCCCTTGAAACTCCATTTTAGCTTCTGTTTCTTTTGCTTTCCTTTTCTCTTCTGCTATCGTTTTCTCTTCCTTTGTCCTTTGGTGAGGTTTGTTGTCTCGAGACCGTGGTTTGCTTTCATATCCGAGGACGAGAATTCACGTTGAGGAATATGTTAGAGATCAGAATGCATTTTTTAGGGCATTTGCTTCAGCAATGCAGAAGCTTAGTGAACATGGTGTTAAAATTGGTAAACATGGTGAGATCACGCACAGATGTGACGCTTTCAACAATTGAAATGGCGTTTGGTTCAAGAATTGATTTACTTATGTTTTTGGGTTCGAATTTATTTGTTTTTACATTAAATTACTTACCAGATTAAAGCAACTAATAATATGTATACTGTTAAGAATAGAATTCTATTTAGAGTGAATGTCTATCTTGTAAAGAGTTTTACTTTGAGGCTAAGTCATTTTTTCTCCTATAAATAGAGGGGTATTACCCCATTGTAAATCACCCCAAAATTCAGTAAGAATTTTCTCTCTCTTTCTCTGCAATATTGTTCTTGTTCTTTATATTTTATAACACGTTATCAGCACGAAGCTCTACTATCTCAAGAATCTCTTTGAGAAAATTAAGGTATTTTTTCTCCTCCTAATTTTGTTTTAATTATGTCTGACATTATGAAAAGAAAGTTTGTTGCCCTTGAAATTTCGGGCAAGAACTACATGACATGGGTGTTGGATGCTGAAATCCATTTGGATGCAATGGGTCTTGGAGACGCCATTAAAGACAGAAATAATGCATCCACCCAAGACAGTGCTAAGGCGTTGATTTTCTTGCGCCATCACCTTGATGAAGGTTTGAAAATTGAATATCTCACAGTCAAAGATCCACTTATCTTGTGGAATGACTTAAAGGAGAGATATGACAACTTAAAGTTGGTCACTCTGCCACAAGCACGATATGATTGGGCTCATCTGAGGCTCCAAGACTTTAAGTCTGTTTCTGAATATAATTCTGCAATGTTTAGAATTACTTCTAAATTGAAACTCTGTGGAGATACTATAACTGATTATGATATGCTTGAAAAAACGTTTACAACGTTTCATGCCTCCAATATGATTCTACAACAACAGTACAGAGAGAAAGGTTTCAAAAAGTACTCTGAGCTGATTTCTCTTTTCCTTGTGGCTGAGTGAAACAATGACCTGCTCATGAGAAATCACGAAAATCGACCCACTGGGTCTACACCATTGCCTGAAGTAGATAAGGTGTATTCCCATTATGCTAAGCGTGGAAAAGGCTATGGCTTTAATCATGGTCGTGGTCTTGGTCGGGGTCATGGCCGCGGACGTGGACAAGGAAGAAATTTTCCTGGTGTTAGTCACCCCCCAAAGAAATATAACCACCAAAAGCGGAAATGGAATTATGAGAATCCAAAAGCAAATAATTCAGAAACTATATGTTATCGTTGCGCTGGAAAAGGGCACTGGAAAAAATTTTGCCGTGTACCAAGACATTTGGTTGAGCTTTATCAAGCATCTCTAAAGAGTAAAGGCCCTGAAACCAATTTTGTCTCTGACAATAATTTTGACATCACCCACTTGGATGTGGCAGATTTCTTTCAGCACCCTTAGGGGAAAATAGATCACTTGATCGGTGATGGATCCATGGTTAAAGAAGATTGAGCAGTTTGATATTTTTATTTTTACTTATTCGTAGTAGTTAATGAATAAACAATTATCATAGTAGTTGGAACTGAGTCACCTACGTTTTTGGAACGTATACAAGGGGATATTTGTGGACCTATTCACCCACCTAGTAGGTCCTTTAGATATTTTATGGTCTTAATAGACGCATCCTCTAGATGGTCTCATGTGTGCCTATTGTCATCACGCAACCTTGCGTTTGCAAAATTAATGGGACAAATAATTCGATTACGAGCACAATTTCCTGATAATCCAATTAAGTCTATTAGACTAGATAATGCTGCTGAGTTTTCATCCCAAGCATTTAATGATTATTGCTTATCAATTGGGATAAAAGTGGAACATCCTGTAGCTCATGTTCACACTCAAAATGGTCTTGCAGAATCTTTATTTAAACGTCTGCAGTTGATTGCAAGACCATTACTCATGAAAACGAGGCTGCCCACTTCGGTTTGGGGTCACGCCATTTTGCATGCAGCAATGCTAGTTCGTCTCAGACCGACGAATTATCACAAATATTTCCCGTTGCAATTAGTTTTGGGTCATGAACCTAATATATCCCATTTAAGAATTTTTGGATGCGCAGTATAAGTGCCTGTAGCACCGCCATACCACACCAAAATGGGTCCGCAAAGAAGGTTAGGAATATATGTTGGGTTTGAATCACCCTCCATTATTCGCTACCTGGAAACATTGACAGGGAATTTGTTCACTGCACGATTTGCAGATTGTCGATTCGATGAGACACTTTTCCCAAATTAGGGGGAGAAGTTGGTGAAACCAAACGGGAAATTTTGTGGAAAAATCCATCATTATCTCATCTTGATCCACATACCTCTATTTGTGAAAAAGAGGTGCAAAATATTATCCATTTGCAAAGAATAGCAAATCAAATGCCTGACGCATTCACGGACTTAAAAAGGATAACAAAATCTCACATCCCCGCAGAGAATGTTCCAATCCGTATTGATGTCCCTATTAGACAATCTTCTAGTGTCATATCTAATGAGTCGAAAGCACGCCTAAAACGTGGCAGGCCATTAGGTTCCAAAGATCGAAATCCTAGAAAAAGGAAAGCAAATGATCAAAATGACACTACGAAAGAATCTCATGAGGAAATTCACGATTTAATAAATTCTGAGATTCATGAAGAATCCATTGAGCCCGAGACTCAGGAAAATAAGGAACTATCAATAAATCCAATCGCTATTGAGACAAATTTTAATCGAGTGGATATAGTGGTGGATTATGTCTTTGCATATAATGTTGCATCTAGCATTATGCAAGAAAGTGAGGATCTTGAACCTTAATCTGTTGGAGAATGTCGACAAAGACTTGATTGGCCAAAATGGCAAGAAGCAATCCAATCAGAATTGAATTCACTTGCAAAACGTGAAGTTTTTGGGCCTATAGTTGGAACACCTAATGGTGTTAAGCCTGTTGGCTATAGATGGGTCTTTGTACGCACGAGAAATGAGAAAAACAAGGTACAAAGATATAAGGCACGCCTTGTTGCACAAGGATTTTCTCAAAGGCCTGGTGTCGATTATGAAGAGACATATTTACCCGTAATGGATGCTATAACTTTCCGTTATCTCATTAGTTTTGCTGTCCTTGAAAAGCTTGACATGCAGTTAATGGATGTGGTTACTGCCTATCTTTATGGCTCACTTGATAATGAGATATATATGAAAATTCCCGATGGATACAAAATGCCAAACACTCATAATTCAAAGTCCCGGGAAATGTTTTCAATCAAATTACAAAGATCTTTGTATGGTCTAAAGCAATCAGGACGAATGTGGTATGATCGTCTTAGTGAGTATTTATTAAAGGAAGGCTATATAAATGATGCCATTTGCCCATGTGTTTTTACAAAGAAAACAACATCGGAATTTGTTGTACTTGCCGTATATGTCGATGACATAAACCTTATTGGAACTCATATAGAACTCCAAAAGGCAATTGATTATTTAAAGAAGGAATTCGAGATGAAAGATCTCGGAAAGACAAAATTATGTCTTGGTTTGCAAATTGAATATTTGACAAACGGAATTTTTTTTCATCAATCTGCCTATATAGAAAAGGTATTGAAACGGTTTTACATGGATGGAGCATATCCTTTAAGTACTCCGATGGTTGTTCGATCACTTGATGTGAATAAGGATCTATTCCGACCGCAAGAAAAGAATGAAGAGCTACTTGGTCCTGAAGTACCATATCTTAGTGCAATTGGCGCACTAATGTATCTTGCAAATACTACAAGGCCTGACATAACTTTTTCAGCTAATGTCTTAGCAAGATATAGCTCTGCTCCCACAAGGAGACATTGGAATGCAATCAAACATATATTGCGGTATCTAAAAGGGACTACCGATATGGGCTTATTTTATAGCAATAATTGCAGTCCTGATCTTGTTGGTTATGCTGATGCTGGATATTTATCTGACCCACACAAGGCTCGATCTCAAACAGGTTATGTGTTTACCTGTGGAGGCACCGCCATATCTGGGCGATCGACTAAGCAATCAATTGTGGCTACTTCATCTAATCATGCCGAGATAATCGCTATTCATGAAGCAAGTCGGGAGTGTGTGTGGTTGAGGTCTATAATACATCATATTCGAGACAAATGTGGTTTGAAATGTGACAAACTACCCACGATTTTGTATGAAGACAATGCAGCATGCATAGCCCAATTGAAGGGAGGATTCATAAAAGGAGATAGAACAAAGCATATTTCACCAAAGTTATTTTTCATACATGATCTTCAAAAGAATGGTGATATCAATGTGCAACAGATTCGTTCAAGTGATAATATGGCTGATTTGTTCACAAAATCTCTACCAACGTCAACCTTCAAGAAGCTGATACACAAGATTGGGATGCGAAGGCTCAAGGATGTGAATTGATGCTCTTTTCAGGGGGAGTTAATGAGCGTTGCACTCTTTTTCCCTTACAAGGTTTTGTCCCACTGGGTTTTCCTTGTAAGGTTTTTAACGAGGCAACAAAAATGCATTTTGTTAGATATGTGTACTCTTTTTCCTTTTCTAGAATTTTTTTTTCATTGGGTTTTGTTTTAGTTAAGGTTTTAACGAGACACATTACTTATTGAGTAGACATTCAAGGGGGAGTGTTAAGAATAGAATTCTATTTAGAGTGAATGTCTATCTTGTAGAGAGTTTACTTTGAGGCTAAGTCATTTTTTCTCCTATAAATAGAGGGGTATTACCCTTTTGTAAATCACCCCAAAATTCAGTAAGAATTTTCTCTCTCTTTCTCTGCAATATTGCTCTTGTTCTTTATATTTTATAACATATACAATATTTTAACCCTTTTATTTATATTAGAAACTTCAGCTCTAGAGCTCTATAATCTTCAGCTCTAGAGCTCTAGAGCTGAAGCTCGCTAGCTATAAAATAAAAACAAGTTTTACGTGATTGTCTTTGCTACTTCAGCCCCATGTGTTAAAGTTATGTGAAAAAACGGGTGCGTTTATAATTTTTTTGCAAAGCGGGTACAAGTTAAAATATGACACTAAAAACAAGTATAAATACAAATGCCCCTAATTTATTAATAGTTTAACCTATAGCCCAATAAGCGTATAACTTTACCTACTAAGTATATAAAGCTACCTTATGGCTTAAGTTTCTCATTCTCTCAATTCTTACTCTTCATCTTCATACCTTAATTCTTAGAGTAAGTTTTAAACTTTTCTGAATTTCTCATTTTCATTCTTCAATTAGTATTTTATTATTTTTTGTGAATTATGTCCGTCCACAGTGAAAAACTAGTTGGTAAGATAGATTGTTGAATGTCTTATTCCTTACTCCTACTAAAATATAACTTTGAAAATTGAGATTATGCGTTGAGATTTTCAAATGCAAAGAAAATTTTCTTTTCTAAAAATAAAATTTAATCCCTCTTTTTTTAATAGCAAAATTTCAGCTTCATACTTTTAACAGTATGACCGCGATTTCTATTAAAAAATATATGATATTTTATTATATTTTTAGTTTTATTGGGTAAATCTTTAACCGAACCGATTAGGAACAATAACCGATTAATTGATATTCGATAATTAATATCTTATCAATTTGATTATTGATTTAGCATATTTATAAATCGATAATTGATATGCTGAACCGATAACAATCACAATCGAATCGAACTGACTGATTTCCACTCCTAGTTCAAGCATTAAGTTTTCTAATAAGAGGACAAAATAAAAGCCAGGACACAAAAGTCTGGAACAAACCAATGAATACTTGGTACTTGGTTTCCTTATTAGTTTTAATTTTTGTTTGCTTCTGCTGCCTAACAACGCACAGTTGGAATTAATTAGTTAGTACATCAAACGAAATATATAATGTTTGGTGAGCATATCAAAGCTGTAATTGATTTAAATTATTCAAATGAACTTTGGAGGCATTGAGGGTTTGACAACTAATGAAAGAAGTAGTTTGTTGATTTGAGGGAAAAGTGGGAATGTCCCACATCGATAGGCTAAAGCTTCTTTATGGGCTTTTTAAGTGTTAGTTTATTACATTTGTTGTTTAAAAATATTTACTATTTAGTGTATGTATAAATTAATTTTATTTTTAGCAGAAAATCTGTTTTATTTAAATTTTAAAATTTAAATTAACAGACACTTCTATTAATAAAATGAAATGTCTTTTCGGAAAAGGTCTGTCTTTTCCTCTATAAATAAATACGAGTTTCTATATAATAAATATACAGAAAATTTACAAGTATCAATTTGTGGCTTGTTGTATCCTGAAGAAGATTATCTGTATTTTCCCAAATCTTTATACGGGCAATAACTTCTTTAAGGAAAGTCGTTCTCACACCTCAAGCCTTCTTCAATTTAGTTTTTTCGATTATTATTTTAACAACTAGTACATCGCTATCAGAATTTTGATTACAGCAAATTCCATTGGAATAAAATCCACATCAGTTTTTAATTTTCTTTGTGTTACTACTTTTTTTTTGGTAATTAAAATTTATATTAATCACCAAAGTGTTCCCTTACAATTCCATAGGTCAGTTATGTACCCAAACTGCCTATCAAAAAATTCAAGTAAAGTTGACTAACTTGACTATACCTAAAGTTCAAAAGTTACAAAAAATATTGTTGAAGGTATGTCCTAACTCTAGGGGTTGCTCTAACGTTACAAATGTAAGCAATGTTCCTAAGTAATACTTCACTGGGACAGGAAGTGTTTCTAAATATTCGCGCATTCCTTTCCAACCACAAGGCGTAACACATCTCTGCAAATACCATTTTGAACATGTGAGCTTGTGGAGATTTGCCTTTGGATTTCTCAGTGATCCAGTTTACATATTGTGGCCAAGACTGTCCAGCAGGTTGAGATATTCCAAGCCATTGCAATATGTGATATCTCAGTTGTTCAGCGAATGAGCAGGACAGGAACAAATGATCTCTAGTCTCCATTGTGTGTTGACACATAACACAATTAGCATCAACTATCAAGTGCCATTTGATCAACCTCTCTTTAGTAGGGAGTCTGTCTTGGAGCATCAGCCAGAGGTTGAAGAGTGCTTTAGGTCGAGCAACATTCTACATGGTTAAATTTTTCCACGGTACTCTAGGTAATTGACCAATTTGTTGAAGGTAGATTAATCTGACAGAACATGCATTGTTATACAGCAGCTGATATTGTTGCAATAGCCTAGTACTCTCAATGATCTTCCGGACCATCCAACTAGCTTGTTTGGGGATATTGATGTACTACTTTGCCTGTGGGCTGTGTCAAAGAGGGACTTACTACCATGACTTGTTGATAGGCTTAGACATTTACCAAGTTCTTTAAAAATAATAAAAACAAAAGCCTGCTGGAATTAATGCTTGAATTTAAAATTCTTCAAAAAAGAATAAGATGTTATAAATAGAACTCTAATTAGAGTGAATGTCTATCTTATAGAAGAGTTTTACTTTGAGGCTAAGTCTTTTCTATGCCTATAAATAGATGGGTCTTACCCCATTGTAAATCATCCCAAAGTATCAATAAGAATACTCCTCTCTCTACTTTTCTCTCTATTGTTCTTGTTCTTATATTATTTCATAACACGTTATCAGCACGAGACTCCACCGTCTCAAGAATCCTCTTGAGAAAATTAAGGTATTTCCCTTTTCCGAATTTGGTTTTAATTATGTCTGATATTATGAAAAGAAAGTTCGTTGCCCTTGAAATTTCGGGCAAGAACTATATGACATGGGTGTTGGATGCTGAAATCCACTTAGATGCTATGGGTCTTGGAGACGCCATTAAAGACAGAGATAAAGCATCCACCCAAGACTGTGCTAAGGCCTTGATTTTCTTGCGCCATCACCTTGATGAAGGTTTGAAAATTGAATATCTCACAGTCAAAGATCCACTCATCTTGTGGAACGACTTAAAGGAGAGATATGACAACCTGAAGTTGGTCACTCTGCCACAAGCACGATATGATTGGGCTCATCTGAGGCTCCAAGACTTTAAGTCTGTTTCTGAATATAATTCTGCAATGTTCAGAATTACTTCTAAATTGAAACTCTGTGGAGATAATATCTCCGATTATGATATGCTTGAGAAAACGTTTACAACGTTTCATGCCTCCAATATGGTACTGCAACAACAGTACAGAGAGAAAGGTTTCAAAAAGTACTCTGAACTGATTTCTCTTCTCCTTGTGGCTGAGCGAAACAATGACCTGCTCATGAGAAATCACGAAAATCGACCCACTGGGTCTACACCATTGCCTGAAGCAGATAAGGTGTATTCTCATTATGCCAAGCATGGAAAAGGCTATGGATCTAGTCGTGGTCGTAATCGGGGTCATAGCCGTGGACGTAGACAAGGAAGAAATTTCCCTAATGTCCGTCACCCCCCAAAGAGAAATAACCACCAAAAGCAGAAACGGGATTATGAGAATCCAAAGGCAAATAGTTCAGAAACTATATGCTATCGTTGCGGTGGAAAAGGGCACTGGTCAAAAGCTTTCCATGTACCAAGACATTTGGTTGATCTTTATCAAGCATCTCTAAAGAATAAAGGCCCTGAAACAAATTTTGTCTCTGACGACAATTTTGACATCACCCACCTGGATGTGGCAGACTTCTTTGAGCACCCTGAGGGGAAAATAGACCACTTAATCGGTGATGGATCTGTGATGAAGGAAGATGGAATTATTTGATTTTATTTGTATTAGTTAGTGAATAAACTAATAGCCATTAGTATCAGCTCGTATTAGTTAGTTTATGATATAATGTTAGTATTAGTTCTTTAGAATGTTTCAATATGCTTAAATTTCAAAGATATTTTTATTTTTCAGTAGAGTTAATCGACTAACCTAACAGTTATTCGATTATCTAATATTTCGCATTAAAACTGCAAAACAATCGATTATATACTTGTTAACAATCAATTATATTAAGACAGTGTGATATGAAGTTTTTCAAAATAGCAAATAATCGATTATGTATGTTTAACAATCGATTATATTAAGACAGTATGATCTGAAGTTTTTCAAAATAGCAAATAATCGATTATGTATGTTTAATCGATTATATTAAGACAGTGCGATCTGAAGTTTTTCAAAATAGCAAATAATCGATTATGTATGTTTAACAATCGATTATATTAAGACAGTGTGATCTGAAGTTTTTCAAAATAGCAAATAATCGATTATGTATGTTCAATTAAGACAGTGTGATCTGAAGTTTTTCAAATTAGCAAATAATCGATTATGTATGTTTAACTCGATTACATTGAGGCAGTGCTTAAACTGAAATTT
This sequence comes from Nicotiana benthamiana, assembly GCA_034376525.1. NCBI lineage: Eukaryota > Viridiplantae > Streptophyta > Magnoliopsida > Solanales > Solanaceae > Nicotiana > Nicotiana benthamiana. Next base: position 48,880,186 of record CM067340.1, on the reverse strand, counting down.
TCAAACTGCAAAGTAATCGATTATGAAAAGCATATAATCGACTATCTGATTTAGTTAGTCAACTAACCTCAGCAGATTTTGAAAATATTGTTTAAATGTGAAACAAACGGATTGAATTTGTTTATTCTCATGTTCGTGTATTTTCTTTTGTATGTCAAACCATGGGAAAGCAAATATGGATTCTCACAAAGCAATCTTGGATCAAATATTTGTTTAGTTGATTCATGTACTACACATACGATACTCAAAGAAAAGAAATATTTCTCTCAACTAAGTATGTGTAAGGTAGATGTTACTACAATCTCTGGTAGTAGTAAATTGATTGAAGGCTCTGGAAGAGCAACTATAACTCTGCCTAGAGGAACAATGTTTATCATAGAGAATGCAATGTTCTCCTCCAAGTCTAAGAGAAACTTGTTGAGTTTTAAAGATATACGCCGGAATGGCTATCATGTTGAGACAATAGATGAGAATAATCTTGAATATCTCATCATTACAAAGAATGTCTCTGGCCAAAAGAGGGTTATTGAGAAATTCCCGTCTTTATCTTGTGGCCTGTATTGGACAAAACTTAGTGCAATTGAGGCACATTCAACAGTAAACCAAAAGGTTACTGATTCCAATACTTTTGTACTTTGGCATGATCGATTGGGACACCCTGGATCAATCATGATGAGACGGATTATAGAAAGGTCATATGGGCACCCGTTAAAGAATTTCAAGATTCTTTTAAATAATGAATTTTCTTGCACTTCTTGTTATCAAGGCAAGTTAATTACAAGACCATCACCAACAAAGGTTGGGACTGAGTCACCTACGTTTTTGGAACATATACAAGGGGACATTTGTGGACCTATTCACCCACCTAGTGGGTCTTTTAGATATTTTATGGTCCTAATAGACGCATCCTGTAGATGGTCTCATGTGTGCCTGTTGTCATCACGCAACCTTGCGTTTGCAAAACTAATGGCACAAATAATTCGACTACAAGCACAACTTCCTGATAATCCAATCAAGTCTATTAGACTGGATAATGCTGCTGAGTTTTCATCCCAAGAATTTAATGATTATTGCTTATCAATTGGGATAAAAGTGGAACATTTTGTAGCTCATGTTCACACTCAAAACGGTCTTGCAGAATCTTTAATTAAACGCCTGCAGTTGATTGCAAGACCATTACTCATGAAATCGAGGCTGCCCACTTCGGTATGGGGTAACGCCATTTTGCATGCAGCAATGCTAATTCGTCTCAGACCGATGAATTATCACAAATATTCCCCGCTGCAATTGGTTTTGGGTCATGAACCCAATATATCCCATTTAAGAATCTTTGGATGCGCAGTATATGTGCCTATAGCACCGCCATACCGCACCAAAATGGGTCCGCAAAAAAGGTTAGGAATATATGTTGGATTTGAATCGCCCTCCATTATTCGCTACCTCGAAACATTGACAGGGGATTTGTTCACTGCACGATTTGCAGACTGTCAATTTGATGAGACACTTTTCCCAAAATTAGGGGGAGAAGCCGGTGAAACCAAACGGAAAATTTTGTGAAAAAATGCATCATTATCTCATCTTGATCCACGTACCTCTATTTGTGAAAAAGAGGTGCAAAAGATTATCCATTTGCAAAGAATAGCAAATCAAATTCCTGACGCATTTACGGACTTGAAAAGGATAACAAAATCCCACATCCCCGCGGAGAATATTCCAATCCGTATTGATGTCCCTGTTGGACAATCATCTAGTGTCATATCCAATGAGTCGAATGCACGCCTATAGCGTGGCAGGCCATTAGGTTCCAAAGATCGAAATCCTAGAAAGAGGAAAGCAAACGATCAAAATGACACTACGAAAGAATCTCATGAGGAAATTCATGATTTAATAAACTCTGAGATTCATGAAGAATCCTTTGAGCCCGAGACTCAGGAAAATAAGGAACTATCCATAAATCCAATCGATATTGAGGCAAATTTTAATCGAGTGGATATAGTGGTGGATTATTTCTTTGCTTTTAATGTCGCATCTAGAATTATGCAAGAAAATGAGGATCTTGAACCTCAATCTGTTGGAGAGTGTCGAAAAAGACATGATTGGCCAAAATGGCAAGAAGCAATCCAATCAGAATTGCATTCACTGGCAAAACGTGAAGTTTTTGGCCCTACAGTTGAAACACCTAATGGTGTTAAGCCTGTTGGCTATAAATGGGTCTTTGTACGCAAGAGAAATGAGAAAAACAAGGTACAAAGATATAAGGCACGCCTTGTTGCACAAGGATTTTCTCAAAGGCCCGGTGTCGATTATGAAGAGACATATTCGCCTGTAATGGATGCCATAACTTTTCGTTATCTCATTAATTTTGCTGTCCTTGAAAAGCTTGACATGCATTTAATGGATGTGGTTACTGCCTATCTTTATGGCTCACTTGATAATGAGATATAGATGAAAATTCCCGAGGGACTCAAAATTCCAAACGCTCATAATTCAAAGTCCCGGGAAATGTTTTCAATCAAATTGCAAAGATCCTTGTATGGTCTAAAGCAATCAGGACGAATGTGGTATAATCGTCTTAGTGAGTATTTGTTAAAAGAATTCTATATAAATGATGCCATTTGCCCGTGTGTTTTTATAAAGAAAACAACATCGGAATTTGTTGTACTTGCCGTATATGTCGATGACATAAACCTTATTGGAACCCCCATAGAACTCCAAAAGGCAATTTACTATCTAAAGAATGAATTCGAGATGAAAGATCTCGGAAAGACAAAATTATGTCTTGGTTTGCAAATTGAATATTTGGCAAACGAAATTTTTGTTCATCAATCTACCTATATAGAAAAGGTACTGAAACGGTTTTACATGGATGGAGCACATCCTTTAAGTACTCCGATGGTTGTTCGATCACTTGATGTGAATAAAGATCCATTCCGACCGCAAGAAAGGAATGAAGAGCTACTTGGTCCTGAAGTACCATATCTTAGTGCAATTGGCGCACTAATGTACCTTGCAAATACTACAAGGCCCGACATAACCTTTTCAGTTAATGTCTTAGCAAGGTATAGCTCGGCTCCCACAAGGAGACATTGGAATGGGATCAAACATATATTGAGGTACCTAAAAGGGACTACCGATATGGGCTTATTTTATGGCAATAATTGCAGTCCTGATCTTGTTGGTTATGCTGATGCTGGATATTTATCCGACCCACACAAGGCTCGATCTCAAACAGGTTATGTGTTTACCTGTGGAGGCACCGCCATATCTGGGCGATCGACTAAGCAATCAATTGTGGCTACTTCATCTAATTATGCCGAGATAATCGCTATTCATGAAGCAAGTCGGGAGTGTGTGTGGTTGAGGTCTATAATACATCATATTCAAGACAAATGTGGTTTGAAGTGTAACAAACTACCCACGACTTTGTATGAAGACAATGCAGCATGTATAGCTCAATTGAAGGGAGGATTCATAAAAGGAGATAGAACAAAGCATATTTCACCAAAGTTATTTTTCACACATGATCTTCAAAAGAATGGTGATATCAATGTGCAACAGATTCGTTCAAGCGATAATATTGCTAATTTGTTCACAAAATCTCTACCAATGTCAACCTTCAAGAAGCTAGTTCACAAGATCGGAATACGAAAACTCAAGGATATGAATTGATGCTCTTTTCAGGGGGAGTTAATGCGCGTTGCACTCTTTTTCCCTTACAAGGTTTTATCCCACTGTGTTTTCCTTGCAAGGTTTTTAACGAGGCAACTAATAGGCGCATATTCAAACATGTGTACTCTTTTTTCTTTTCTTTAATTTTTTCCCATTGGGTTTTGTTTTAGTTAAGGTTTTAACGAGGCACATTATTGAATAGACATTCAAGGGGGAGTGTTATAAATAGAACTCTAATTAGAGTGAATGTCTATCTTATAGAAGAGTTTTACTTTGAGGCTAAGTCTTTTCTATGCTTATAAATAGAGGGGTCTTATCCCATTGTAAATCATCCCAAAGTATCAATAAGAATACTCTTCTCTCTACTTTTCTCTCTATTGTTCTTGTTCTTATATTATTTCATAACATAAGAATTATTTTAGTCACATGGTGTTAATTTTTGGAATTATGATTGTGTTTGGCATGAAAGAAAATGTGTTTCCTGAAAACAAGTTTTATATATATATATATATATATATATATATATATATATATATATATATATATATATATATATATATATATATATATATATATGGCGAAAATACTAAAGGTTAGGGCACACTGTTAATGAACTATACAAAAATGAAGTACGTATTAGTTTGGAAAAATTCCTAAATTCCATTTGAAAGACAAATACTTTTGAGAATTCTTAACCACCGCAAATTAAATTGCATCAAATTATAGATGTTCAAATCATCACACGTGACACAATTTGCCAATGTTCTTGTCGATCTCCATAATAAATTCGTCTAAATTAACTTTTTTTCTTTCTGTAGTATTACTTGGGTTTTCTTAAAAAGATTTTGTTGAAACAATTAGATTTCTAGAAAATAATATCTCTTTCTCCATAATTTTTCTTGAACAAAGAGGAAAATTTCTCCAAAATTGTCCAGCTAGGCTTGAAAATATCACACTTTAATTTTAAAAATTAACAATTTTTCATGAAGAGTATTTTAATTCTTGTAAGATAGAAACGATAAATTTTGAAGATAAAAGAACCAATCTAATCTATAGTATGTGATAACAACAGTACATTAGAATGTGCCAAATAACGTTCCAATTTCCAATCAAATCCAAAAAGTGTCACATGGTTTCAAAGTTCAAACCCAAGGGGATTGTCCCTATCTTCTATCTTAAAAAAAGGGAATATGTACATAAAACCATTACTACACTTTCATCAATATTTCACATTTTATCCTTTCTTTCTATGATTGCATATTCTTTCAGCTTGGATATATCACAGGATTTTTCTGTTGTTTTTCACCAACTTGGGCTTTATAATTTCTTTTTGGTTAAAAAGCTCAGAATCTGTTATAGGGTATAGAGTAGTCTAGTACCCATTTTTTCAACTAGTTCATAGACCTTATTTTATCCTCATTTACTATGTTCACATGCACACAACCTTCCCCTTATTTTCTTCTTTTGTAGGAAAGAGTTATTTTCCTATCTCAAAAAAGGCTGGATTTGTGATATAAAACATTTAATCAATTGGAGAACGCATTGTATTATCAAAGTAATTCTCGTTCTTGTGAATCAAAATGTACATTACATTAATTAACAAGCTAAGTGTTAGATGCATTTTTCAAAGTAAGAGGTCTATGTGACATATTGTCTCACATGTGCACTTGTGTTTCACGAGAGTTTATTAGACCAAGAATTTGGACTAGAGACACGTAATCGCCGTTTTTGCATACGTAATAACTGTTATGAATAGGTCTGTCGATAATACGACTATATAAATAGTAGACAAGGATTTTCACATAGGCACATACTCATAATTCTCCCTCTTTTAACGGACAAATTAGCCAACAATAACAATTTGTTGGTATACTGTGTTGAAAAGAAAATTCAGAAAACTAAAATATTAGTTTAGAAAGAAAAAAAAAAGAAAAAGAAAAATGAACTATTCCGAGCCCACAATTCTTTTTACATGTCCTTACCGATTTAATCCTTTTATTGTAGTCTAAAATATTTGGATTAATTCCTTCAAATATAGAACGAAAAATTATTCTGTACTAGTGATAATATAAATTACAGAATTTTGACAAACTCAAATGACAATAGAGCAAATCACTCACTGACCACTTACGTTATGCTTTTGAAAAGACTGCAGAAATTATGGGTGACCAACGGGTGGGCCGGGCCGGGTCCGGGTCCAATTTTTCTGACCCGTCCGGGTCCGGGCTGGTCCGGTCCGGGTTCAATTAGAGGTGGGTTGTTAACGGGCTGGGTTGATCCGGGCCGGTCCGGGCCGGGTTTTTTTTTTTTTGGAATTACGTATAGTATAAATATTAAGTTATATTAATACTTTGTAATAATTGAATGAACACAACAAAAGATGGGGGAAAAATTGCACTTATTGCAAGTGCTACTTTATTTCTTAAATTCAAAATTTCAAAACTAAAATGTATCATAATTAGTTTACAATTTACATCAAATGGTTTGCATTGCAATAGAAAGTTCTTCAAAATTAATATGAACCGAATGACCTTCTTCTGGAGAGTTAAATTCGGATGGGTTTCCGTGCGTTAATATATCTCCAAGTTCTTCGTCTTCCGGGCTATCAAGATCTTCCTTTCCTTGATTTCTTCGTTCAGATCTTATCCAATCTCTTAGACACACTAAGACTTCCAAAGCATTGCTTCCCAATGAGTGCCGTGTGTCTCCAAGTTGTTGTCTTGCTTGGCTAAATGCACTCTCGGATGCAACAGTGGAAATTGGGACATTCAGGACATCCCGCGCCATAGCGAAAAGAACGGGAAATTGCTTTGAATTTTCATGCCACCAGCCTAACGGTGAAAATTCCTTGGTGCGAGGCTCTTTTTGCTTCTGCAAGTAAAATTGAAGTTCATCTATATTCCTGCTACTACTTTGAGTGTTAGAAAAAGTTGAAAAAATATTAAAACTATCAATGCCTTCATCATCATCTTCGACTACATTAGAAGTGCTACATTGCATAGTGGGATTTGCAGCAGTTGAAGCACGAGCATTATCACATTGAGTTGCATAATAAGTATATAAATATTGTAAATGTTCATTTAGTTGGTTCATAGATTCATACAAATTTGGGCTTTCAGGAGACCTGCAGTAGTAGGGTTAAGTGTTGTTGCACTTCCATCCCCATTATTTCCCCATTCTATAGGATGATACTTTTGCATATGTCTAATAAGTGTGCCAGTCCCCCCTAAATTACCTCCGGTCAAATGTTTAAACGTTTCATTACAAAGTCTACACTTAACTCTATCACTATCTTCTATCTCATCAAAAAATTGCCAAACAGGACTTCTTTTTCTACGATTAGATTTAGAAGTTTGAGCGACTGGTGGTCTTCTACCCCTTGTTGCACTAGCAACTCCAACTCCAATACTACCAACATTTCCACTAGTAGGTGTAGGTGGTATCTCATCTTCTATTCCAATTTCGTTATCTTCTATTCCGAAATCTTGGTGTAATTGTTCATAATCAATATTTACATCTTGCAAATTAGGCGATGATTCAGAAACATGTGTTATTGGTTCATTATTACTATTACTACCAGAAGCTATATGACTTTTTTTACTACTTCCACTTCCACTTCCACTTCCACTCCTACCAATAACTTTTCTACACGCTCTTTTAGCAGCATTCAACATATTGGAAAAATTAATATATAAGCTAAAATCAAATATGCAATTAAAATATTAAATAAGAGAAAGAGTTGGAGAGAGTGCACCGAATTCAACAATAAATTGAGCACTTGATTACGCAAATCCGGTGTTACCACGAACAAACGTCAAGCAAGTATTTCAATGTTGAACACTTGAACTTCAAGAATCAAGCTTCGAATGCCGATTTCCAAATAAGAAATTACGATAAATTAAATTCGGGAAAATAAAGACAATAAAATTATGAAAGTAGAATATGAATTCTTGAAAATTGAAGAGAAGAGAGTGATTGATATTTGCTAATTTGAGAATTGAGAGAGAGATAGATAATTTTGAGTGAGGAAATGAAGAAGAGGGGAGGGTATTTATAGATTTTAAGAAGGGTTAATAATGTAATTTAAAAAAAACAAAAAAAAACTCAAAATTGGCCAAAAATGCAAAAAGTCCCGTTGGGCAACGGTGCTGGACCGTTGCCAACGGTCAAGTGGGACCCATGTTTTCAGAAATTTTTTTTTTTTAAAAAAAAAAAAAAATTTACCGTTGGGGACCGGTCCGGGCCGGTCCGGGTTGACCGGTTCGCCCGGAATTTTCCTTCCCGGGCCGGTCCGGTCCGGGTCAATTGGACGGAATCGCCTAACGTCCTAACCCCTTTCCTCCCCCTAACCCAGCCCCCCCCCCCCCGCTATACACCGGTCCGGTCTGGGCCGGGTTTGACCGGGCCGGTCCGTGCCGGTCCCGGGTCAACCCGGCCCGGTTGACACCTCTAGCAGAAATTCAAAACAGAAAAGAGAGAGTTTGTAGATTTCGGTGATAAAAAAATAACGCTAGAGATATTAATTTATAGCCAACACGTTAGAATTAAAAGAGTGTGAAGAATGCCCTTTCTGGAAACAAGGTTGAGTGCCTCCCAGAAATTCAGCCAAAATCGATCACGGTCAAGTTGGCCCGTAAAAGTGAACAGTAACTCTTATCAGGCTAATCGGTCCGGTTCAAACGACTACTTTTTTTTTAATTTTCGAAATTATGGGTCCCACTAACAATTGACAACGATCAAAACTTCATTTGGTCTGTTGGCTAGCGTAAATATTGCACAAATGACCTTTTTAAAAAAAAAATTAACCCTTTCTCAATTTACAAAACTAACCTCCTCTAAAAGTATAAAGATCACGACCCGTATTTCTCACCATCGAGAGTCGTGATGATGCCTACTGTAAGAGCTAGGCAAGCCAAACCATACAACATTTCTACTGGGTTTTCATTTAAACAACTATTATAAACTGAAATAATAATCAAAGAGGAAGACTTATAAGTACTTAATTTACTGCAAACAAAAAATGCGAAAGTTTCAAAATTCACCTCTATCCAGTATCTGGTGTCACTACTCATGGACTACTGCAGAATACTACAAACAAAATCTCGAAAAGAAATACATAGTGTTTGCCTGGTACAAGATGAACAAACACAAAGTAAAGAAAGGGACTTCGGCCTGCGAACGCCAGCTAGGCTACCTCGAGAGTCCCTGGACTGAAGATAGCTCCAAGAAATCCTACCGCTGCGGTCTGTAAGCTGCATCATGATCTGTGCACAAAAATGCACAGAGTGTAGCATCAGCAAAACCGACCCCCTGTGATGGTAAGTGCCTGACCTAACCCCGGCGAAGTAGTGACGAGGCTAGACAGAACATACCAAAATAAACTTGTGTAGATATATATATGTACAAAGCAACGGAAATAAACACAAGGAAATGCCAACAAAAAAAACACAAAAAAGGGACATACCGGGGGAGATACAGTAAAAAACAAATCAACGGATATAACACGTAACCATCTCAATACCATAACTCGTATATATGTATAAGTGGACGGCGCACCACACAATCCCATTTATCAGTGCATAAGTGGTCGGCGTGCCACACGATCCCAATTCATATTTCATAGCTGGACGGCGTGCCACACGATCCCATATTACAATTCATAAGTGGACGGCGTGCCACACGATCCCATATTATAATTCATAAGTGGACGGCGTATCACACGATCCCATATTATAATTTGTAAGTGGACGGCCTGCCACATGATCCCATATTATAATTCGTAAGTGGACGGCGTGCCACACGAACCCATATTATAATGAATAACACAAATAATCTCTCCAAAAGAGGTCCCATCAGGGAAGTTCAACAATATAACGATTAAACCCGGTAAGGGTACAACTAACAGCCCAAATATCCCGATAAGGGAGAATACAATAGTGACTACCTACTCGTCCCTGCAACGGAATCATTTCAACACATTATCTTTTAGCTATTTTCCTTCTTATCTAGCACTTTACTTGGAATTCATCAATTTAACAAGAAGTTGTGCCACACCTCTCGAAATAAAAGAAATCACGACTCACGGTTATGCTAGAATCCGTTGTATAGATACTCGTCACCATGCCTATACACCGTACTCGATTATTTAGCAAATAGCAATCAAAACACTCTAATCCTATTCCCTCGCGTCAAAGTTAAATCAAACACTTACCTCGAAAGCTCCAAACTCAACTCAAGCCTCTAGTATAGCTTTACCTTTCGAATTTACCTCAAAACCATTTGAATCTAGTCATAAATTACTCAAATGTATCAACAAATGCTTGTTAAATCAATGCATAAGAATGAATTTCTCAAAGTTTTACCCAAAAATTCCCAAAATGCCCTCAGGCCCACGTGGTCAAAACCTGAGGTTCGAACCAAAACTGGTTAACACATTCCCCCACGAGTCCATATCTATGATTTGTTTTGAAATCGGACCTCAAATTGAGGTCCAAATCCCCAATTTACTGAAAATCTAAGTTCTACCCAAAATCCCCATTTTCACCCATAGAAAACCTTGATTTTAAGATGAAATCATGATAAATGATGTTAAAGATTGAAGAAATTGAGTAACACTTGACTTACAATTGATTTGGAGAAGAGAGAGTTCGTGAGAAATTGCCAATGGGTCTTTGGGTTTTGAAATTATGAAAAATGAGCTTTAAAATCGTCTAAGTATGAATATGCAGGGGCATGTATCGCAATTGTGAAGCTGGGTTCGCGATTACGAACCCAACAGGCTTTGGATTTGCGAGAAATAAGTCGCATTTGCGAACTTGGGCCATTTGGGGAAGGTTCTCATTCGCGAACATTTGATCGCATTTGTGATCATAAGTCAAACTCCCCTTCCTCGCATTTGCGAAGAGAAGTTCGCATTTGCGAACATTGGCCTGCCTGGGCTGATTTCGCATTTGCGAACCAGCCTTCACTTTTGCGATAGTTGGGCATTAGCTTTTGCGAACTCTGGCTTCGCATTTGCGAAAATTGCAGAAGCCTCATACCAGATTTTCAAAACATGAGAATTGCAATCCGATCCCTATCCAAAACTCACCCGAGCCCTCGGGGATCCAAACCAAACATGCACACAACCTCCAAAACATCTTACGGACCTACTCGTGCGATCAAATCGCCAAAATAACATCAAAATCTATGAATTAAACCTCAAAACACAAAATTCTTCTTTCAACCTTCACAAACTTCAAATTTCCCATTTTAGTCCGAAACACGTCAAACGACGTTCGTTTTCAACCAAACTTTACAGATAACACTTATCACTTAATTTAAGACTTATATCGGGCGTCGGAACCAAAATACGAGTCTGATACCACATGTTTCTATTTTACTTTACTTTCCTTTCCAATTACCTTAATTAATTACATAAATAATTTCTTTCAATATTTCTACACTCGGGCTCGGGACCTCGAATTTTGATTCCGAGAATACGCTCGAGTCCCATTTTTTTCTATGGACCTCCCGGGACCTTCCCATCACGGATCCGGGTCCGTTTACCCAAAATATTGACCAAAGTCAACTATATCAATATTAATATCAAAATGCTTCAAATTTTTCACAGAATTCACACATTTTAACATTAAAGTTTTTCGGCTTCGCGCCCGGACTGCGCATGCAAATCGAGGAAACTAAAAGCGAGTTTTTCAAGGCCTCAAACGTACGGAAAAAGGGATAATTACGGTGATGACCCTTTGGGTCGTCACAATAAATAACCCCCCTCCCTCATCCCTCTTCATTTCTTCACTCAACACTCATTTCTCAATTTTAATTTTTCACATTCTCTCATTCTCCAATTTGCAAGACTTTAATGTAAACCTTTCAATTTATAAGTTTGAATTATGAAATAAAAGTAGTACTTACAATAAGTGTTATTTTTTTCATCTTCCTTGTATTCTTTATGTTAGTACTTTGTATTAAAATAACTTACAATATTTATAGTAAATTCCAAAAAAAAAAATTAAAAAGTACACTAAACCTGGCCCTACCCGGCCCGCCCCCTCAACCCGTAACCCTTACGGTTCAATTTTTACCCGGATGAACCCGAGCCCGTTAAACCCGATAAGAACCGTCCTAGACCATAACCCATACGAATCCAAAACTAGAGGCTCGCCCAGCTCGGGACACCCATTAAACACCCATACGGCCAACCGACCGAACGATTTTCAAAATATTTCTTTTACGAAATTGAACAACTTCGGTCGGTTTCTTGGCGCAAAACGCAAGAAATTATTTTAAGGTCATGCAAAATTTATTTTGTAAGAAACCTGACTGAAATCGGTCGGCTTTTCACATAATATAAATTAATATTCAAAACACCAACCGAAATAGGTCAGATACTTTCGCGCGAAAATGCAATTAAAGAGTACAAATAAAATAAAAGTATCAACAAATCTAAAAAGGTGTTTACCGTCTCTCTTATTTCCTCTCGGCGCACGTTAGCATAACGTACGCCGAGTTCGTAGATATGGCGAAAGGCGGCAGCCGCGGCAGAGGACGACCGCGGAAAATTTCGATTGACATTTGACAAGCTGAACCAACTGATTTTGGAGAAAAACGGTACCAAGGATGTGCAGAACCCATCTGCACAAGACCTAGGCACCATGGAAGATGATGAGCAAGCTACAAAGGTTGTGACAGTACAACAAGACCCACTAGTAGGTAAGGATGATACGACTGTTGAACCTCCGAAGGCAGCAGGGGTCGAAGTGATTTCAACTCCTCCGATTCCAGTGGTACCAGATTCTTCGGCAAAAATGAACATTCAACCAGCAACGTTCATAGAGGAACAACCAGAGCCTAGCAGAAACACCTTAGTGGAGCCTAAGAATAGCTGGACAACACTATTTCAGAAGAATCGATTTGCGACCCATGGAATGGCTCTTGATTACATACCCCCAGTGATGATTGACGGGCAGCCTATAGTACAGCTGGATAAATCGGAGGTGGAAGAGGAAGAAGAAAAATGGAAGTGTGCCCTAGTGGTATACATCCTAGGAGACGGACCTGGCTTCAATGCAATGAGGCGATTCATCAATCACCATTGGTCGCATGTCCCTGAGCCGGATTTGTTCTATCACGAAGAAAGGTATTACATAGTGAAATTCAAAACCATTGCTGATGCCAAAGAGATACTGTGTGCAGGACCTTATTCAATAGCCAATAGGCCTATGATACTCAAACAATGGACACCTGAATTTGATTTTTCAGAAGAGTTCCCGACTGATATCCCATTGTGGGTAAAGTTCCCGAAACTTCCAATGTCTTGCTGGGGTATGAGATCCCTAAGTAGGATTGCCAGTGTATTAGGGAAACCAGTATTTGCGGATGAATGTACAACAAAACAGACACGGATTTCCTACGCAGAATGCTCATAGAGGTGATTGTCACTAAAGAACTCCCAACAGAGATCTCGGTTATGGATCCGAATAGGAAAAAGTTCCTTTAAGATGTGGTTTATGAGTGGAAGCCCTCATATTGTGAGAAATTTCAAACAATAGGCCACAGTTGTGCGGTGCAGCCAAAGCAAATCCCAAAACAGCATACACAAGTGTGGAAGCCAAAGGCAGTCCAGGAATGGAGAACAAAGGGGCCTGTGTAACATGTTCCAATACAGAAGCAGCTACTAGTACAACATAATGAATCAAAGGGAGTTCCTACTGAAGCTAGGACAGTTCAGAGCCAGAGGGTTGACAAAGGAAGTGATAAAGGGAAACAATCTCAGAGTCCAGCTCTCAACATCACTAATTTCCCACCTCTGTCACCCATCACTGTGAGTAATAGATTTGAAGTAGTTTCTGGTAGTAAAGAAGACCCTCTAGGGGAGCTAGGGGATCAACTTCTCAATAATGAAGTGGTTATTCTGGAATATAAGGGGCGTAAATAAAAGGTATAAGAAGAAAAAAGTTAGGGAGTATATATTAGGAAAAACAACATCAGCCTAGTTGGATTAGTAGAAACTAAGGTAAAACAAATACATGCTAGTAGAATTGCTAATCTACTAGCACCAGGATAGGGCATCTTAACAAACTATGTCTCTGGTGAAAAGGGCAGAGTGTGGATTCTATGGAACCCAAAAGTGTGGGTAATCACAAGTGTTCTGGAGGAAAGCCAATTGATTCACAGCAGGGTCAGCAGCAGGACAGGGGATTTCATATGCTTCCTCACTGTGGTGTTTGGATTCAATGGGCTGGAGCAAAGAAGATCCCTATGGAGCAGCCTTCAAACAATGTCATCAGGGATGCAAGATCCATGGGTTGTTGCTGGTGATTTCAATGCTATCTTATGTGACAAAGATAGGCAGTCTTGCAAACCAGTCATGCTCCCTGAAACCCAAGAGTTCAGCAAATGTATTCAACAAGCTGGTTTGTCAGAATTGCCTTGGAGGGGTGAATATTACACCTGGACAAACAAGCAGACTGGTGTGGACAGAGTATGCAACAGACTGGATAGGGTGCTTGGAAAGTATGAATGGATGATCAACTGGAACCAAGTGGTAACTGACTATGACATTCCTTTAATATCAGATCATAATCCCATGATAGTGACACTATCATCAGCTTCCTGGAATGGGAAACTTTAATGTATGGGCTGATCATGAAGGTTTCCAGCAGATTGTGGCAAAGGTTTGGAATACTGGAAGGTCAGACACTATGAAAGCAATATGCTTTAAACTCAAAGCCTTGAAGAGTCCTCTGAGAGACCTAAATATTAAGGAATTCAAGACTATATCACAGAGAATAGACCTTAGCAGACAGGAACTGGGGACAATACAAGCCCAGATGACACATGCATACTCTGATGTCCTGCAGCATAAGGAGAATGAGCTGGTGCTGAAACTGGAAAAATGGTCAATAATTGAGGAAAGTGTTCTGCAACAGAAGGCAAGAGCAAAATGGTTACAACTTGGGAATCCAACACTAAATACTTCTCTGCAGTAATGAAGGAGAGAACTCAACACAACCAGATTACAGAACTTACCAATGCACTCGGTACCAAAATTACTACAGCTGAAGACATCAAAGAGTAGATCATTGGATTCTACAAGGCACTGATGGGAACCTCTGCTTCCACCCTGCCAGCCATAAACCAAATGTATATGGCAAATGGTCCAAAACTGACACAACAACAGAGAATGGATCTATGTGTTGATGTGACTGATATAGAAATTGTGGAGAGTCTCAAGGCTATTGGAGATGACAAAGCACCATGCATAGATGGCTTCAATGCAGTGTTCTTCAAAATGAGCTAGGGAATCATTGGTAGGCAAGTTACCACTTCCATCAAGCAGTTCTTCACCTCAACCAAGATGTTCAAACCCATAAACTGTGCAACTATTACTCTCATTCCTAAAGTGTCCAAACCATCTACAGTCAAAGAGAATAGGCCAATTGCTTGCTATTCTGTCCTCTATAAAATGATCTCAAAAATTCTGGCTAACAGGTTGCAGAAGGTGATGGCAAGCATTATCAGTGTAGCCCAGGCAGGCTTCATCCCAGGCAGGAAGATCCAAGATAACATCATTCTGGCACATGAACTAGTCAAAAGCTACACCAGACAACATGTGTCTCCCAGATGCATGATTAAAATCGATCTCCAGAAAGCTTATGACTCAGTAGAATGGACATTCCTACAGTAGGTTATGGAACATATTGGCTTCCCCAGCACTTTCACCAAATGGATAATGGAATGCATCTCAACAGTGAGTTTCTCTGTGCTAGTCAATGGAGAGGCAACTGAACCTTTTGCTGCTGCTAGGGGACTTAGGCAAGGGGACCCTATTTCCCCCTTCCTGTTTGCTCTGGTTCTTGAGTACTTAAGTAGATCATGCAACTCACTAAAGGGAAATCCAGCATATCAGTTCCACCCCAAATGTAAAAAATTGGGCATTACTCATATGTGCTTTGCTGATGATTTGCTGATGTCTGCCAATGGTGACACTACTTTTGTCTTAGCCCTATCCAGATGTTTCTCTCAATTCTCTGAGGCATCTGGGTTACAGGCTAATCTGAACAAGAGCTCTGTTTACTTTATGGGGGTTGCACTGGATATTCAGAAACAGATTCTCGATCACCTTGGCTATGAGCAAGGTCAATTACCTTTCAAGTACCTAGGAGTCCCCTTTTCCACCAAGAAAATCACATTGCTCCAATGGCAACATCTAGTGGAAAGGATCACTGCCAAGATCACTTCTTGGACAGCCAAAACACTGTCTTATTCTGGGAGAATCCAACTTGTCCAATCTGTCATTTTTGGTGTTCAAGCTTACTGACAACTGTTCATATTCCCTGTTAAAGTCCTGAAGATGATAGAAGGCATTTGTAGGAGCTTCATTTGGTCTGGGATGAACTCTATCACTAGGAAAGCATATATCTCTTGGGACAGAATGTGTACCCCAAAATCAGTAGGAGGGATGAATCTTACTAATCTCAAGCTCTGGAATAAAGCTGCCATTGCAAAGACATGTTAGGATTTAGCTCATAAAAAGGACAAACTGTTGATTAGGTGGATCACTGTGTACTACATCAAAGACAAACCTATAGAAACCATTCCAATCCCTGCTCAGGCAAGTTGAATGGTTAGAAAGATCATCCAATCAAGAGAAGTCTTACAGAGGGTCCAGCACTGGAAGGAGCAGGGATGCTCAATTAAACAGTTATACCATTCACAGATGCAAAACCTGCCGAGAGTCCCATGGAAAAATTTAATCGTACACAACTATGCAAGGCCAAAGGCAACCTTCAATCTATGGCTGTTCTTACAGGATAGACTCCCAACAAAAGACAGATTGCACAATTGGGGAATGAGTATTGATCAGCAATGTACCTTATGCCAAAATCACCCAGAAACTAGAGACCATTTGCTACTGTTCTACCCAGTTACTGCTGATTTATGGGAGAGAACAATGTACTGGCTGAAGGAGACTTATCCTCACCTCAATGACTGGAACCAGAAAATGCAGTGGCTAATAAGCAAAGCCAAAGGCCGAACATGTCGAGCAACCATCTTCAAAATGGTAGTCGCTGAGTTTGCATATACCATATGGATGGAAAGGAACTTTAGAATTTTCAACATGACATTTCGATGTAATGCATCCCTTTTGAGAGACATAGTATATACGTGTAATGTTAGAGGTACCCCACGAATTAGAGAACAATTACAACGCATTCGAATATAGTAGTGATAGGAGTTAGGATAGTAGATACAATTTAAATGTTATATTACAGATAGTCAGCTGAGTTTAAAGCTAGACTATGATTTTGTAATGTTACTTCATTAATGATTAATGAAAAGTCTTAATTACCAAAAAAATAAAAAATAAAAGTAAGTCTTAAACTAAAATGTACCAATGGTCTAGTGGTAGAATAATATTTTGATATAGTACAAACCTTGATTTGTCTCTCAGATGGTGTATTTTTTAATTGAATAATTAAAAATACCAATCGAATTGGGTTGGAAAATATCGACCGATTCCGATCGATTTTTTAGCCAATTTTTTCTTTTGGGTCGTTTGCGAAATTTAATTGCTGGATCGAAATTGATCTTTTATCTACTTCTATCTAATATTGGACGTTGAACAAGGTCCTATATATGCTATCAAAAATGGAAAGTTTTAATTAGATGATGATCCACATGGAGTTGAATCTTATAGTAATATTTTTACTATTGGGGCTTTAGATTGCACGTTTGATCACATGATGGCAGGAGTACAAGTTTTAGATCATTTGCAGAATCATGTGATCACAGGATAAATTTATTCTCCAATTTTTTAATTTCGCTCTCAATTGTCAACTAATTATGAAAAACTTCTGCATGGAAATATACATTTTATTTGAGGTGTCTACGAAGAGGCGAAATCGATATTTGAAGTTTATATGTTTTGAACTTATTATCAAATTTATGGATTTTTTTGGTTATTAAGTTTATAATTAAATATTTAATGAATTTTTTTATACAAATAAAAACTATA